>CAUZLF010000488.1:71732-140894 GCA_963580285.1 Lucinisca nassula | reverse complement strand
CTGAACCTTACTGAATCTAGTGTATTACAAGCCATCTAATTCAATGAAAAGTTTAATTAATTGAATGAACTCAAATACCAGTATATCAATAACAGATAAAAAGGGTGGGTCATTTTATTATAGCTATAATAATTTGACCCCCCCCCCCCACGTGCATAGGCTGGTTCTCTCAATACCATTTTAGTCATGTGGTTTTTTTTCTGTTATTTTTTATCTTTTTTGCTGCTTTTTAGCCATTTCCCTTTAAACATGATTGCCCTTTCTTATATATTATAGTCATTATTCTTGCTGTAGATTTTCAGATCTAGAACTATCCCACCCCACCCCTCAGACACTGCCCAAGTGTAAAAATCAGCAGGAAAAACCACCACAATTGTCATAGTTTTACTGCTTAACAGTTACCTCACCATATTTGGTCATTTAAATGTAACTTTTGTGAAGTTAGGGAGGGGGGTCAAAATATTATAGGGGGGGTCAAAATATTATAATAATATATTGACCCGCGGGTCATAATATTATGACCCGCGGGTCACTTTTTAGGCGGGTCAAAATATTATATGACACCGGGATCAATCCTGCGACCCCTGGTTAACAAGGCGAGCAGCATAACCACTACACCATGCAGGCTTCTATACTATATCTGTCAGAGGATCTGACTACAGCCCTGCTGCAGCACCATTAATAGAGAAAATCTCATAGGGTTGAAATATTCTGAATTCATGCTTTAAAAACAAACCATGTCCTACACTGATGTTTTCTGGTATTACCAGAAAACATCAGTGTAGGACATGGTTTGTTTGTTTGATCCGAGGTTTAACATGCCTGTCAACACTGTGAATGTCATTTTAAAGACGTTCTTTCCAATTTTGTGGGACTTTTAGCCGACATTGAGATGAAATGGCATCTCAAACTCTGCCGCCCAATAAAACCCAATAGGGTTTATAAGCATGGACGGTCCGACTCACACTGCTTTGCCTGGGTTGGCTTAGATCATCTAACCGGTTTACCAGTACTCCAGTGCGGGTCAGTTTCAGCTCTGCCTGGAAGCGTCATGAAGCCCATCTATTTCTTCAAGCCCTGATGGGCGGGGCCAGTGTAGGACATATGGTATTATACATGGCAACATAAAATGTACACAATTTACCAACCAAATGTTCATGTGTGCACTAGGTTTCAACTTTGTAACCCTTACAGTTCAAATTACTCCCCCTGACACCCCTTAACCCTTATCTTGCTGAATATTCATTTAAGCCACACCCATTTCTGTCTATCAACCAATCAAATTACTTGATGTAATTTATTGCTACAAATTCATAAACTAAATGCCAAACAGTGCAGATCCTGATCAGATGGCTTCTTCAGAAGCCATCTGATCTGGATCTACACTGTTTGCAAAGACAGGGGCTGTTGCGAACAGCAAGATAAGGGTTAATTTTGAAATGGCTTTACAAAATGGGTTAAACCAACCAAGGCTTAACCCATTATATGCTAGTGGACTCTTCTATTGCTATATGTTGGACAAGTCCATTTGTCATATAAGGGGTGGGAGGCCTATTCTTTCATTCTTATTCCATTTTTGACAGAAAATTCTGTAAGCAAATAGTCCAGGCCCTGATCAGATGCCACATTCTGCGGCATCTGACCTGGGCCTGCACTGTTTGTCAAGGTACCCCTTTAGGGGTATCCCGCAAACAGTGGGTTAAAGCTTAGCAAATTGGATTTTGAATCTATGATACAAGTACTATTAAAATACAATAAACTAATGGATCGCTAATAGCTAGTGTTTCCTGAGGGCTTGAACAGCCGTTATGCTTATCAAAATGTTTCAATGTTAAACAGAAGCCATCAGATATTACAGAGATAAACTTCCATATCAATAAAACATAAGGCAACCCTTTCAACCCTCTAGATGACCAAAACAGTGTTGACGGGGTAGAAAAACCTCAATTCAAACAATTAAAAAATTCAAAACTCAAGACCCAAACAGATACTGTACCTATATTATGCAAACAGTGTGGATCCAGATGAGAAGACTCACGATGTTTCTCATCCTGTCAATAGTTTTGATTAAACCTCATACTAAACTGGAAGCGACGGGCCTTCCTGGCATAGTAGCTAAGAGTGCTGACTCTAAATCATTAGTTCTCTCACCGCTGTGGTTTGAGCCTCGCTCAGGTCACATGTGACTTGTGAGACACCAAGTTCTGCAACGGAAGGTCATGTGGTTTTTCTCCGGGTACTCAGGATTTTGCCCACCTCTGATTAACGATTGGCTCGAAATTAGTGAAATTATACTTGAAAGGGCCTTACCAAAACCAAAAACTGGCAGCAAAGTCTCCAAATGACCTAGTGTTGATAGGGATGTAAAACCTCAATTCAAACAAACATTAACAAACGTCCTGCTGAGCCCGGATACTTATGCCTTATTTTCCAAACAATGAAGATCCAGATCAGATGGCTTCTGCATCAAGTAATCTGATTGGCTGATAATCGTAGTGGGTGTGGCAGATTAAAATATTCAGCGGGACAAGGGTTGACCCATTTAGTACCGGAAACCCCAAAACGGGTACCAGGGCAAACAGTGCAGGCCCAGATCAGACGCCGCAGAACGCGGCGTCTGATCAGGGCCAACACTGCTAAAAAGTTAAGCCATTTTCCAAATAAATTTTGAAGAAAAAACAACCTGACACCCCTAAATTTTGAAATGGACTCCTGCTATGTGTAAGGAGGAAAATTCCATTTGGTACAAAAAGGGTTAAACCCCATACTTGCAAGAATGGTCATTTGTCCCAATTTAAAGATGGAAGAGCCCATTTCAGAAACTCAGGGGTGAGAGGGTTTATTGAAAATCACTGACTGATTGATTGTGTTTGGGTATAACCCATTGTATGCTAGTGGACTCCCACTGCTACTGGTATATGTTGGACAAGTCCATTTGTCATATAAGGGTGTCAGACATATTTTTTCATTTTTATTCCATTTTTGATGGAAAATTCTCTTACCAAATAGTGCAGGCCCTTTTCACGTGATCAGACGCAACTTTCTACGGCATCTGATCTGGGCTTACACTCTTTGCCAAGGTACCCCTTTAGGAGTTTCCCGTAAGCAATGGATTAACGACAGTCAACCTTTGTGGATCATTTTGTGTCAACTTCCAGAGAAAGTGAGAAACAAGACAGAAGAGATAGAAGAGAAGATGAAAAAGAGGGACAGGAGAGAAAGAAGAAAATACATGTAAATCAGATGTTGTATGCAGGGATAATTTTGGGGTGAGATTTTGGGAGATTTGCTCATTTTTTTATTTTTTTTTACCCAAACTCTCATTGAAATCGGCTAAATGGGAGAAAAAATCTCAGCGGTGAAGATTGTGCCAATTTTTTTTTAACACTGAAAATTCAAAATTTCTCACCAGTTTTGGCTGAATGTTTTCTCCCATTTTATTTCACTTTTTTAGAATCGCCTCATGATACCCACAACAGATATGTTTCTAACGAGAAATAACGAAAATTATATCTGTATTAAACCTTTTCTGGCGTACCTTATTTACTGTATATATACAGTAGAACTTTGATGGCTCGAACACCAATGGCTCGTTCCCCATGGCTGGGTCGAACTCGTACTTGAGCCCCTAGGAAAATCCTCAAGATAGGAAACGGCGGGGGATGATAAAGGAGATTTTAGTCTTTTATCTTGCAAATGTGTGCTGTGTGTACTCATTAGAATCACCTCGGCGAGGCGATTCTAATGAGTACACACAGCAAACATTTTCATTATCTAACATCGAAAGATGTTCAAAAGTATCTCCTTATGCCTCCTAGCAGTGATCTTCAGTGGCTCAAACTGCCGCTGTCTCGAATAAAATTGCATGGTCCCAAAGGGGTTCGAGCCATCGAAGTTCGACTGTATGTTCCGACAGACAGGCCCAAGCAGTGTAGACCCAGATGAGATGCCACAGAATGCGGCATCTCATCAGGGTCTACACTGCTTGCCACTTATCCCACTATTCTTAGACACAAGATCAAGTAGAGGGAGTTCGATCATCTACCATACCATGGTAGTGGAAGTCAAATTGTGCACGTTCTTCCCATGATTTCCATGTTTTTTCACCGGTGTGATCGAACGACGTCTGGTAGATGTTTGGTTGACTGGTACACAGACCCTCTATTTCTTGAATAGAAGCAGTCTATTCCCGGACATTAGTGTTCGCACCTTTCGCCGCCATCTTTGTTACGTATGGTGTGACGTATCTACCAGAGTAGCCCACGCTTTAGTCTGGTTCGACCAGAGTGACATCACGACACTTCTGCTATGCTACCAGACCGCTACCAGACTGAGTTCGATCACACTTTGGTTAACCACTGGTTAACCATGGTTAACCACGGTTCGTGATCAAACTACCTCGTAGTAAATTGTACTGGTTCAAATTTTAGAATAAGTATGGTAAGGAGTTGAGGTGTAAAACCCAGCTACACAATACTGTTGGTAAGGAGTTGAGGTGTAAAACCCAGCTACACAATACTGTTGGTAAGGAGTTGAGGTGTAAAACCCAGCTACACAATACTGTTGGGATCCAAAGCAGAAAGTGTAGTAACTGTGTATAATGAAACAAAAATGTATAGATGAAATAGAATAATGCCCATTTATGTATTTATGGTCTTGAAAGGGCTGTAAAACCGAAACCAAAAAAAAAAATTAAACAAAAAAAAACATGCATTTTTTATCCATCTTTAGAATGAGTCATATCCAAAACCATGTTATAACAAACAGTGTTATAAAGACTTTGAGGTTTAGGCGCATTACCTTAGGTAAATTACGGTATTTAAAAAAAGTTGCAATTCCAAGACACACTCCTTTGATTCCTTAATCACTTTGCACTCAAATGAGCAACAACAGCATGCACACATTCACTTTGTTATTAATTTTCAATGGTTCTGCAGATTGAATCCAAGAAAAATTAACATACCGTGACATTTAAAGAAATCAATAGCAGTCTGTTTTGAAGACTGTAGCGTGAAATGCAGGAAACCAGCCTCATTCTAAAACATCACAATAATCGATTGGTTCCTCGCGCAGAATTTCTATAGAAAAGGACTAATGAGCCTAGGTGCCAGAAAACCTGTCATGACAGCAATATACAGTAAAAAATTCCTATAATTAACCCATTTTGTACCAGAAACTCCAAAACCGGTAATTGTCAAACAGTGCGGACCCAGATCAGATGCCACAGAACACAGTGTCTGATTGGGTCCTACACTATTTGCAAAAAGTTCAGCCAATTTCCAAATAAATTTTTAAGAAAACACAACCTGACACCCATAAATTTTGAAATGGACTCAGGACTACTTTAAGAAGGGAGATTCCATTTGGTACAATATGGGTCAACCCTTACTAAATCTGAAAATGTCGTCTACTTACTTACGTTGTCTGCTGATTTTTTTTTTTTTTCGCAAATTTTTTGAGAACTGATTTTGGACACAGGCAAACAGTGTGTGCCCAGATCAGACTGCTCCTACAGGACAGGAGCAGTCTGGTCTGGGTGCACACTGTTTGCAAAAAAAAAAAAATGACTTTTAAGGTAACCGGCAGACGGCAAATCAGACGACAATTGTCATGATTGGAATTTGGAATTTTATGGGTAACCATCACCATGCTGAATATTTCAATATGCTATATATACATTTCTCCCCGATTTTTCAGACTTTTCCATTTTAACCCATAAAATGCCAATCACAACAATCGTCGTCTGCTTTGCAGTCAGCAATGACTTTTTTTTTTGCAAACAGTGTGGACCCAGACCAGACTGCTCCTGCAAAGTACTTTAAAATTAATTTTGCAAACTGAGTGGACACAGGAGCAGTCTGATCTGGGTCCACACTGTTTGCCTATATGTCAAAATATTTTTTAAAAGTTCGCAAGAAGATTCAGCAGAGGACATAAGCAGACGACAATTTCAGATGTACAGTAATTTTTCTCGGCAGCTTAAAGGTTAACCATAGATTCAGATGTGAAAGGCAAAAAAGTATAGAACCTGATGAGCTGGCTTCTCAGGAACCAGCTTATCTGGATCTACACAACAGTTATATTGTTTTGAAAACAAGAAAAATGCCTAATGGCATTATGGACAGGTTTTTCATTTTCTTTTGTAAAACAGCCCAGCAGACCGCAGCAATTAAAATAGAACCAGATAGTACCCCTAAGAAACTGGACAAGAATCTTGTTTAACCCTTGTCCTGCTGAATATTCATATATGCCACACCCACTACCGATTATCAACCAATCAGATTACTTGATGCAAATTATTACAACAAATTCACAACCTGAATGACAAACAATGTAGATCCTGATCAGATGGCTTCTTCAGAAGCCATCTGATCTGGATCTACATTGTTTCAAAGAAAATGCATATCCGGGTTCAGCAGGACAAGGGTTAACCCATTCCCACTCAGGGATTTTGTGCATTTCGCTGATTTTCACAGTGTTGCACCTGACAGCAACTTCAACTAGCCATTGCCTGGTAGTCTGTTTTACACCAAACTCGGTATGAATGTTCATTGGGCAGTAGCATTTCAAATGCAAACTTTCATGACTTGATCATTGTTGTCATGGTTATGAGGGGGCATCTTAAAGTTGGCAAAAAGTGTGATTTCACATGAATTTTTGACCAAATCTTAATCTTCACACAGCTGTCAAGGCAACAATTAAGGGTTTGACACTGGCCATTTTCACTGTTTGCAGCATGATTTATCAGCATCAATTTTGAAGCATTTTTGACCCCAGGCACCCTCAGATATAAATTTTAGCTGCCGGTTGGGCCATACACCCAAATTTTTTCGGATTTGAGGGGGGCGTAGCCTTCAATCTCCACCCGCAGAATTTTTTAGTGGCGAGGCGTGCAAAAAAAGGTAACTTTTTAGGCCAACAAATTGTAAAGAAAACATAACTATCCACGGGTAGGAAATGTAGATTTTAGGTGCTGCTGGGGCTTAAAATGGGGGGGGGGGGTGCAGACACATAAAAACACGTATCTGAGTGGGAAAGGGTTAAAATCTTTTTATTTAAAAAATATACAATTCCCATTTTACTGGTTTTGTCCCAGTAAATGGCAATTTTCACCAAAACTTTGGTCCTTGGTGCCATTAATTATTAAATGGATTGTAAATGACAGGGGTACCTCCAATGAAGCAAAAGTCCCAATATGAAGAATAAAGGAAATATATTATATCACTTTGAAAAAAAGGTTAACCAAAAGGTAAACCTCAGATGATGTCCAATGCCTGCTGCCTGCCCAAATGGACATCGCAATTTTAAAAGATGGATTTCTTTTAAAAACCCATCCAAAAAGGATAAATATGGGTTCTGCATGGTGAGGGGTATGACCAACTTTGGGACTGCTAATTTTTTTAACAGTCCCAAAGGCATTCTCTTACAAGAGATTGGGAGCAGGAAATCTGTCCAAACATGAACTTAACCCGTACCCCGCTGCATAAATGTATTTAGCCAGACCAATTTACACTTCAACCAATCAAAATACTTGATGTTATTTATTCATTGAAATTTCCAAACTGAAAGGCAAACAGTGTAGATACTGATCAGATGGCTTCTTCAGAAGCCATCTGATCTGAATCTACACTGTTTGCAAAAGTAGGGGTTGTTGTGAACAGCTGGATTATAATACTGCACCCGACAAAAAAAATGCTGGGGTTAAAGGAACACCACTTTTCCTGCACATATTTGAACCTTCTAAACGGTTTACCAGTTATCAAGTTTGGCCGGTTACAGCCCTGCATGGAAGCACCATGTAGTCCAATCTATGCAGCAAAGAAGAATAGTCATGAGTGGTTTCACAGGGCAGATGACAGGCACGCTATTCATCTGTTACAATAATTATGGTATGTCTTTTATCGGAAAGCCAAGCAAAAAATCCAATATTATCAGCTATCAGGACAAAAATATAGGAGACCTTTGTCAAGCATGCTATAAAACTGCCAATACAAAGCTCTATGATTTTTATAAATATTGGTTTTATCACACATCCATGGCACCATTGTCAGGATTCAGTTTCATCCAATATGGCAGATTTGACAGAAATCCCAGAGTACAGCACAGCTAGCAACAAAATCAGCAGTGTCAGGCTTTTGATTTTTGAGATTATGGTTTTGATCCAAATGTGTGTGTGTGTGTTGTGTGTGTGTGTGTGTGTGTGAATTCGGGTTTAACGTCGCTTTCAACAATTTTTCAGTCATATCACGACGGTGTCTGGTTGCGAGAGGGAGCTCAATGCTCACTTTTATAGTGCTGCCTCACTGAAGTATCATGTCCCAGACACATTACATGATACCACACCCAGTCACATTATCCTGACACTGGGTCGACCAGTCCTAGCTCTACCCCGTAAATCTGAGTGCCAAGCGAGGAGCAGCTAGTACCATTTTTAACGACTGGTATGTCGCGGCCCGGGAACGAACCTGTGACCTCCGGTTCCCCGGAGCGGACACTCTACCAACTGAGCTATCGGGGCCGGTTTTGATCCAAATGATTTGTTTGTTTGTTTTGGAGTTAAATGGCCCAGTCAACACTGTTTGATGTCATTTTTGAGCCGGTTATCCACACTTTTCCTGGGCAGGCTTATACGTAAGTAGTTAACCAGTAAAGTGCACATTCTTTCGCCAGAAACTGACAACTGCCCTTCTTGAATCAGTGGAAGGATGAGAATGACCATAGAAAAGATTTCATGATCAATCTCAACGTAAGAATGTTGCAGACCCCAGGAGGTATCGAACTCTCGTCCTCCTGATCACCAGTCAGACGCGTAGCCGACTGAGTTAACGAGGCTGGCACTGATCCAAATGAAGACAACACTGTCAGCCTTCCCATTTTGGGTTATTTTTGCCCCCCAAACCCTGTCTGGGACCCTAAAATGTTTAAAGTAGGGGTCCCATGGGATGCAACAATCATGGAGCTAAAACTACATTGTAATTCTTTCTCATTTCTGATATTTGGAACCAAATTAACTTGCAGCCAAGGTACAAGAGCTGCAATCATTTGGGCAGTAGTAAGTCTCTCTTAAGCAAAAGATCTGTGTATATGCCGGTTAACCCTTTTTGTTTTAAATGGAATCTTCCTCCTTATATATAGCAGGGTGTGTGTGTGTGTGTGAATTCGGGTTTAACGTCGCTTTCAACAATTTTTCAGTCATATCACGACGGTGTCTGGTTGTGACAGGGAGCTCAATGCTCACGTTTATAGTGCTGCCTCACTGAACTATCATGTCCCAGACACATTACATGATACCACACCCAGTCACATTATCCTGACACTGGATCGACCAGTCCTAGCTCTACCCCGTAAATCTGAGTGCCAAACGAGGAGCAGCTAGTACCATTTTTAACGACTTTGGTATGTCGCGGCCCGGGATCGAACCCGAGACCTCCCGTTCCCCGGAGCGGACACTCTACCAACTGAGCTATCGGGGCCGGTATATATAGCAGGAGTTCATTTCAAAATTTAGAGGTGTCAGGTTGCGTTTTCATCAAAATTTATTTGGAAAATGACAGAACTTTTAGCAAACAGTGGAGGCCCTGATCCAACGCTGCGTTCTGCAGCGTCTGATCTGGGCCTGCGCTGTTTGCAAACTACCCGTTTTGGGGTTTCTGGTACTAAATTGGTTAAAATACATCATATCCATGTATAGTTAATATTGTTTTATAACTGTTTCTCTATTATGAACCATCTCTATGTTCAATATCTCCAAGTTCAATTACATGTTCAGTTTAGTGTTGATTTTTCACCCATATCCTATTAAAGAATACATGTATAACACAAGAATTCCGCCGAAGGCTACGTCGTGTCTGTGAGGAGGCAAAGTCATCGAAGCATGACATGTAGGTCAAGGTCAACCATAGATGCTTGCACAAAAAATTCCATTCTCAAATGCAAGCTTGTACTAAGTATCATTAATGAAGCTCCAATAATTGTTGAGAAATGAACTTAACCATTAGGGGGAACGCTAGGGTGGTCACAATATTTTACAAAGTCAGTGAACCATGAAATTTAGGTCAAGGTCAAATATGGATGTTTGCATTTAAGTTGCCATCCCCAGATTCAAGTTTGCATCAAATATCATTAATGAAGCTCTTATAGTTCTTAAGAAATAAACTTGACCATTAGGGTGAATGCTAGGGTGGTCGCAAAATTTTACAAAGTCAGTGAACCATGAAATATAGGTCAAGGTCAAATATGGATACTTACATTTAAGTAACCATCCCCAGATACAAGTTTGTACCAAGTATCATTAATAAAGCTTTTATAGTTCTTGAGAAATAAACCTGACCATTAGGGTGAACACTAGGGTGGTCGCAATATTTTATAATGTCAGTGAACCATGAAAAGTAGGTCAAGGTCAAATATGGATGCTTGCATTTAAGTTGCCATCCACAGATACAAGTTTGTACCACAAATCATTAATGAAGCTCTTATAGCTCTTGAGAAATAAACACTTGACCATTAGGGTGGTAGCAATATTTTACAAAGTCGGTGAGAGTGAGTGTTTGAGTTTTACGTCCCAAAAACAGCTAAGGTCATACGGAAACGGGACCTCGGTTTAAAGACTCATCCGAAAGTCTGGAGAAGCCCGGGATCGATCCTGCGATCCCTGGTTTACAAGGCAAGTAGCTTAACCACTACACCACAGAGGCTTCTACACACAAAGTCAGTGAACCATGAAATGTAGGTCAAGGTCAAATATGGATGCTTGCATTTAAGTTTCCATCTCCAGATACAAGTTTGTACCAAGTATCATTAATGAAGCTCTTATAGTTCTTGAGAAATAAACTTGACCATTAGGGTGAACGCCAGGGTGGTTGCAAATGTTGACACCTTGACGAACGGACGGACGAACGAATGGACGGAAAATGGGGCGCCTATATCATGCCATGCTAATAGAAGGCGCAACAATAAAGCATGTACCGTTTCTCAATGTTTGGATGCCCGGCGGGGTAGGGGCAGTCATGCCATATTCCCTTATATGCTGGAGAAACACACCATCTCTGTGTTCGTTACATGTTTTTAATGTTGATATTGAACTGTTTCTCAATTACATGTATGTGCTATCTCTATGTTCATGACATGTACCTTTCAGTTCTGGGTTTGATGTATTTCTCTCGTATGTCAAGGAACATGACATGAAGCGTGTACTGTACTGTTTCTCAATGATGGGAAGCCCAGTGTGGTAGGGGCCGTCATGTCATATTCCTTTATATACCGGTGAAAGACAATGGCATATGAATTAATTCATGTTTAGAGTGTGTTATATAAGCCTTCATACATGTATATACTGGAACCGTTTTCTGCTAGAAGGTTTAACACAGAAATTTGACGTAAAAGTAGATGAACAGACAGACGGACAGACAGCCCACCCAGGGGCTTGACCCAGGGGCTTAGCTATTTCATATGAAAGATAATGCTATAGAGATATCCTTTACCGAACATGAAGGGAATCTCACGTGCGGTTACAGAGATACCAGCAATGAAAAGGTTTACCACAAAACTTTGACGTAAAAGTAGATGAACAGACGGATGGTCGGACAGACAGCCTACCCAGGGGCTTGACCCAGGGGCTCTGCTATTCCATATGAAAGGTAATGCTATAGAGATATCCTTTACCAAATATGAAGAAAATCTAAGGTGTGGTTACAGAGATATCAGCAATGAAAAAGGTTTAACACAAAACTTTGACATAAAAGTAGATGAACAGACAGACAGCCCACCCAGGGGCTCTGCTATTCCATATGAAAGGTAATGCTATAGAGATATCCTTTACCGAATATGAAGAGAATTTAACATGTGGTTACAGAGATATGAGCTATCAAAAAGGTTGAACGCAAAACTTTGACGTAAAGGTTGACGAACGGCGGGACAGACGGAAGTACGAACGAATGAATGAACTGACGAACGGAAAGACGAAAACTGTATACCCCCTGACGGTATAAAAACGGGGTCACATGGAACTAATAATCCAGGTATAACATTTCCCTATCAAATAGTATTCAAGATAATAGGCAAAATCACTGGACCAAGAAATGTAGGTCACCATGACCTAGATATATTTTGCGGTCAATTATCGGGTCACATGGCACTAATAATCCAGGTATGATATTTCTCCATCAAATAGTATTCGAGATAATATAGAAATTTGCTGAACCATGAAATATAGGCCACAGTGACCTAGATATATTTTGAGGTCAATCATGGAGTCACATGGAACTACTATCCCAGGTATGACATTTTTCCAAAAAATAGTCTTCAAGATATAAGGCAAAATCACTGGACTGTGAAATGTAGGTCAGCATGACCATCACCCTTTTACACTTGAACCAATGTCACTTGATTGACTGATGCATAATCAATTCTGTCTATAACTTGTTAGCATAATGGAAAGTTATACAAGAAATCACAAATGTGGGCTAGACTTTGACCCCTAGCCCCACCCCATCCCCACTCGCAGGCATGAACCCAGGGGTGTGTTGTCTTGGAATCTCAGAAAACACTCCCAGGCATCCAAGTTGTGAATATGAATGCTTCGTGATGTGTGACTGCTGAGATATAAGCATTTCAAAAACTTTAACACAGAATTACAAAGGTGTTCTAGATTTTGACCCCTAGCCCCCCCCCCCCACCCCCCCCCCCCCCCCCCCCCCGGGTATGAACCCAGGGGTCTGTTCTCTTTAAACATCAGAAGACCCTCCCAGGTACTTAAGTTCCAAATATGAGTGGTCTGTGATGAGTGACTGTTGAGATACATGTATAAGCATTTCAAAAACTGCAACGCAGTGTGACGGGAACGCACACGCACATGACCGAGGTGACAACAATAGCTCTCAATGTACTTCATACAGGCGAGCTAAAAATAATATATGGTGCTTTGGGGAGCTTCCATAAGTAATTTTAATAGCAAACAGAACAAGGGGATGAAAAAAGGTCTGTTCCAGTAGGTCCGTTCCAGTTAGTAAACGCACCCCTAATAAACTATTAGGAACAAGCAGTGTTACGGTCAAGTTTGGGCAATGTGGTTCATAAATACCAGCTCTTATTTTTTCCTTTCGCGCAAAAATATTGGTACATTATAGCATGTGCAAAGAAAGCGCTTTGTCGCCTACTGTGTAATGCAAGAGGCAGGACTATACATGCATCTTATTCTCTGGTCATACATGCTGATATACCTCATCAGGATTACAGGGGAATAAAGTCTAAAACGAAATTGTCCAAGGTCATAATTACTTCCTGCCTCCTTTAAAAATACTACAGTGCTGTAGGCTAATTCTGCGCACTTAAGACATTGAGCTTCTATTTCATCCATTCTAGGGAACCAAAACCTGTTTTGAAGCAGAATATTATACAGTTGTCTTAGCTTGTTAAAAGACAATAGAACCATAAATATCTCTGGTGCATTTATGTTGTGATTTGTCTTTAACCTTTACCCTGCTGTAGGCGACAAGCCCTATCTTTGCAAACAGTGTAGATCCAGATCAGATGGCTTCTGAAGAAGCCATCTGATCAGGATCTACACAGTTTGACATTCAGTTTATGAATATGTAGAAATAAGCTGCATCAAGTAATCTGATTGGTTCAAAGTCAGAAATGAGTGTGGCTTAATTGAATATTCAGCAGGTTAAAGGTTAAAAACACACACCCCCATGGTAAGACAGTATCAATTTTGTCTGCTAATCCCGCACCAAGGTTGGTTGGTAAATACCGGTGGCGGGAATTCCCACTGGTATTTACCGGCAATTACCGTCCTGGGAAATACTCCAAATTTCAGCAAAAGTGGGAAATACTGGGAAATGTGATTTTTGTTTAGTTATTTCACAGAAAACTAGAATCGCGCAGTCGATGGCAAGCCATCGCATATCCCCACGCTTCCCCGCGGGCCCCACCCCCTGGGCCATCCCCTATGACCCAAGGGGTAAATTTTGATTGTGATGCATTCTTCTCATCATGCCCTTCAATTTAATATGCTACATGTACACGACCATGTTCTGAAAACTTTGATTTTTTATCCCCAAGGTGCCCCACCCCTGGCCCCACTCCCAGGGGTAGGATCAAAATTCCGAAAGTGTTATGCACTACCCAGACCAGAATTTTATCAGTTCCCAAAGTTTCTATCTATAACTGTCTAGGACAGTTATCCAGTAACAGTAATGTATGGGGGTAAAGACGTCAAAATCAGTTTTTGACCTCTGGTGAACTCAAAATTGACCCCAGGGGTCAAATTTCGGTTGTAATGTTTTCTATTCATCATGCCGTTCGCTTTGATATATTACACGACCATGTTCTGGAAATTTTTATTTTTGACCCCCGGGGGCCCCATCCCCTGGGCCCACCCGTAGGGATGTGATCGAAATTCCGAAAGTGTCATGCACTCCCCAGACCAAAGATCTATCAGTTCCCAAAGTTTCAAGTTTCTATCTATAACCATCTAGGAGGAGTTATCCGGTAAAGGGGTCAAAATCAGTTTTTGACCTCTGGTGACCTCAAAATTGACCCCAAGGGCCACCCGAAGGGGTGTGATCAAAATTCTGAAAGTGTCATGCACTCCCCAGACCAAAGATCCATCAGTTCCCAAAGTTTCAAATTTCTATCTTTAACCGTCTAGGAGGAGTTACCCGGTAAGACGGACGGACGGACATACGGACGACGAAGACCATTACAATATCCCCACTTTTTCTTCAAAAAGCGTGGGGATAAAAACACTATTAATGTTTGTGTAATTTATTGAAATAATGAACAGTTACCTATTTTGCAATATGCTTCCCCATACATATATGTCATAAGTCTGCTTTTACTCAACCAAACACAAGCATAAATATAAAGTGATCTGTTGTTTATATGTAGGGTACAGAGAGTTAATAAAAATCACTCATATGCTTAAGAAGATAAAATACCATAATGGTCCCAATATTTGAGACAGACATACCTGGACAGACACCGATCAGAACCACTTAGCTTCTTAAGAGAGTTTGCCATTGCAACTACATGTTTTGTATGCTTTAGTGTGTGTGTGTGTGAATTCGGGTTTAACGTCGCTTTCAACAATTTTTCAGTCATATCACGACGGTGTCTGGTTGCGACAGGGAGCTCAATGCTCACTTTTATAGTGCTGCCACACTGAAGTATCATGTCCCAGACACATTACATGATACCACACCCAGTCACATTTTCCTGACACTGGGTCGACCAGTCCTAGCTCTACCCCGTAAATCTGAGTGCCAAGCGAGGAGCAACTAGTACCATTTTTAACGACTTTGGTATGTCGTGGCCCGGAATCGAACCCATTTTTTTTGTGATTTACAACAATTCTTTGGATGTCTGAATTTTAAGGATGTTTACAGTCAGAAAAAGGTTGGTTTGCAAGTTTGTCACGTAATCATATGCCTAATGCTAAAAGGTGTGATAATTATCTCCACGCTTTTCGAAGAAAAAGTGGGGATATTGTAATGGTCTTCGTCGCCGTATGTCTGTCCGTCTTACCGGATAACTCCTCCTAGACAGTTATAGATAGAAACTTGAAACTTTGGGAACTGATAGATCTTTGGTCTGGGGAATGCACACTTTCAGAATTTTTATCACACTCCTACGGGTGGGCCCAGGGGGTGGGGCCCCGCAGGGGTCAAAAATAAAAATTTCCATAACATGGTCGTGTAATATATCAAAGCGAACGGCATGATGAGTAAAAACATAACAACCAAAATTTGACCCCTGGGGTCAATTTTGAGGTCACCAGAGGTCAAAAACTGATTTTGACCCCTTTACCGGATAACTCCTCCTAGACGGTTATAGATAGAAACTTGAAACTTTGGGAACTCATAGATCTTTGGTCTGGGGAGTACATGACACTTTCGGAATTTTGATCACATCCCTACAGGTGGGCCCAGGGGGTGGGGCCCGCGGGGGTCAAAAATAAAAATTTCCGGAACATGGTCGTGTAATATATCAAAGCGAACGACATGATGAGTAGAAACATTACAACCAAAATTTGACCCCTGGGGTCAATTTTGAGGTCACCAGAGGTCAAAAACTGATTTTGACCCCTTTACCCCCATACATTACTGTTACTGGATAGAAACTTGAAACTTTGAAACTTTGGGAACTGATAAAACTTTGGTCTGGGGAGTGCATTACACTTTCGGAATTTTGATCCTACCCCTGGGAGTGGGGCCAGGGGTGGGGCACCTTGGGGATAAAAAATCAAAGTTTTCAGAACATGGTCGTGTAGCATATTAAATTGAAGGACATGATGAGTAGAATACATCACAATCAAAATTTTACCCCTCAGGTCAAACATCCCTAGGGGATGGCCCAGGGGGTTGGGCCCGCGGGGAAGCGTGGGGATATGCGATGGCTTGGCATCAACTGCGCGATTCTCGCTTAAATGTGTGTTTGAGACACAGTTAATTTAAGCATAAAAGGTTTCTTAAAATATCTACAGATACTCACCTAAGCATTAGAATTACATGTATTTACAAGTCAAGGGAAACAGCTGAAAGCTAACGAGCACCGCATGCGGATGCCAACGCTTGGCTGCAGCCCCTTTTCATAATGAACAACTAGTCGGAGTTTCAAGTAAATATGTTCAGTAATGACAGAGATATTTCAAAATGTCCAAGTTTCTGCATGACAACGACGCAGACCAAAATGTCCAAGTTTTTTTGCAAGACGACGACGCCAGAGCTATGACAATACCTTGTCTAAAAAAGGGGCATAATGTGCCAAAATATGTTCAGTAATGACAGAGATATTACAAAATGCCCAAGTTTTTGAAACAATTTTTATAAACAAAAAATCTAAGGGGCATAACTGTGCCAACTAGAAATGTGTCCAGGCGACACAGATGCCCCCGCATCACCCCAAAAATCCATGTTAGAAAAATTTTCTAAGTGTGTGACCTTGTCATAAGGAATATTTGTGAGAAGTTACAGTACGGCTCAGGTATAAGAACCAAAAAACTCTTTATTCCGAATCTCGGCGTTTCGAGTACTTTCCAAAACACTCGGAATTGTTCCGAGTACGTGTATATATTCGGCAGACACTCCTCGAAAACACTCGCAAGGTCCGCGCTAAGTATGCGGTACGCGAAGTTTCCCGAAATTATTCCGAGTCGTAATATCGTACCTGGAGGCAATATTTTCTCGCGAAAATATGCTGAAATACTCGGAGGAATTTGGTGAAATACCTGGGCATTTTTTTTTTGTTTATTTAATGTTCTTTTACCATCATTTATATTTGTATATAATTATAAGATAATAAATATCACTGATAATTATTGCAATGTAAACGCTGTCAAAAGTCAACAAAGAGGTAATCACTAATTACCCAGGGTGTGAAACTGTATAGTGATTTCAAACAAGGGAATCAGTTGGGCATGACGAAAACATACAACTCTTTCAAAATGCGAGGACAAAATATTTCTTTTAAACTGCAAAATCGGTCATTTTGAACTCAAAATTTCTCCATGTAATTTTGATATTTTCAAAAAAAGAAAATTATTTTGATATAATATAATCATTTGTCTTTCATTCTTTAATAATTTTAATGTGAAGTATTATCGGACAATTGAGAAACAAATAATCAAAGGTGATGACTGTCAGCGAAATTTTACGGGTTTCGGCCGCCATTATTGGCTTCTTCTAAACTGCAAAATCGGTCATTTTGAACTCAAAAGTTCTCCATGTAATTTTTATATTTTCAAAAAAAGAAAATTATTTTGATATAATATAATCATTTGTTTTCATTCTTTAATAATTTTAATGTGAAGCATTATCGGACAATTGAGAAACAAATAATCAAAGGTGATAACTGTCAGCGAAATTTTACGGGTTTCGGCCGCCATTATTGGCTTCTTTTAAACTGCAAAATCGGTCATTTTGAACTCAAAATTTCTCCATGTAATTTTTATATTTTCAAAAAAAGAAAATTATTTTGATATAATATAATCATTTGTCTTTATTTCTTTAATAGTTTTAATGTGAAGTATTATCGGACAATTGAGAAACAAATAATCAAAGGTGATAACTGTCAGCGAAATTTTGACGGGTTTCGGCCGCCATTATTGGCTTCTTTTTAACTGCAAAATCGGTCATTTTGAACTCAAAATTTCTACATGTAATTTTTATATTTTCAAAAAAAGAAAATTATTTTGATATAATATAATCATTTGTCTTTCATTCTTTAATAAATTTAATGTGAAGAATTATCAGACAACTGAGAAACAAATAATCAAAGTGATAACTATCAGCGAAATTTTGACGGGTTTCGACCGCCATTATAGGCCTCTGATACATCCCGTTGTCAAACTTACCTGTACAGTTTAATTAAATTAATTACCACTCGCAAATACTCGCAAGCACTCCGAATATCACAGGTAAGCTCCGAGGTCCGCGGAATTTCCTCGGAATATCAAGCGCATAACTTGGAGTAAAATATTTTCACTCAGAGTGGTTTACTTCAAACCATTCGGCGGAAAAACGCGGATTTTAAAAGTTGTCCGCGAAACGAAAAAGAAAAACGGTTCAAATACCTGAGCTGTACTGTATATTGAAATTGGTGAAAAAAAGTAAGCGCTAGAGCAGTGACAAAGTTTTTCTGAAAATAGTCACAGTGACCTTGACCTTCAAAGTCAAACTCGTTCGAGGTATTTTCATAAGGAACATTTGTGTGAAGTTATTTTGAAACCAGTGAAGAAATGCAGGCGCTAGAGCAATGACAAAGTTTTTCTAAAAATAGCCACAGTGACCTTGACCTTGAAAGTCGAAATGGCTCGAGATATTGTCATAAGGAACATTTGTGTGAAGTTATATTGAAATCGGTGAAGAAATGTAAGCGCTAGAGCGATGACAAAGTTTTTCTAAAATTAGCCACAGTGACCTTGACCTTGAGGCCATGACCTTGAAAGTCGAAGTCCCTCGAGATATTTTTATAAGGAACATTTCTGTGAAGTTATATTGAAATTGGTGAAGAAATGTAGGCGCTAGAGCGATGACAAAGTTTTTCTAAAAATAGCCACAGTGACCTTGACCATGAGGTCATGACCTTGAAAGTCAAACTCGCTCAAGATATTGTCATAAGGAACATTTGTGTGAAGTTATATTGAAATCAGTGAAGAAATATAGACGCTAGAGCTATGTTGTGCGAGGGGATAATTAAAAAATTTTAAGTCTCTGACCTTGACCTTGAGCTCATGGGCATGGGTGGGGGTATTGCTGAATAAAACATTGTACCTATATCTATCATCATATGAACCAAAGCCATCATAAAAGTTCAGGTTCTACCAGGTACAAATACCTTAACTGGAGTCTTTAACATGGAAAATTTCTAAGTCCATGACCTTGACCTTGAGGCCATGGGCATGGGTGGGGGTATTGCTGAATAAAACTTTTGACCTATATCTATAATCATACCAAATATGAACCAATTCCATCAAATGGTTTGGAAAATATGAGTTCTAAAATGTTCAAGTCTACCTGTTACAAAAACCTTAACCTGAGTCTTTAACATTGAAAATTTCTAAGTCTGTGACCTTGACCTTGAGGTCACAGGCATGGGTGGGGGTATTGCTTAATAAAACTTTGGACCTATATCTATCATCATACCAAAGATGAACCAGTTCCATCAAATGGTTAGGAAAATATAAGTTCTAAAAGTTCAGGGTCTACCTGTTACAAAAACTTTAACCTGAGGTTACAGGATCACGTACGTACATACGTACGTACACACACACACGTACAGACGGACGTACACATGTACGCACGTACGGAAAACTGAAAAACTATATGCCCCCGGCATCATATGATGCGGGGGCATAAAAATATTTTGAGGGTTACCCCATCTATTGGTATGAGTTCCCCTTTTCATAATGAACATCTACCGGTAGTCTGAGTTTCAAGTAAATATGTTCAGTAATCCATAAATATAAATGAAATAATAATTATTATAGAATATAAAAGTGAAGTATTAAATATAATTTAGATCAAGATTTGATATTTCAGAACAAACAGCTATTCGATTATTTTAAGATTAACACTAGTCCGTAGACATCGGATATCAGGCAGCTGTTATTTCACTAAATGGAAATTTCCCGCCTCGTTATTCTTTACTTTTAATCATTTTTACTTACATTAACATGCATTTTCAGGTTAAAAAAACGATTTTATTCAATGTAATTGATAGCGATCTAAAGGGTAATTGCCGGTCGCTCTGTTATTGTTTTCACCTCAAAAAATGGCGGCCTATTGGTTGCTACGGGCAGTGACGTCACGCTGGCGAACCCTATTAAGGCGTTATTCAAGTACAGTACCCTAAAATACAAAAATAAAGAAAAGGCAGTGGCTAGCCGTCCGGTACCAGATGAGCAGCCTACGAGTCTGCCCGTCCGGTACCGGATGAGCAGCCTACGCGTCTGCTCGTCCGGTACCGGACGGCTAGCCAACCCACGTAGGAATGGCTAGTCGTCCGGTAGTAAATTTAAGTCTCTCATTTTATATAGGGTATGCAATCCAAATAATATTACCCACTAAATGATGTAATAAAATATTTCTAATTTACTCTAATTATATTCTTTTTACCGGTCTGTCGCCATTTTCTCTCTAAATTTCAGTGAAGGACGTAACGATTACTGACCCTGATGCAATAGATTGTTGTACTGAAAGCTTTGTCCGCGCACTGTGACAGTTGTTGTATTATTATTATTATAATATTATTATTATTATTTTAATGTCAATAGTATTATATGAATATTTATTATTAAAATCTGCAAATGTTTGACCGATGTTGATTTTGTTATTAATCGTGATTAACATTAAATTTGTTGAGCAAATTTAGTTCAACATGATAGGTACAAAGAAATGTTAATTGGTTAATTTTTTTGTTAGCAGTGCACACATAAAGGCAATCATTCTTTAAATGTTTCCAAAATACTATGAATAGTGCAATTACCGCAATGATCCTATGTATTGGGACAAATAGGCTTCAGCAAACAATGCAGTCCCAGATCAGACTGCTCCTGAAGCAGCAGAGCTCTCGGAAACACAGGATTCTGCGTATTTTACGCCATCTTTTGCCGTAGTACGCATAAAATTCACAACCGGCGATTCTTGTGTACGCATGTTTTTATTGCGACACACGTCCAAAATTACAGAAGCGGTAAATTCAGAAGCTAATTTAGGCTGCTTATGCAATACCAATAAAAGATCAAATGCGGCGCCGCTTTTTATGTTGAAAGCGCACGTGCCACAAATCAGTAGGCATGACCTATATTGACAGGTATTTTTGCACCTGTCAGTGGGAGAGACGATATTGGAAAGTGGTCGGTTTGCGGCACGTGTTAAAAATGATTGTACACAGCCTACCTGTTTAATCTCGCCGCGCTAATCCCCGTGTTATTACGGATTACAATTAATTAGTTTACTAATTGATGTAAGCTCATATCATCAACGGATTAGCATGAGTCGGTAAAATATCACGTTTAGTTAAACCAGGGTTACGGCGAAGACGATATAATTGACGAATTACCAATGTCATGTATTTTCGCGACTACACGATCGTACTTTTTATCGCTCCGTCAAAGTGTGTTTCGATGTTTACTGGTGACAAAAATGTATGTACTTCTTCAAAATACAATCATTTTTTACAATTACAGGAAGTCAGACGTGGTTAGGATGCTTCCCCTACGTATTTGTTTACACCAATTAAAAATAATTGAGCTACTGTCACGTACATATACGTCCGAATTTGAAAGCACAAATATAGCTAAATAGAATGCTACTTTTCTGATCTGGGTTTACATTATATCTGCTGTTATCCTAATACTACCTTATTTTTTATGAGGCATTATTTGACTACAAGTGAGTGTGAGAAGGGGTGGGGGGGGGGGGGGGGGGGGGAATAGACGCATCAGTGAAATATTTCTAACTGGTACCCACACTCTACATGTTTAGAATGAAGTTATTAAATGCATTTATCAGAAAAAAAGATTTTTGGAGCCATGAAAGTACAGTTTTTCATATGGACGTGTAGCCTGATAATAAGAAGTTTTTGTCTATGTTCTATGCACGATCAAGATCAGAGCTCCAACTTTTTATGTGGGAATCCAACTTTTTATCTGTGAATCCAACTTTTTACAAGGAAGGATTCCTGGAATCCTGTTTTCAAAATCCTAGTGAGAGCTCTGAGCAGGGTCTACACTGTTTGCCATTCCATCTGTACCTTTTGGACTCTTTTGCTGGATCGTGAAGTAAATTTGTTAAAATCTAAGGAGAATACCTGCAAGTCATCAAGATCTTAATATTTTATGATTTGTACGGCACTGCTCAATTGCTATTGAGTTGTTTTTCGCGACGCTTGGATCAAATCAAGCCGTAACTACATAAAGAAAGGAAAGATAAAATATTTAAACTTATAAGAAATATTAAGTAATAATATTACCGATTGGTAATAATATATTAGAAATAATTAACCACGACTACAGCTTTTTTTTATCACAGGTTCTGTATTTGTTACGACAATTATGCATTACCGATACGGCTGTGTTTATTTTTATATTTAAAATGATGGACGAAGAAAAGCTCAATGACATTTACATAGTCTTAAACGTAAGAACTATCTAGCATCCAGTATGATACAAGTACTATTTAGCATTCATACCCTATTATCCTATATGAAATGAGAGACAAAAATTTACTACCGGACGGCTAGCCATTCCTACGTGGGTTGGCTAGCCGTCCGGTACCGGACCAGCAGACTCGTTGGCTGGTCGTCCGGTACCGGACGGGCAGACTCGTAGGCTGGTCGTCCGGTACCGGACGGCTAGCCACTGCCTAAAGAAAAAAATCCAAGAGATAAGTTTTGGACCATCCGCTCTACTGTATCTGTGCTAGCACTAACCAAAGAGGTAAAACTTAGCTACACGAAGTCATTTGCAAAATATATACTTACGTTGGAAGTATCGCCTCATGTATACAAAGAAAGAAGACAATTTTTGACACAACCATTGCTTCAGGATGCAAAACTACACTTATGTTAATTTTTTTACGTTTGCCGCTTACAACATGTACAATAAGGGTGCGTAAACGTGGTGCACACTAATGTCCGGGAATTGTCCGGGAAATGTCCGGGAATTCGCCGGGAAATGTCCGGGAAATTGGAGGTAGTGGTGTGTTGTCGCTAATATCTCCACTTCGGGTTGTCAGAAATTAATAAAATTAGTATCAAATAAAATTTCAAGCTCCATTCTAAAAGATTATTAAAACATAATTTACTTTTTAAACGTTTTAGGGGTCCATTTATTTAGTTAATTTGTCCGGGAAATTCTCGGATTTTGTCCTGGATTTTGGACTAGTGGTGCGTTAACCCTAATATCTCGACTTTAGGTATTCAGAAATTAATAAAATTAGTATCAAATAAAATATTTACCTCAATTTTAAAAGCTAGTTAAAAAATATTTTTCATTCTGAATATTTTATGGGTCCATTTCTGAAGTTAATTTGTCCGGGAAATTCCCGAATGTGTCCTGGATCTTGCGGTAGTTGTGCGTTTTCATAATATCTCGGTTTGTGGGGATCACTTATTGATAACAATTGATATATGTTAAAAATTTAAGTTCAATTCTAAAAAAATATAAAAAAAAAACCTCTTTATACACCTCAATGAGGCAGTTCTAAAGACTACCCACAACCCGGATTGTATCCAGGATGCCGGGGTATTGGTTCGTTTTCCTTAATATATCGACTTGTAAGAACGAAACAAAGACTGCACACCCCTTGTAAATCCTACTTTTCTCTGTATAAAGTTGGATTTACATGGGTTTCCATTACACAGCTTTCTATGATGTCACACATGTTGCTGTTCACAAGACGGACACTGCCATTGATTTGATGATGAATTCAGACCTAAACATATTCTATAAAACCATATTTTGCACTTACGATTTTCACAGCAAATCATGTTATCAATATACTCAGGCATTTTGCAGAATCACCAGACTGGAATTTTTACGATTTTACAAGTGAATGAATGAAGTCTTTCTACTATTTCAATCCAGGTAAGAAGCACACGCCAACTTATTATGAGTTAAAGCAATTAACACATTTTTAATCTCGTTAGAAAACTAATGGCCCGTAAAATCGCTCAAAGTCCGTACACCTAATTCATCGTCAGGAAGAAATGGATGCGCTTAAATTTCGTTGTTTAAGCAAACAGTATAGAACCAGATCAGATGTCGCATTTTGCGGCCGAGATCAGACGCCAAGTTTTGCAGCGTCTGAGCATCATGGTCCGTCAAATCAGTCAAAGTCCGTGCGTCTAATTCATTGCCAGTAAGAAATGGATGCGGTTAAATTTCGTCGTTGATTAAGCAAACAGTGTAGACCGAGATCAGACGTCGCACTTAGCGGCCCAGATCAGACGCGACGGTTTGCGCAGCTACTGATCATAATGGTCCGTCAAAGTCCGTACACCTAATTCATTGCTAGCAAGGAATGGATGCGGTTAAATTTCCTCGTTGTTTAAGCAAATAGTGTAGACCCAGATCAGGTGTAGCATTTTGCGGCCCAGATCAGACGACACGTTTTGCAGCGTCTGATCATTTGAGTCTACACTGTTTGACTTTGTCCCACAAATGGGACGTTAGGCATATATGGATTAAATATCTGGGTTAAGTATCTGATCTGCCAGTGGATCTACACTATCTGCCAATGTCCCACAAGTGGGACTCAAGGCATATATGGGTTAAACCTTTGATCAAGATCTACACTGTTTGCCAATGGCCCAACAATGGGGTGCTAGGCATATATGTGTTAAACCGTTGACCAAGTTCTACACTGTTTGCCGTAATTAAAGATTCTTTGAGATCTTCTATACAATTAGTCATGTTGGGTGCACTCATTAGAACTGCCTCAATGAGGTGTATGAAAAGATTTTTTTTATATTCTTTTAGAACTGAACTTAAAATTTTGATATATATCAATCGTTATCAATAAGTGATGACCACAAACAGAGATACTATGAAAATGCACAACTACCCCAACATCCAGGACACAACCGGGAATTTCCCGGACAAATTAACTTCAGAAATGGACCCCTAAACTATTCAAAATGAAAAATTTCTTTTAATCGTCTTTTAGAGTGGAGCTAAAAATTTTATTTGATACTAATTTAATTAATTTCTGACCACCCGAAGTTGAGATATTAGGGTTAACGCACCACTAGTCCAAAATCCAGGACAAATCCGAGAATTTCCCGGACAAATTAACTAAATAAATTGACCCCTAAAACGTTTAAAAAGTAAATTATTTTTTAATGATCTTTTAGAATGGAGCTTAAAATTTTATTTGATACTAATTTTATTAATTTCTGACCACCCGAAGTGGAGATATTAGGGATAACGCATCACTACCCCCCCATTTCCCGGACATTTCCCGGACAATTCCCGGATAACGCATCACTACCCCCCCATTTCCCGGACATTTCCCGGACAATTCCCGGACATTAGTGTTCGCCCGTAAACGTACCGGAACAGATCTAATTGGGAAAGTATAAAACCCGGGAGTAACGGCCGTGAGCCGGGAGTAAAATCCGGAAGTAAATTTTGACAATCGAATAAAGGTACTAAACATTCACATATCTGGATGAAATTTGAATCAAAAGTAGAATATAGACGTTTCTTTAAAATGCACATAAGTGTTAACATTATTACCATGTACCTTTCAAGATATGAACCGAAATATACGACCACGTCGCAAAATTTTCGCCCGGGAGTAACTTTTGCGGTATTGACGATGTCAAGCATTTTGCAAAATATGTTCAGTCTGGGGGTTCTACAGGAATTACTTTATGTGTTATTAATTAAAAACATGTCAGAGATTAGAAAAATGCAAAATTAAAGTTATTTCATCGCTCCGCCTGGTAAATAATTGACCCGGGAGTGAGCCGGGAGTAATTTCTGGGTTGAAATCGGCGTTTATTTGCCTTACTCTCGGCCTTATTGCTTCTATCACATACATTGTATTTCTTAAACGTTTGTCAGAAGAAAAGCTAAGATTCAGCATGGAGTACATGAACTTATTTACTTGTCATATCGGGACTCGACACACATCCAAACCCCCAACCCAACTCACGCCCTGCTCCTGCGCCTATGATTTTATGTGACCGGGACATTTATATTTGGCGCTATTTGTTTTATGGCTGTATAATGTAGAAACGATGACACAATTACATCCACAGTCTGATCAGTGCCTTTGCTATTAGATGTCAGGGTAGTAAGACTAAGTTTAATAAATACAATGTATTTGACATAGACAATAACGCCAATAAACGCCGATTTCAACCCAGAAATTACTCCCGGCCTGCTCCCGGGTCAATTACTTACTTCACAGAGCGATGAAATAACTTTATTTTTGTATTTTTCTAATCTTTGATATGTTTTTAATTGATAATACACAAACCTATTCTTGTAGCAATCCCAGACTGAACATATTTTGCAAAATGCTTGACATCGTCAATACCGCAAAAAGCTACTCCCGGGCGAATTTTTTGCGTCATGGTCATATATTTCGGTTCATATCTTGAAAAGTACTGAATTATTAAAATAAAACTTATATGCATTTTAAAGAGGAGTCTATATTCTACTTTTGATCCAAATTTCATTTAGATATGTTAATGTTTAATATCTTTATTCGAATGCCAAAATTTACTCCCGGATTATACTCCCGGCTTCCGGCTGTTACTCCCGGGTTTTATACTTTCCCGATCTAATTACCGGATCTAATTACCGGAACAGACCGGGTACTGGTAATTACCAAAACGAAACCGAAATACCGGATCACAGCCGGATACCGGAAAAGACTATTAAAAATATAGAATATAGAAAATGAGTCCAAATTTTATTTTTGGAAATGTAACACAAACCCTTGTTAGGATGTGTTCCAAAGATAATTTGGGATAAACTTCCTTATTTCTTGTCAGTAGTATATGTTGTGGCTGAACTCTATAATCGCATCGGATGAGGCAACAGTGTACTCTGTACCCACAACAATGTTTTGAATAATATTTGCAAACAGTGTTGATCAAGATCACTCTGCACACACACGTTTGAATGAAACAGACAAAATTATTAAATGAATTGAACATATCTGAGTATTTTCTGTTTTATTTTATTTTTGTCTCCCCATCTCTCTAGGCCGGCCTCGGTAGCTCAGTCGGGTGTGCGTCTGACTGAACGTGGATTCGATACCTACCGGGGTTGACAACATTCTTTCATGGAGATTGATCAAGAATGTGCACCATTCTGGTTAACCGCTTACATTTAGGTAAACTGACCTGCTCATTTTTGAGTCGGTCAGTTTACCTATCCACATTTTTTCCTGGGTAGGCGTATACGTAAGCGGTTAGCCAGTACAGTGCACATTCTTTCGCCAGAAATTGACAACTGCCCTTCTTGAATCAGCGGAAGGTAGAGAATGGCCGTAGCAAAAGTTTCATGATCAATCTCCACGAAAGAATGTTGCTGACCCCGGAAGGTATCGAACCCGCTTACTACTGATCACCAGTCAGACGCGCATCTGACTGAGCTACCGAGGCCAGCATAAAAACTCAGTTACAAATACATGTACATACTTTAATATTTGCCTTGTATCCGACGACAAACTGCGTACAAAGGGCCTGGTAAGATTCCTCATTATATCTGCCCCCCCCCCTCCCCCCCCCCCACTGAATATTTGTTTCATAAATGTTTTATGGTGATTGCCAAATTAAGTTTAATGACAATCTACAACTTCAAAAACAAAAAAAAAATCAATAAAATTGCTTGGTCATTCACAAATAAGCTATGTTTTTTTTACCATGACATTTCAACATAAAAATTGTCATAACTCCGTTCTTAGTAACGATAATATTTTGTTGTTATTACTCAGTTTCTTAGTTAGAACCCAATGAATAATTTTGTACTTGTTTCATTTTGATCCTGTAATATTTCATTTTTCTATATCGCCATGATAATGCAAGTGGGTGGGGTAACTTAATGCAAGTGGGTGGGGTAACTAGATACGACTCACATAGTGTAAAAATGGTTAGCAGTGCTACCTGATATATTAATGCGCCAGTTGAAACCTATATAATCAGGTGCTTCCAAAAGGCACTTACTCTTGTCTTTTTCTTTCGAAGGGTTATACTTTTATCACACTTCTCTTACTATTTTCGTCATAATCTATTAACTTAATACAGACACATCAAAAGTCAAGTTATTCTGAATAAACATGAAGACGAAACAATTTGTTTCTGTATGTTTCCATTAATTAAGGCTGTTAGCAAGTGAAACGATACACGCTGAAGAGGATTTGAGTGGGTGCCAGAAAAGAGCCAAATCATATTAGGCCCTTGAATGACCATGCAGTAGGTATTTCTCACGAATTTGGCGAGGTTATCTACCTTATTTTCAGCCAAAAGAACAAGCATACAATTTTCTACCAGAAATACTGCATGGACATATATACCATTTCTCTGAATCATGATCGCGATGAACCCAATCCATCTGTCCCCCATAGGGGATGATTATATTGCTGGAACCAGAGCAATGCGCATGCCAAGTCAAGGCACACAAACGTTGAACGTTTCCTAAAGGCCACAATTGGTGCTTTTAACTATGTAGGACTAATTATTAATATCGGAAAACCTAATCTGAGATGGAAATTTACTAGTGCTACGACCATACAACTACCATTTTCCCCGGGAAATTTTGTGTCTTATCATATGCGTTGTACCAATTCCTTGCCCGCGGGCGTTGTATTGAAAATGGAACTAGGTTATCTCACTGTGGGACTTCCAATTTCACATTTTCCTTAAATCGTATTTGCAACAGTCCGATTTATCATGTGTATGTCTACAACCAACAAAATTGCGTGCCATCTTCCCAGAAAAGCGTTTCATGTAAAATAATAATATTTCGTGGTTGAGTAGCTCCATTGTGTCCGGTTCTCCGTTTGACTGGCTGTAACTATCGAATTCGGACCCTCGAAGATAAATTTGTGAATAATATGTCTTCAGTGAAGCTAATGTGAGCAGCCATATTGATTAGTAACCATAACACGAGATCTAGAACAACAACAAACCTGCACATGTGATGCCGATTCCGCCATTTTCTTCCTTATTGTGAGCGGAAAAAAATCCTTATTCTGTGGGTTTGTTCCTTACCCTGCGCGCTTGCCTTTACCGGTGTGAACATTCCTGCAGTGTCAACACAATATGGCGGACATTGGTAACCTAAGTGACTGCAGCATTAAAAATCCGCTTAAAGAAATGGAAGGTATGCAAGAAAAAGAATCCAATATGGGTGTGAGGGGTTGATAGAAAAATCCGTCCCTCGGGATCACTGTCCGGCATCACTCGGCAAGCCTCGTGATGCCGGACAGTGTCCCTCGGGATGGATTTTTCCATCCACCCCCCACACCCATATAAGATGGTAAGAAAATCTTTTTATTTTTTTCTGGATGACCATAAAAATTGCAGGATCGGCACAAAAATCAGGGTCGTCGGGTTCGCGGATACACGGCTTTTTGTGTTTAGGCGTAAATTATTTCAGTGTACTAATTATCGATTTTTTTGTTTGTTCAGGTATGCCTGATTCAGCAGTTACCCTTGTTGAACTAGGGTATTTCCAATACCGCGTCAGGGCTTTTACTATAAACAGACGAAATGGCTTCTGCTAGCTACCAATCTTTATGTTGTTGTCACCTAGTGGAGACATTTACGACAAGGGAACCAATCTGAAATGTTTCTGAATCTGCATACAGACCAACCAGCGGTAAAACCCTATATTTTTCTCTCCGCGGTAATAGTTTTTTCCTTCGGAGAACAAGCGAGAAATTTCTCCGAGAAGAAAAGAATTCCGCGTTTCAAAGCGGTTAATTTCTCCGCAAAACGCCGCGAAATTTCTCCGCGAAAACCGATTTTTCACGGAGAAAGAAAGTAAGTACATGTGAGGACGTTCGCGGTGTTTTTCCGAGAAATCTGCCTACATACATGTACATCTATATTTGTTCATGTGCATGTATTTTTTCATGCATTCAAATTTCGTACACAAAGTTTAAAGCATATGACGAACTGCATTTTCTTTGTATAGATAGATCATAAGCTAGGATATGGTGACCCTGCACCATGCGTGGGAGTTTTGCAGACATACATAGTTTGAAAGTACATGTACTAATGTACCAAATGCAAAATGTTGGCACTCTGGTCGTTGGGGCTGTATCATATGCCGGGCTGTAGAATACGTTACCAATACGTAATTTATAAATGTACCATGCAAATAAAAGAAGAAGATAAATTAATAATTAAGACAAGAACTGACAAAAATCTGGGCATAAATGTTGATAAGAAATGAACTGCTTTCTAAATTAACAAATTTGAAGACATCATTGTCCCTGTTATTAAATGGGTAACATAGATTACACGTGAAATTTGGCAATTGTACCTCCTGTCGTTTCCAAAACCAAAGTTCTGTTCAAAAATATCGCTGTTACTTATATACAAAGCTTAACTGCAGTTACTCACCTGCATTTTGGTGCATATTTGAGCTTCCTAGGGGCTTTCTGTCTCTCATAAAGGGCACTATTGTAAGCATACCCCCATTTTCAAGTATTGTAATAATGACAGTTCATTAGCTATCGAAACTGAGTAATTGACCTATGAACACTTGAATTTGATAGCCAGCTATCTTTGTTGTTTGGACATAGAGTAAGCAACCGAAATGTGCTGGAAGAAATGCTACGGATCACGAGGGTATAGTTATATTATGGTTATGTACACTACACTGAGAAACAGTAACGTATTCTACATGGAAAAGTTACTTGGACCAGCATCGCCCTGCTTTTAATGGCTAGATATAAAAGATAACATAATTTTGTCATCATGAAAACGTTTTTTTCTTGGTACTTTTTCATTTATCGAATCAACTAGGGTAACGTTATTTACAGGCTGGCTGCGGAAAAATGACCACAGATAACTTAATAAAACAGGCTTTCCAATATCCCAGACATGTCTGTGGCTGATCTCCCTTACCGGTGGTGCAACAAACTCGCAAATCAGCCACATATCTCACTTTGGCACCTAGACTACCGGGTTTGGTGACCCATCTTAACCGAGGTATTGGCCAAATGTGACTGTCCCTGTTAATGAAGATAAATACATGTAGGTAGAAATATAGGATTTTCAGTCCTGCTGTGTCTTTCTTGTTTCCAAACATGTGTAGTAGGCCTCGAACTGGTGGCTTGGCGAGATGTTTTGGGTAAAGATGTAACAGAAGTGCGCAAGAAATGCACAGCAGACTCGAAAAGAAAAGACGCCGTTGCGGATTACAAGACTAAAACATAAAAAGTTTTACTTACCAACAGCTCAGATGATGATGATGATGATGATGGTGATGGCACAGAAGCAACTTTGCGTTGCAGAAAAGCCCCGCAGCATAAATCCTGGCCCTGTAAGTTTAATGCAAGAAAGAAAGAAAGAAAAATACAGAAATAATAAAGTAGACATAAAAGTTGCATTGCCTATTTGGTGTCCAGGTAATCCGTGTCGGGAAAAGCCGTGAAGCAATGGCATCAGTGGTTTATACCCGAGCTTGGGAAATCACAAAAGCTTTTGTAAAACAAACATTTAAGCTCTTCAAAGACACGACTGTGTGTAGCCGATACGGTAGACTGATACTCAGTCTCATATTTAAAACTACATCTTTGTTCCCTCTTTAAGGGGTATGGGAACACCTGGCAGATTTTTCCACCATTTTTAAAAGGGAGACAACTTTCGGAACTCCTGTCCGCTTTTCTATATGCCCAGTCCCACTGATAAAGGGGTCTACTCTTAAAGGGAAGAATTTGCTCCTCAGGAGCAAATTCTTTCCTTTAAGAGTTGACCCCTATTGACATGGGAGACAAGAACAGTTTTGCAGGAGTTACCTCCCCTGAAGGTGTTCCCATTTCTCTTAATAGAAGCGGAATATGAATTCTCCAAGCCGAAGTAAAAGTAATAAGCAAGACAGAAAATGAGAGAAAGAAGATGTAACAGAAGTGCGCAAGAAATGCACAGCAGACTCGAAAAGAAAAGACGCCGTGGCGGATTACAAGACTAAAACATAAAAAGTTTTACTTACGAACAATTCATCAGATGATGATGATGATGATGATGATGGTGATGATGATGGCACAGAAGCAACTTTGCGTTGCAGAAAAGCCTCACTGCATAAATCCTGTCTCTGTAAATTTAAAGAAAGAAAGAAAGAAAGAAAGAAAGAAAGAAAGAAAGAAAGAAAGAAAGAAAGAAAGAAAAGAAAGAAAGAAAGAAAGATAAATACAGAAATAAAAAAGTAGACATAAAAGTTGCATGCCTATTCTGTGACCAGGTAATCCGTGTCGGGGAAAAGCCGTGAAGCAATGGCATCAGTGGTTTCTACCCGAGCTTGGGAAATCACAAAAGCTTTTGGAAAACAAACATTTAAGCTCTTCAAAGACACGACTTTGTGTAGCCGATATGGTAGACTGATACTCAGTCTCATATTTAAAGCCACATCTTTGTTGTGCCCTCTTTAAGGGGTATGGGAACACCTGTCAGATTTTCCACCATTTTTCAAAATGAGACAACTTTCGGGACTTCCTGTCCGCTTTTCTGTAATCCCAGGTCCTCTCCCCCCCCCCCCCCCCCCCCCGAGCCATGAGTATTATTTGGACCATTTTCCCCTGTCTGAGTGACTATGATCTTTGGTACTGATAAACATGTCAAGGTCAACCTGGGGTCATTATTTATAAAATATTGACGTACTCTGTCACCTGAAACTGCATACGAAGTTTCAAGTAATCGGTTCAGCAAACAAGATTATTTTATTATATATGGCCATGGCAGCCATTTGGTCATGTCGCCTGGACCATTTGAACAGACTTGCGTTAATCCACTGCCAAGACAGCTGTATATAAAATTGAATTGAAATTGACCCAGCAGTTTTAGAGAACATGTACTTTGAAAAGTTGATTGACACCAGGGGCCAAGGTCAATGAATGACCTTGTATTTAATAGCACACATTCATACAGTAGCTACACTCATTTCATAAACACAGCAGTTTTTGAAATAGGCATTTCAGCCCATAGGGGCTTGGCTTGGAAAAATAGATTGGATGCTTCCACGCAGAGCTAAAACTGACCACAACCGAGTACTAGTAAATCGCTTAGACTGACCAGGCCTGCCCAGGCAAAGTGATGCCATTACGTTAACTCATCCGTGCGATATAGTGCATTTTTCACATCTCCAAAATGGCTCCTTTTCTGATGAAAAACCTTGATATTTTTCTTATAAATGCTCAAAACATAGGTTGCGGGTGCTCGTTAGAACCGCCTCACTGAGGCGGTTCTAACGAGTACCCACAACCTATGTCTTGGAGTAGAAATAAAAAAAATAATGTTTACCCCCCTAAACCCCAGTTTTCGCTATATAAAGTGGGGTTTAGGGGGGTCTTTATTTCACGGACTTGTTCACGTGATGCTAGTCAGACCTCCAGTGCTTATAACCTCTATTGGTTTCATTGGGGGCAGGGCCTGAGATGTCATTCATCTCAATGTCGGGTAAAAAACCCACAAAACTGGAAGCAAAGTCTCCAAAATGTCCTCAGTAGGGTTGACCGGGGCGTTAAATCACAAACAATCAAACCTCTTTCCCAGTCAAAAGCCCCAGGGGACCAAATTTGACCTTGTCTGGATTACCTAATTTATTACATGGTGTTATTACATTCTCAGACACGGCGTCATGTGATAAAGTTAGTTATATTGGTGGGATTATTTAAACAATGGGGGAAGATAGGGAGAATTTGAAGGAATCAGTATTATGTTCATCGACTTCCAGTGTATTAGAACCGAAATAGATCTGCTCTAGTGCCGTGGTTTATTGAGTGATATTTCCTTTATGAGTTGACCCCAATTGATATGGCAGACAAAAATACTTTTGCAGGAGTTGCCTACCCTGAAGGTGTTCCAATTTCCTTTAAGGCAATTTAGTCTGGCCCCGCCCATAGGGGCTTAAGAAATAGATTGGCTGCATGATGCTTCCACGTAGAGCTGAAACCGACCCGCACACGAGTACTGGTAAACCGCTTAGAGTATCTTAGCCTGCCAAGGCAAAGCGGTGTGAGTCGGTCCGCCCATGCTTATAAACCCTAGTTTCATTGGGTGGCAGGGCTTGAAATGTCATTGCATCTCAAGTTCGGGTAAAACTCCCACAAAATTGGAAGCAACACCTCCAAAATGACTTTTACAGTGTTGACGGGGATGTTAAACCTCAAATCAAACAAACATAAAACAATTTAGTTACAATACTTTTCTTATTTTACCTTGATGAGACGTTTAATTGTACGAGGGGTTTTCAAAAAGTTCCGATACGAACGCCATAACTTTTTCATTATTCAAGATTCCATTACAATATTTGGCTTGATGTTTTTTACACTCTTAGTACATAAACATGTGAGGTTTCAATAAAATTAATTTTCTATTTATTATTTTATTTGGGTTTTAATGTATATGGTGCGGCCGAGGTGGCGCAATTTCCCGACGTCGACGTGACGTTAAATGATTCAGATGCAAACTTTCTCTACTACAGTCAGGATTTTTCAACATAACCTGCGCCACAATACAGTAGAACTTCGATGGCTCGAACACTGATGGCTCGTGTACCATGGATGAGTCGAACCCATTCTTGAGCCCCTTGCGAAATCCTCTACATAAGAAATAGTGCGGGATAATTAAGGAGCTTTTTGTCTTTTATCTTGTAAATATATGCTGTGTGAACTCATTAGAATCGCCTCGATGAGGCGATTCTAATGATTACACACAGCATACATATTCAATATAGAACACCGAAAAGATGTCTAAAAGTATCTCGTTGTGCCTCCTGACAGTAACCTCAGTGGCTCGAACTATCGCTGTCTCGAACAAATTTTCATGGTCCCAAAGGGGTTCGAGCCATTGAAGTTCGACTGTAGATACAATTCTTAGATCGCCTTATCCAGTTTTGAAGACTATTTCAAAGTATACAGGACCGAGTCTGTACAGTTTTGTATGGACTGATGTGAGAAGATCATGCTGAGTCTCAAACTTTCCTCCACGAAGCTGGGATTTTATTCCCTGATTGTACCGGTGAAACCACAAAAAGACCTTTGATTTTATCATTGATTCGTCACCGTGTACAGTATTAGTCAACCGAAGCGTTTCCGGTTATGTGTTCCCAGTCAAAACGCAAGATATGTAAATTTTGCGCCGCAATATTTTATAAAGAACGTCAGTATGATATCATGATGTCAGTTAAAATAGTGACGTCAGTTACGACGTCATCAATTTTCATTTGCAATTGACGGTGAACAATTAGGCAACCATTATTCGAAATATGATGTCGAATGGACAAGTGTTACGGATTTTATCCTAGGTTTTTTTTTTGTATGAATTCCCTATGGTTGCGCCACCTCGACGCACCTTCGGTTGCTATAGAAACTGCAGTTATAAAGTGCCTCTGAAGACTCAGTTTAAATTTACCAATAAATGTCGGAGAAATTGCAAGACCCGCAGAAAAAGCGACCGACTGAAGTCGGTTGATTTTCTAAGAGTGCCCTAAAATCACCATGTCATTCTGTCAGTCTGTCCGTCCGTAACCCGTTTGTGAAAATTGGTGATAGTGACTTAACCGATTGGAATATTTAAATAAATTTTGGCATACTGATAGATATCAATGAGATCTAACCAATGAACTTGCGAAATATTACATTCCATTTAGTGTAGCCTCGCCGAGGCGAAAAATGTGAACATTTTCGAACTGCTTCTCCTCGGAAACCGGTGGGCCGATTGAAGTCAAATTTCATATGGAGCCTCTATGGGATGGGTAAAACCAAAATTTGCTCATGGGGTCCAGGTCACTTGACCAAAATGGCCGCCAAGCCATATATGGTAAAAACCCTTCAAAAATAGTCTTCTCCAGAACCACTGGGCAGATTTCCACGAAACTTGATAAATAGCATCTGGGACGTAGGCCCATCATAAAGTGCTAAAATGGTGACCCTGGATTGACATTGACATTCTTTGTGCCTAGGTCAAACTTTGACACATATGCTTTTGTATTGGAAAAGTAAGAATGCATTTTATCTTGCAAACGATTCAGAATACAGTATACTAAAGTATAAGATATATTTTTGCTCCTTACGATAAGGCGCATTTATTGGGGGAACCGTTTTAGGTCCAGGTCACATGTCCAAAATGGCCGCCATACCCATATAGGGTAACACTCATAAAGCTAAAAGCATCCGGCGGGTCGTGCACTTCAGCTGAAGCACTGGTTTTCCTATTACTTGGCGAACTTTCAAGTGTTTCGAGTGAAGGAGTAAAAAGATACAGCGTCCGTGTCGGAACTTTTTTGAAACCCCTCCCAGAAAATTGAAAAGATATACCCATATATGCATTGTGATTAACCTCTTTTGTACCAAATGGAATCTGGCAGAAGATCATTCCAAAATTTAGGGGTGTCAGGTTGTGTTATCTTTAAAACTTTATTTGGAAAGTAGCTGAACTTTCTGCAAATAGTGAAGGTCGTGATCAGACGCAAAGTTCTGCTGCGTCTGATCTGGGCCTGTACTGTTTGCTTTGGGGTTTTCGGTACAAAATGGGTTAACCCTCAGAAACTCAAACTACTTCAGCAGACATTTTTTTATGGTCCAAACGGTGTTCAAGCCATTGTGGTATTATTCTATTTTATAGTATATTATTCATCACGAAAACACGCCTATATAATTTTGACCCCCTTGAAGCCCACTTTTACGGCCCCCGCCAATAGGGGCTTGAAGAAATATATGGGCTGCATGATGCTGCCACGCAGAGCTGAATCTGGCCCGCACACTAGTACTGGTAAACCGCTTAGAGGATCTAAGCCTGTCCAGGAACCGCGGTGCAAGGCGGACCGTCCATGCTAATAAACCCTATTGGTTTCATTGGGCGACAGGGCTTGAGATGTCATTTCATCTCAGTGTCGGGTAAAAGTCCCACAAAATTGGAAGCAACGTCTCCAAAATGACCTTTACAGTGTTGACGGGGACGTTAAACCTCAAATCAACCAACCCAAACCCCACTTTTATATAACAAAACTGGGGTTCACAGGGGTAAACCTTATTTTTCTTGTTTCTGCTCTAAAATATAGATTGTGGGTACTCGTTAGAACCGCCTCGATGAGGCGGTTCTAACGTGTACCCACAATCTATATTTTGAGCAGAAATAAGAAAAATATCACAATGTTTCATCTTAAATTTAAATTGTATTTGTATTGGCGTGTTTTCGAAATGTAACTGAAAACAAACCTCATATGTTATGATATCAGATTAACATATCTGTGTAATGAACACCCTCTAAACACAGCATAGAGAAAAGTGGGATATACAGGGGTATGCAGTCGAACTTCAATGGTTCGAACACCTTTGGGACCATGAAAATCTGTTCGAGACAGGGGTAGTTCGAGCCACTGAGGTTACTGCCAGGAGGCATAACGAGATTCTTTTAGACATCTTTTCGGTGTTCTATAATGAAAATGTATGCTGTGTGTACTCATTATAATAGTCTCATCGAGGCGATTCTAATGAGAATTCACATCATACATTTGCAAGATAAAAGACTAAAATCCCCTTTATTATCCCCCACAATTTCTTATCTAGAGGATTTCGCTAGGGGCTCAAGAATGGGTTCAATATATCCATGGTAAACGAGCCATCGGTGTTCAAGCCATCGAAATTCTACTCTATATTATTTTCACAGAGTTTGAGTCGTCTTTTCAAAAGTCCCCCGAAATTGGAAGAAACGTCTCTAAAATGATATATACAGCGTTGATGGGGAAGTTAAACCTCAAATCAAACAAGCAAACATTATTTTCATTATTTTTGCTAAAAAACGCGGAGTGTGGGTACTTGCTAGAAACGCCTCAATGAGGCGGTTCTAAAGAGCATCCGCAATCTATGTTTGGAGCAGATTTGGGCTAGAATTAAGAAAAAATATCAACCATTTTCATCCGAAAAATGCTACTTCTAAGACAAGAAAGGCGCCGTTTTAGCGCACGGATGTGTTGTCGGAATGCTTTCAGCGACTCGTTTTTAAGTTTTGGTCATCACGTGAACAAGTCCGTGAAATAAAGACCCCCCTAAACCCCACTTTATATAGAGAAAACAGGGGTTTACAGGGGTAAACATTATTTTTCTTATTTCTGCTCCAAGACATAGGTTGTGGGTACTCGTTAGAACCGCCTCATCGAGGCGGTTCTAACGAGCACCCTCAACCTATGTTTGCGGTATAAATCAGAAAATTATCAGGGATTTTTATCAGAAAAGTAGCCATTTTGGATATGTGAAAAAATGCGCCTTGTCGGACGGGCGTGTTATCGTAATGGAAGGAAAAACTGGTTAGCTCGGCAGGGACTTACTAAATTTTCATTGCTCGATATCTCAGACCTAATATACTTGTAAATAACGATTTTTTTCCATATCAATTATATTTTTTTTTTTTTTTCATAATATAATTTTATGGGTATAAATTTTGAATGAAAAATATTTTTTTGAAAATTATTCAACAAAGGCGACTTTTTCATGTATATGTTTGTTTGTTTGATTTGAGGTTTAACGTTCCCGTCAACACAGTATAGGTCATTTCGGAGACGTTGCTTCCAATTTTGTGGGACTTTTACCCGACATTGAGATGAAATGACATCTCAAACCCTGTCGCCCAATGAAACCAATAGGGTTTATAAGCATGGACGGTCCGACTCGCACCGCGGTTCCTGGACAGGCTTAGATCCTCTAAGCGGTTTACCAGTACTAGTGTGTGGACGGTTTCAGCTCTGCGTGGAAGCATCATGCAGCCCGTACATAATTGATTTCCACAGGCTGCGAATCTCAGGTCACAAGGGGCAAAAACACTGTTAGAGAAATAAAATGCTTAAAGGGAAATTGATGCACTTGGGATTACAGGGGAGACAATTTGTGGAGCTTCCTTTCATTATTGTCGTAAAGGCTCAACCTCTCCGAAAAGTGTCTAGTCTTAACTTTGAAGAAAAAAAAAAAAAAAAAAAAAACGCAACGTTCATTGAAGTTGAAAGGTAACGTTTCCAACGTTGTTTCATCGTCGATTCAATGTTGAGTGCCTCCTGGATACATAGAAGAATGACAAGGGAGATATTTTTAAAGTTGTCTCCCCTGAAGGCGGGACCAAGCAGGCACACATCGCTAGGGCAACGTCAAATCAACGTCGGTGCAACGTTGCACCGACGTAGATTTGACGTTGTATAGACGTCATGACTTTGTACCGACGTTGATGTGACGTCACAAACACGTCATGTGCCTGCTAAGGAACACCATCATGCAGCTTATAAGTTGGCGTTGCATGTCCAGGAAAAATAGTTGTTCAACTTTATTGTAGAACTGCAGTTGCTGTTATACATTACAAATAAATAATAGAGAGTGACATATCAATTGCCGGAAATGGTTCAAAATCAAGGATGTAGGTAGTTCTCTCTCTCTTTCTCTCTCTCTCTCTCTCTCTCTCTCTCTCTCCGGCAGTCCTTAAAGCGTTCAAATTCGAGGATGCAGGTATATGTACTGACCGGACTGCCTCAGAGGGTTCAAAATCTAGGATGTAGTCTCTCTTTTACCATGCTTAGAAGCCCCCGTGGTGCAGTGGTTAAGCGTCGGGTTAAGCTACACCCCTCGGGGTAGTGGGTTTGATTCCGGGCTCTCCAGACTTTCGGGTGAGTCTTTAAACCGAGGTCCCGTCTCCTTATCAGAATCAGAATTGTTACTGGTGACATGTCAAATAACATTCATACACCAGGACCGTTGGTCAAGAGGTAGACTTGCCCAAGTCCTTACATTTACATTTTTTATTTTTAAATGAAAGCCCCTTTAAACAAAAAATATGTAAAAGTCTCTTTAGTCTTCATCTGTGAATGTAGGGACTTGTATACCCTGCAAAAGTTCCGACCAGCACAAAGCTGGCATGAAACACTATCTCCCACTTGTTGATAAGAGCATTTAGCCTCTGCAGTCAATGTTTACTTAATAAATAACACCCACCTGTGTCTGTCAGTGAAAGAGAGGAAAATTCTAGTATTTTGGAGATTTTTGTTTTGTTTTGCTTGATTTGAGGTTTAATGCCCCTGTCAACAGTGTATAGGTCATTTTGGGGATGTTGCTTCCTTTGTGTTGGGACCTAAAACTTGTTCGAGACAGTGGTAGTTCCTGCCATCGAGGGTTGAATTTACTGAGGATAATTTCGGCATTACTTTCAGTCCTTTATTTGATTAATATATTTTGTGTGTGCTCATTAGAATCAACTTGGTGAGTACACACAATATAATTTTTCCACATAAAATACGCCAAATACCCATAACTATCCCTAAATATTTGTCATATGGATACATGTATGTGTGAAGAATTTCTCGGGTACTCAAGTGCGAGTGCGAAAACAGTCATAGAAAACGAGCTATTGGTGTTCGAGCCATTGAGGTATCATTATACAGTCAAACCGGTCGTAGTGGCCACCTTCATTAAGCAAGCAAACTGTCTTAAGCAAGCAATCATTCAAATCCCGAAAAAGGCGAATGCATTAATATCCACCTGTATTAAGCAAGCACCTGTCTTAAGCAAGCACATTTTGATCATTCCTGAGGTGCTTGCTTAACACAGGGTGGACTGTAATTGTTTTTGCACTTGTTTTTATAGGAAAAAAAAAACGCAAGCAGGCAGCATAATATCATTATCCTGGCATAATTACTTAGTTAATAAGATGTGTAATTGCAGAATCTTTTCAACATTATCTTAACAGGAGAAACCATTGAGACAAGTGGCGTTTACAAGGGGTTACATAATGTTCTTATTTCTGCTCAGTAGTATAGATTGTGGGAACTCTTTAGAACCGCCTCTAACAAGCAACCACAATCTATGTTCGAAGCAGAAATAAAGAAAACCGATACGAGGGCTACCCAAAATCTATGTTTTAGAGCAGAAATTACAAAATGACTAGCCTGGTAATTTGGTTAACCCTGCTTTACTCTATATAAAGTGGGGTTAACAAGGGTTTTCATTGTATGGACATGTTTAGGGCATGAATATATATAGATTATGCTCCAACGGCGATATACTTCACTTTCGTTCGTTATATCGCCGATTGGAGCATAATCTATATATATATTATACCACAATTTTCCGACGGCGATACAAACTATATCGCCGACTTGAGCATAAAAAAATTAAATTATCGCCCTCTCAATAACACCTGAATCATCCTCAACACTCTATCATATTCAATCTCTTTATCTCTTTCCTTATAAGGTTTAATATGACAATAATTTGTTGATGATTATAGTATAATCACCAATAAAGTATTGCTATAAACAATCACTGATATATAGGTCAAATTGCTTACAGCATAATTATCTTTGACCCGGTTAATGGTGCATTTATATATTGTAGTATGACAATAATTTGTTGATGACTATCGTATAATCGCCAATAAAGTATTGCTATATGTTAATGATTATGCAAGCAATTACTTACCGAATTTATTGATTCCATCCTAATTCTTTGCAAATTTCTTTTATGGTTTTCATATGTTTTATAACAGTTCCCACTTCTATCGAACAATGTTGTAGTTTTGGAAACTCTTGTTGTAGTTTGAATACTCTAACAAGGGCATTGCCGTGGCTCGGTGAAAATTTTATTCCGTGTTCAATTAAATAGACACCGATATTGTTCCTCTTGTATCGTTTTAAGGTGTCAATTGCCTGACCTTGCAAAGCCGAGAAGTAAAGGATGTTTCTTTTATTGCCAATAATCCAATTTTCTAAGACTTTTATACTTTTTACACAATTATCGACGGAATCTACTCCCGGTAATTCACCATGTATTCCTTCATAATTTTCGGAGTATGATTCTAACAAGCGGTCTTTTAGTTCACTTTTTATAACACTGCGGGTTCTCTTCAAGATGGGTCGCTTTTTGAAGAATTCACTTTCATAATTTTGTTTCCACTTTTCTATAAATTCGTCCTTAGGAAGTACTTTATCCAGATAATCGCACAATTCTTTAACACAATTGTCTCTTTTTTCCGCCATCACAAAAAGGGGCGTATCATGTGCACTTTGTATCATTCAGATGATATCGCATAGGTCAACAACTGATAAACCCTTATCACAAGGTGTGATGCGTCTCAGTCAGTGTTCAGATAACAATAATTAGAGGTGATATTAAAAATCTGCTCCGACAAAAGTCGCGGATAGACACTATATAGAAACATATTAAAAAGAATTTTGAAAATTCCACTTTGGGGCAAAAACTTTAACCCCTCCTGAAAGTGCCTTTACATAATCCAATGACCACCAGATTTTGCACATATAACAAGACTTTAAGGCTGTATAACATATTAAAATTCCAAGTTCCTATGACAACTTTTGGAATTTCTGAAAGTCTTTGAGTCTTCCTAAAAGTGGAATCCCATCAACCGATTAGTCTCAGATTTTGCATATGTATTTGGGTTGCATATATACATATTATCACAAAATTTCAAAGTTCTAGCATCATTTTGGAATTTCCTGCAAGTCTTTGAATTGTTGTAAAATAACATTGGTTCAACTAATTACCACCAAACTTTGTACATATGTTTCAACATACAAAATGCACATTCTTATAAAATTTCAACATTGTAGGTCGGAAGTGAAGCAAAAAAAAAAAAAAAAATATTAACTTTCATATTTTGGTGGTGGGTCATTTACTATTGTAATTTTATTGAATAAAATCAAGCATTTTCTATCTTTTTTTTCATTTCATTCTTCGCTTGAGCCTTACCTTCCTCAATAAGTTTCTTTCTCTCTGCCTCACTTAATCCTGTTTGTTTTGAATGTATATTGTCTTTAATTTTATTATATTTGTCCAACTCATCCAACACAAGTTTAAATTCATTCTCAGATATCTGTCCATCAGTTAAAGCCTTGGAAATCAAATCCTTTATACTATTCAACTTACTATCAGCAATAGTTTTAATCTCGTAATGTTTCTGTGCTTTTGAAGTCATTTTACGCCTAATTAGTTTAACACACACACCCAAACTTCCACACACAACAGCACCAATCTCTAAAGGCAACATAATTGGAACAGCCAATCCAACACCTGCCAAAATAACACTTGTTGATATCAAACCTGTATCAACTCCATCAGTAATATTTATTCCACGCTTATATTTCTTGTATAATGCTTTTCTCACATCTCTCTCATTAATTAATGTCTTCTCTATCTCAGATATCTTCTGTAATCTATAGTTCTGCCCATCTTCAACAGGCAATTCAGGATATAATGGTGCAGTAGGTTGTTTCATTTTTTTCTTGATAACATATATATTTTTTTTTATTCAATAAATATTTCAATTATCATCGAAGCCACAGTATTGACACACGTAGCATTATTAGTCTGGCAAACAAAATCAATTGCATCACCAGCCTCAACCTTTAACGGTGTAGCAAAGTTATCGTGTTTCCTTAAAATATTATTCAATGATATACCATATCCTGCTTGTGGATTCCCATTTATAGAAACAACAACAGATACATCACCTTTTGTTCTTTTACTCGATAACCCCACACCCAATATTTGACCTGAAAAGTTCATCACATATCCAACACCTACCTCTCTACCACCATTACCAAAACTAAACACTTCATTCTTCTGCAATGGTCCTTTGCTCTCTGCACAGATGCTTATCAATTTTTTGTCTGACGTATTTTCAACTTTATTGTATAACAACCGATGATTGAGATGTATATCCCGAACTCTATTTTGAAGTTCTGTATGTCTATCATTCAATGTATTTATTTGTGTAAATGCTTGACTTCTCATATTAAATATTTCTTGTTTCAGCCCCAATGCATCTACGTGTTTTCTCTTAGCACCAAATATACTCATTTTTTTATTATAATTATATAATTTCCAAAACGCAATTAATTGGTAGATGATTAATTACCTTGCTGTTATTTTCATCCCTGATTTCTAATTTCAATTCTGCTATAGCATCATTCATCAAACACTTATATTCTGGATGCTCAAATCTCACTGTTGTTATCTCTCCAAACTCTTTATTTTCCACTGGAACAACAGCCAACACAGTACTCGGCATACCATCTAAATAATTATTTGAAGTATTAATCTGTTCCAAATGAACATACAATGATTTATAAACAGCAAAATCTACAGCTCTCTCACCATAATGAGTTTCATTAACAGCAAACTTTCGCTTATTTCCAAACCCCAACATTTGTTTTAAGCCCTTGCTTATCTTCAATTCATCCGGTGTAATTAAAGAAGCAATTCCATTTGTTTCATTTACAGATAATGTAATATTATTACTTTGAAATAAATCTGCTATTTGTTGGAAACTATAAAAACCATCTATAATCTTATGAGGTCTCTCTCCAGTCTTCTGCAAATATTCATCAACAACATTATACCATCCAACACCAAATGTTATAGATTTTAAACCAATACGTTTATTCCCATCTCTGTTATCAATATACTGTTGCAAGTTTATTGTCTTGTCAATATTCGAAATTGTATGATACATTTTTTTATTTTTTATATATAATCAATAATAAAAAATGATACCTAAAGAATTCAAGTACAATCCCAATGCATCATATAACCCCAATACTAAATATACCGAAAAGAATATTGAACTTGTAAAACAAACAATTTATGTTAACAAAGATGACCATTTTCCAGTAACGTTTCCCGACTTATTTCAAAACTATCAAAATCCAACATTACACACCAATGAACCGTGGAATACATGGCTTCATTCATCATTTGACTGGTGGCAGTGCCAATTGAATTTTGCTGTCTGGTGCGCAACTACAGGATGTGGTGTAAGTTATCAAGACCATTTGCAAAACACTTCAGGACTAACTAAAACAGTATATACATTTCATGTGTATTATTGTATTGCTCGTATTTTGAAAGAACTTAAATCACCTTTACCGACAGATGCATCATTTTGTTATTACAAAAACCCATACGACAAAGCAACCTACCAAAAGTTATGCAATGAATTCAATGTTTCATCTAATACAGATTGGCGTCAAAAATTAGAAAGTAGTTCTAAATGCAGTGGTCTAGGGAGTTACACACAATATTTTAAACCAAGTGGAAAATATAGACAAGATCATAGAAGTGATGGACCATTCTTTAATCCAAATGATAAAATAGCACATACAGTAGATATTAGTGATGCATGGACAATGTTTATATTAGACAAATCAGAAGGTTTCACAAAAACAGGTATTGAACGAATTAACGAAAGTATTAGAATGTTTGTATGGGCTCTATTAGGAGCACAATCTCAAACACGTGTAGAAATACTAAAAATAGGCATAGGATTTGATGCTCAAAAACAATTCTTAGCAAATGTTCAAGATGCAATTAACAGTCCAATCGATTTGCCTACACAAATATCAAAATATCAAAATGTATTGAAATACGCAAGAAGTAAAGTTGATTACACATTTGGACTTGGTCTCTATATGTCTCCCAGTGATATGATTTTACAAATTGGCACTATCGCTGGATATAATAATAAAATTGTAATTGCAACATCGGAGTGCTCGCTTGGTTTCAATAGTGATGTAAATGTTAAACCTGTTGCACCTACTACACAACCTGCAAGTATACAAGGCACACCAACAAAGAAATCTCTACCAGAACCTGTTAAACATCAGGAAACAAAAATAAAGAAATCTCTACCAGAACCAAAACATCAGGAAACAAAAATCAAATCTCTACCAGAACCCGTTGAAAAGAAAGAAGCAATACAACACGAAGACAACAAAACAGCATTAATAGTTGGTAGTATTGCAATTGGACTATTAATTATGTATGAAATTTATTAAGTTCTTTTTTTTTCTTATAAACTCTCTGACAGATGCATATAATAATCCAGCAACCAATACAACTAATGCCCATAGATGTTCTCCAAACCAATTAACAACTTTACCCGCAGAAGACAACAACCAAGACACAATAGAACCAATAATACCTGGTATTGTAGAAGCTACTTTTCCTGCAAGGGTAGAAAGTAATTTACCAAGATTTGATAATTGTTTCTTAACCCAATCTTTAACACCACTTTCACCTTTTGGTGGAGAAGGAGGGGTTGAAGTAGTACCACCACCAGTAGGAATAACAGCTTCTACAATAACAGCAATAATCATTCCAAAAGCAGTTAAAACACTAACAATTGTAATGCCTTGTTCTCTGAATAATGTTCTAATTCTTTCACCCAATGTAGTGTCTTCTTTTAATACTTTGTTTATAGTTTCTTTTATTCTATTTACCTGACTACGTAGTTTATCTTTATTAACATTAATAACTTCCAATCTTGCACTTCTCTCACTTTCTAACTCTTTGATTCGACTACTTATCCTTTCTATTTGAAATTCATCATTGTCTGCTTTAGCTTGTTCTAATTTTGTATTTTCTTTTGCTAAGTCTTTATTTGTTTCATTTAGTTTAGCCAATTCATTTGCTATCTCTTCTTTGACTGTTGTCATTGCATTTGCTATTCCATCAATCTCTCTTTTTGTTCAATCTGTTTGTGTTCCTGCTTCACTACTAACACTTTCAATGAATGATGTCTCTAATGTTTTCACAGATGTTTCTGCATTATTTACAGTTTCTAATAGTTCTTGTGCTTCTTGTTGTGATGATACATCAGTATCAAGATTTGATTGAAGTTCTCTTGATAATAATATGGATTGTGTGTCTTTCAACTGGTTTTCTATTAAAGTTGTAAGCTCAGCTCTACCTTCTTTAAGTCTTGTAGCAGATGGTTTAAAATCATCTACACCTAATACATTCCTAACAAAATCAACACCATATTTCCTTTGCAAAGTATTAAATGATAAAAATGTTGCTATTTCATCTGGTGCATTGGAACGATAATATGTTAATGCAACATTATTACCATCACTATCCTTTACATATAACATTGGTCTCCCTATATCATCTTTCTTGAGAGACAAACCTTTGATTTTACGTTTAGGTTCTTCATTCCTTTCGTAAAATCTATCTATCATTTTTTGACCTATGCTATTAAACAGAGTTTTCCTATCATCACCGGTTAAATCATTCAAACCAGCAAACTGACTATTTAATGTTCTCTGAAACTCTTCTTCATCTATAAAAGATGTTTCTGCTTCTTTATCATAATCATCCTTATCATACTCAGGATTTTCATATTCAGCCATTATTTATTTATTATTTAAAAATATTTTTTATCTTTTAATAAAAACATGTCAGCTTACGGAAATAAATTAAACCCCTACAGAAAAATAAGAGAACCTCGAGGTGTGAGAGGCATCCGCCAAAGTGTAGTAATAACAAATAACCCTTCAACTATTGACCAAAATCAACAATTGTTAGTGAGATTTCCTAATCTAAGCGGAAATGATGTTATTGTTCCCGGAACAGTCAAATTAGCATTTGAAATTGAACTAACCTCTAGAGATGTAAATGCAACTATATATCAAAACATTGGAAGATCAATAGTTAAAAAAACAACCATTCGCATAAGTGGAAATGAAATCATGTCAATTGATGACAGCGACATCTATCATTGTTATATTGATTTATGGAAGTCTATTACAGAACGTGTAAATATGGTATATCAAGGCGTTGGCAAAGAGAACATGTTGAAACATAGAGTGGGTGCAGAAAACGCCTCTACTGATGCTGAAGATCAAGCCATTGCAAAAGCATTTGGTAATAGATTTTGTATTCCGCTTGACTTTGAACTATTAGAAACACATATACCTTTTTATCAAGCAGGACTCGGTGATAGACTTGAATATGAACTTACATTCAATGATTATAATAAAGTAATTAAATCAGCCGATGCAACTTCAACTTATACAATCAATAATATTTGTTTGGAATTTGATATTGTTTCTGATACTGAATTAGCAAGACAAATAAGACAGCAAGTTGATGGTAAAATGGTTATTTTGTATGACAGAATACTAAGACACAGAAAAATAACTAAAAACAAATCTGATACACTATGGAATATCAATCTAAATGTTCCTGCAAGAAGTATGAAAGGAATTCTGATGCTATTCGAAGATCCTGAAAGGGCCAGCACAGAAGAATATTATAATCCAGAAATTACAAAAGTGGAAATGACAATAGAAGGGATTCCGAATCAATTGTATAGTCAAGGAATGAAGTCCCACCAACACTGGGACGAAATAAATAAATTCTTTGCCCTCAATTCAAAAAGAAACAAAGAAACAAGTATGGTTGTTAAAGATTTATATTTTACTGATACAACAATAGAGAAATATCTAACGAACGGGTATGCTTTATGGTTGGATTTACGTTCAACTGATGATAATACACTTCATGGTTCAGGTAGAAGAATTGAGAATGCATCAGAAGGTATTACAATACAAATAACGAAAGAAGCAGGAGCAGATGAACCAATCAATCTTTATTTGTTTGTTATACAAGATGCACAAATCAACTTTGAAGATGGTAGATTTAAAGAAGTCAGTTATTAATATTTTTTTTTTTACAAATAAAAATGGAACTACCAAAATATCCTCATTGTGCTATTATATGTGGTCAAACTGGATGCGGGAAAACAGAGTTTGTCCTTGACCTTTTGGAAGAGGAATATCGTCAAGTATTTAAACATATTGTTATACTTTGCCCAACCATTCAATGGAACAAGGCTTATAAAAATCGTGAGTGGATTGGTGATGTCAGGAAACCTAAAACAAAGAATCTTATAATTGTTAATCCTATTATTAATGATGAAGAGAAATTACAAGAACTACTAAGAATGTTCTTTAATAAATATGCTGGTCATTCTACTCTCTACATTATTGACGATTGCAGTGCAACGAAAGAACTAGTAACAAAGAAAAAAGATATGTTATCAGAATTAGCATTTTCTGGTAGGCATGCAGAACAATCAGTGTGGGTTATTTCGCAGAGATATAATTCTGTGTTAAAAGATTTAAGAGAACAAACAAAATGGCTATGCATGTTCTACACAAAAGATAGAGATAGTTTTGAAAATTGTTTAAGAGAGAATGATGTTATTCCTACTTTGGAAGAACGACAGAGAATAAAAGAAGAACTGAAAAAAAAGAAGCATCGTAAGTTAATTTTGAAGACTGACCAGCCTACTGGTTATTGGTTGGTTGATTGATTAGCAATGATTAAGTAATGCTTATACAATGCTGTAGCAAATCTTAAGTAATGCTTATGCAATGTTTTAAGTAAAATAGCAATACTAAAAAACAATGCTGTTAGAAATATTATCAATCACTGCAATCTAATCAATAATCATAACAAACACTGCAATCTTATCAATAGTCGGATATGCGATGTTTTATTTTTTAAAAATAAAAAATAAATTACATAAAATAAAAATGAATGCTGAAGAACTATTACAAGACATTGAATGTGAAAGCACTTATGTAGAAAATAATGAACAAGAAACAAAACGTGAGCGATTATCAGCCATTGTTGCTGGTGGTGGTAGTAAGCAGTATCTTGGTAAAGACTTACAACTATCAGACATTGATACAATGACAGCAGAACAAATAAACAAACTTTACTGCAGATATGAAGCAAGATTGGGAGCAAGTATGACTAAGACATTGGGTAACTCTTTCATTAGTTTATACGTTATGGGTGTATCAAAGTATTTCAATGTTGTTAATCCACCTAAACTGATACAAGACTTAGAGGAAGACCCTTTTATCAATCACGCTTTGACAAGTTCGTGTTGTGAATTGTATTATAGATATGGAATGTATCTTGCTCCATTAACTGCAATGCTAACAACAGCAAGACATATTGATTTTAATAAAAAAGAAAATATCTCCTTAGAAAAAAATGAGTGATACTGAAGTTAAAACAAAAGACCCAAGACGAGTATCTGCTGGTAAGAAAGGTGCAGAAGCAAGAAAAAGAAATGCAGAATTAAGAAGAAAGGAGACTGAAACTATAAAGAAAGAAAACATGGAATTAAAATCTATAACAAAAGATGATGAAGTCGGCTCTCCAAATTCACAGAATATAAATATATACAAAAATTATATACCATTATGCATAACAGTTGGAGTTGTTGGAATAGGATTGTATATGTACAAGTCTAAACAAGTTGTACCACAACAACCTATGATGCAACAACCTGCACCTATTATTATGGTGTACCAAAAGGGTCAAAATGACCGATACCGGTCTACCCGCATTTTAGATATACGGGTATACCCGTAAATTTGCGGGTACACCCCTAAATTTGCAGGTACACCCCTATTTCAAATGCGGGTGTACCCGTAAATTTGCAGGTACACCCGCATTTAGCGGTCTACCCGCATTTTACGGGTAGACCTGCATTTTACGGGTACACCCCTATATTTGCGGGTACACCCCTAAATTTACGGGTGTACCCGCATCTTAAAATGCGGGTATACCCGTAAAAATAGGAGTGTACCCGTAAAATGCAGGTCTACCCGTAAATGCAAGTAGACCGCTATTTCTCATTTTCCAATTATCCAATCAAAATGCCGCTTACATATCCACATTTTTTGGATAAGGCTCTTATCTTTCTTGCGGCGTCTTTGATATACCTGTCCAATTCATGCTGTGTAAACACGCAATAATTTCAAATTTTAATAAGAATCAAGAGCGTTTATTGCACCCTTGAAAAAATCACGGGATAATCAGTCTGATTTGATATATTAAAATTTAACTAAGCGTATAATAAAATGTTTTGCATTTACTTTCCTGTCATTTATTTATTTATTTACGCAGGTTATCATGTGGGGTTTTGTTCCAGATATACAATGTTGAAGCATCAAGAATACACGCCTACATATGTTTGACCCCCAGAAATCCCATTTTCATTTTGTGAAACTTGGGTTTATTGGGGTATATATAATTTTCCTTATTTTTGCTGAAAACATAGATTGTTGGTACTCTTTAGTTCTAACGAGTACCCACAATCTATCAAAGACGCTGCAAGAAAGATAAGAGCCTTATCCAAAAAATGTGGATATGTAAGCGGCATTTTGATTGGATAATTGGAAAATGAGAAATAGCGGTCTACTTGCATTTACGGGTAGACCTGCATTTTACGGGTACACTCCTATTTTTACGGGTATACCCGCATTTTAAGATGCGGGTACACCCGTAAATTTAGGGGTGTACCCGCAAATATAGGGGTGTACCCGTAAAATGCAGGTCTACCCGTAAAATGCGGGTAGACCGCTAAATGCGGGTGTACCTGCAAATTTACGGGTACACCCGCATTTGAAATAGGGGTGTACCTGCAAATTTAGGGGTGTACCCGCAAATTTACGGGTATACCCGTATATCTAAAATGCGGGTAGACCGGTATCGGTCATTTTGACCCTTTTGGTACACCATATATTATACAACAAAAAGAAATTGACCCATTTGAATTTAATTAATTTAAAAAAATAATATTCTCATTAAAAAAAATGACAACCTCAATAGACGGAAAACAAATTGCAAACATGTTATATCATGCTGGAGTGGAAACTGTATTAACTGTTGGATATTCAGAACTTGGTAGAAAACTATTGAAAAGACCAGCACCAAAAGTAGATTTTAATATGACTGATATAGGTATGTTGTCCATTGATATATTACTTGCAATGGCAACAAAGGATATGCTTGTTAAGCAAGGTATTATTCCTGCAGATATTATGAAGTAATTTTAATATTTTTTTATCCATTATATAAAATGGCAAGTGCAGTAGCATTAATGGTTGGAGGAGCAATTACAAACGCCTTAGCCTTTTCAGGTAGTAATTATTTATTTTCACACATAGGTAGCAATAGTGATGAAGAGAGAAAGAGGCATGATAAAGCGATGGAACAATTAGAATCAGCAACAACTGCGTGGAATGAGAAGAGAACAGAAAGATTGGATTTTATTAATGAACAGTTAAAAAAGGAACATCATGCTTTGAATGAGTTCAGTGATGTTGATACTGCTATGAAACAGTATTACTATATTACAGGAAAACAATTATCAGATAATTTATCCACATCATTACCACCAAAACCTACATTAAGTGATTTTTACACTCCATCAGAAGACCAGAAAAATAGAGAGATTGCATTTGTTGTTGGTGGTATGGCATTGACAGGATTTGTTGCTTGGAAGTTGATGTAGGTAAAAAAAAGTTTATTTTTTGACATAATCTTTCTTTGGAAAAACTAAATCATAAGCATGATATTTATTTTTTTTATTATTCTTACATGGTTTCAAACCAAGTGGTCTTACATAAAATGGTGGTTCTTTACCTTCTATCTTCTTTGTGAGATGTGCAGGACTCCATACTTCACCATTGTCTTTGAGAGTTAAAATTACACTCACACCATTATCTGTGTCAATTGTTCTGTAGTCAGTGATTGTATAAATGTTGTTGATTTCTAAATCAGTCCATTTCTTTGTGCTAAATTGACTTTGTTCTTTTAACAACGCTTCAAATTCATCAGTTGAGATATTTTGAATATTGTTGTTTGACATTTTTTATGTTTATAAAATTTTCTTAAATATAAATAAATGGAGAAGATATACTATAGTGCAAAAGGTTTTTGGAAAGGACACTCAGCAGTTAGTAAATTAGCAAAAGAAGCAAAGGTTAGTCAGAAACAAGCATTAGAGTTCTTAAAGAAACAAGCAATTTGGCAAATATATTTACCTGCACCTAAGAGAATAATAAGACCAAAATTTGATGTGTCTGCAGAGAATGAAGTTCATCAGGCTGATTTATTGTTTTTACCTCACGATACTATTGGTAGAAAAACATACAAGTATGCATTAACAGTGGTTGATATTGGAACAAGATATAAAGAAGCCGAACCTTTGACGTCAAAAGATAGTAAAGAAGTTGCAACTGCTTTTGAGAAGATTTATAAAAGACATTTGAAGTATCCTAAATTATTGCAAGTTGATCCAGGTAGAGAATTTATGAGTTCCGTTTCGAATTTGATGGATAAGCATAGTACCAAAATAAGAAGAGGCAGAAAAGAAATACACAGAGACCAAGGAATAGTAGAAAGATTTAATAGAACCTTAGCAGAAAGATTGTTTGGTTATCAGTATGCTAAAGAGATTGATACTAAAAAACGAAACAGAGAGTGGGTTAAGAGATTACCTGATGTTATTAAAGCATTAAATAAGGAGACGAAAAAACCTCCTCCAATTATAACAAGAAAAGTTGATGCTGAAATTTGTCCTTATACGAGTGTTAGATATTTGTATCAAGCTGGAGAATTAGAAGGTGGAAAGAGAAGAGCTACTGACCCAGTATGGTCTGTTGATATTCATAAGATTGACTATCATATTATAACGCAGGGAATAAGAGTTTATTATTTGAAATCTCCTGCACCTAAGAGAGGGTTTGTCAAAGAGGAATTACTTATTGTTCCGGCTGATACCCATACGCGTATGTCGTAATGCCATCGTCAGTTATGTATCTTTTTGTGTCTAAAGGAGAAAGTGTAGTCTTATTTACTTTTAATCCATATATGTTGTGATGCATTGAGCGTAGCATATTCATTGAGTGTGTGTATTTCTTTTTGTTGAATAATGCATCTCTGTAGTTTTCAAAATTGATTTGTTTTTTGATTACATATTTTTTTGTTCCTTTCGCTTTTTTGATGACTTGTTCATCTGCTCTTAATACTGAATATAGTTTAGGACGAAGACCAATATATTCTGATATTGGAACACCAGCACATTCATCCTTCATCTTACCTATGACCTTCTTGTTTGTTTCATCGTATAGTGGATGTTCTTTTGGATAATCAGAGAAATCGTATTCATCTTTCATTTCAGACATATCTTTGTAAGCATCTTCAGTTTTAATGGCTACTAATAAACTGTCTGTGTCGGTGTATAACAAGGTGCAGTTATCACCATACTTATTTTTCAATGTATTATAATACCAATCGTACATAAGATGTTTTGATAAATCTAAAACACAGAAGCCAACATATATTGGTTTATTTAGAGTTAATCTTGTTTTATTCACTTCAATGGCAGATAACTCATCAGAGAACTTTACTCTACGATTGAAGTTTGGTTTGGCTACTATCTTGCGAATTTTTTCATTTTCACTGCCATCTGTTTTGACTAATTTAATATCAACTCTTTTACGTATGTTTTCCATTGTTTTGCCAAATACTGAGTTGTTCATAAGTTTAAAGAAATCTTTTTCAAATGTAGTCTTTGCTTTTTTACGTAATTCTGTATTCAGACGTATGTAAGGTTCCATCCAAGGTTTCTCATCAAATTCTAATATTCTGTGTATTTTTGTTATTTTCATACCAAGTTGTTTGTATAGTCTCAAGTTCTTGTAATGTACTACATATTTCTTCTTATCCATTAGATTGGGGACAAGTTTTTCTGTTTTTAACATACTATTTTCAATTAGTTCATTTTGATAGTCGGATAACCATTCTTTTTTAATTGCTAATTTTTCAGGTGCAAGTGGATAGTCGTTATGTAGTTTATGTAAATGTTTGGGATATTCTAAATCTACTTCATATATTCTTCCTCTACCTTTTTTTAGTGGTTGAAGTTCTCCATCTATTAAATCTTTATTAGTTATCCATTTGAAACCACCATTTGGAAGTGGTTGGCTCATTGAATGACCATATAAATTATTTTCATCTAAATACATTATGTAATTGTCTTCTTCATCTGGATTATAATCTGCGACATATTTATTGTTTGCTTTTGCGTGTCTTTTAGAAACCATACTTATTCCACCTCTCATTCCTTTTTCAATGAAAAGATGCATATCCAAATCTGATAAAAGTTGTAATTCTATTTTTGTGTATTTTAGAAGAGCATCCCAAGATAGACCAGGTGCAGTGTAGTAATGTAGAGGGTCAAGTTTATAGTTATTCATACAGGTTTCTCTAAACTTTTGAAAAACATCTGCAAGTAAGAGAACATCTGTTTTGAGATATAAATCATGATAATCACCAAGTGTTTTACAGTTAAATTGTTTCCATACTTTTTGAGCGTGTTCATAGTCTTTTTGTTTGATACTTTCATCTGTTAGAGAACTGTAGAATTTGTCTATTGGTGGTAGTTCAGTTTCATTGAATCTTTCTTGACTGTCAATATATTCGTATGGATAGATACCTTTACGAGCAAGAAGATGTGAATTGTTTGTATATTCTGAGAGTATTGGTAATTTTTTTAGTTGTGTGTATCTTATATTATGACATTTTTTACATTTTCCTATTAATAACCATTGTTCATTGATATTTGTATCTTCTGAAGAATTACATTTTGGACATATTGAACTATAACCAATTGCTCCATCTACCAACTTTTCAAGAGAGGAAGCCATAAATTGAAAACTGTCTAAGAATTTCAGTTGTCCAATGCTGAATGAGATGAATTTCTCTGCATTATTTGCAATACAAGTAATGTTTCCACTTGCTTTGTGTATTTTCTGCATTATTAGATGGCTATCATAACCTTTTAAGTTGTGGAAGACAACTGGAATTTTGGTTTTATTTGGTTTGATTGCAAGTTTTAGATTACAAGATTTGTGTGCTGGTCCTCTATATTCTCCTGTGAAATGACAGTGGTCTTTTACTTTTGGATTCTTTTCATTATCAATTTCTTTTTCACATATCCAACAATGAGTAGCCTCTTCATAATCTTGTATGTTCTTTTCTGTCATTATTATTTTTTTAGGATGTTTGAAAACGTTGTTAATGTTTTCTACTTCACATTCTAAATGATTTAGAAAAACCTCTGCATCATCTTCACCTCTGTATATTACTGGTTTGTCTGCTTTACCATCATATCTAACAACTTGATATCCAAATCCACACGCTTCGTGTTCGCTTGTTATTTCTGATTTGTCTCCTTTTTGTTGTGATTTGGGTTTGATTTGTGCTTCAAAGTCAGCATAGATAACAAATGGAACGGGCATTTGATTTTGATGGTTTTTAAACTTGATAAGACCTTTTGATGGCATTTCTATTCGCATTGGAGATTTATTTATGCCTTCACAGTCTTCTTTGTGTTTGATTAGTAGGTCTTCTCTTGAAAAACCGTGAAGACATCTTTCACAAAAGTAAGTAGTTCCGTGTTTGTTATTCTGATTACGAAGTAATCTATTTAGGCTTTTAATCCAACAGTAGTGATATTTTGTTTCCTTTTGTGGTTTTTCATCTGGATTATAATTTTCATCTATTTTTCCTTCTTCATTATCATCAATTTCCTCTTCAACTTCTGTTATCAAAAGCAGGTTAATTCTTTCTTTATCATTTGATTGATTTGAAATATGATATGGAAATACAGTAAGTTTCTCTGTCTTTTTTGTGATTGTATATCCATAAACATTGATTGCTATATTGTTTTGTTTCTCAACTTTTGGTATTTGTGAGATTGGTGTGGGAAAGTCAATTCCTTCCATATTCAGATTAGGACATTTTTTATAACTATATACATTATTCAAGTTATTCTTTGCTGGATATAAGGCAGATTTTAATGCCCATTCTAAACATCTATTATCATTGTTTTTCATATTAATTATTGCTTGTTTGTTTGCTATTACTTTTGGAAGAGGAATATATGAAGAACCTTTGAGTGGTTCATATTTTGCTATGTTAACATAGAGTTTGATACAATGGTCAATTTCTAAACCTGTTGCGGTATTTGTGAATTTTTCAATCCATGTTTGTATATAAGTTGTTTGTTTGTTATAGTTTTCATCTAAATTATTTTCATTAAGAACTGCACATTGTTCTCCGTGTGATGCACCGATAACTTCTTTTCTTTCACCATTAAGTTCATCTTTAAAAAACTTTATAGATAACCCAATTGAAAATTTAATACCATTGTATTCTTTAATGTTTTCATTAATTTTATCTATAATGACAGATTTTTTATCATTAAACAAAATATTTGGGTCTTTATATTTATGAGCATCTATTTCATACACTTTGAAGTAATTGCATAATGGATTATCAACTAATTTTATATCATCATTTATTACTTCTGCATTGACGGCTTGTTTTCTTTTCTTTTTATTTCTACGTCTTTTACGCAGATTATCTAATGCAGAAGTTTGTTGTGGTGCATCACTCTTCTGTTTCTCAATATCTAAGGATTTAAGACCCTTGTCTAAAGCCTCATCACTAATTCTTCCTTCACTATGCAATTGTATCAGTCTCTCTACAGAACTCATTTTTTGTTTTCTTTTAAACTATAAAAAAAATTTTTTAAATATATTAATAAAAATGGATATAGAAAAAGCAAAGATGCAAAATATATGTGCTATGTTGCCGTTAGGTTCAAATAAACCATGTAAAAACAAATCAGTAAAGCATTCTATATACTGCAAGGCTCATAATTTTATTATAAAACATAACAAAAGTAAAGTAGTGAAATGTTTGCAATGTGGTAAAGGTACTACAGCAAAATATCAAATCTGTGATAAGTGTGGTGGAAAGAATTTTAGAGAAAAACAGAGATATTTTAACTCTATAAAACCTTTTAAGCAGGAAATTGCAAGATTGAGTATGATAGAGTGTTGAGGATGATTCAGGTGTTATTGAGAGGGCGATAATTTAATTTTTTTATGCTCAAGTCGGCGATATAGTTTGTATCGCCGTCGGAAAATTGTGGTATAATATATATATAGATTATGCTCCAATCGGCGATATAACGAACGAAAGTGAAGTATATCGCCGTTGGAGCATAATCTATATATATCATGATCATGGTAATTGTGAATACTAGTGTCGTATGTCCATTAGAATCGCCTCATTGAGGCGGTTACATATAGATTGTGGGTACTCATTAGACCCGCCTCATTGAATCGGTTGTAACGAGTTCCCACAATCTATGTTTTGAGCAGAAATAAGAACATTTCTGATTAACACCATTGTTGGAGCCTTCTCATATAGCTTAGACATGTTATAGTAATGGTTTAAGAAAAAAAGATTAAAATTATAACTTCTTTTTTTTAAAACCCTTTAATAAGTTTTCCCCCCACTAATGTAAATAAATCATGATAACAAGCTCTGGAGCCTGTCAGTGAAAAGTTATCTAAATAAACTTCTCACCCATATCTGACAATCATCTACAGGAAAGGTGAATGAGTTCATTCAATATTTACAAGTCTGTTAATTTCACAACTTTCATAAAAGACGGTATTGCTATTTCATTTGCAATGTATTTATTTTTTATTTTTGTAAACAATTATTTTTACAATGGACACCTAATTAACAGACTTGGGCAAGTCTAGTCAAGAGGTAAAGTTTATATATATAAGTTACACCTTCAGCTGTCGAAATAATAGTTCTACATATAGAACGTCAATGGCTCTATTTACGTTTTTGTTTATATCGGACGTTTTCATTTTTATTTATAGTTGGCCATGTGACGAGTTCGCGTAGTCGGTTGTGGGACAACTCGGCACATAGCAAACTCGGCACATAACAAACTCGGCACATGACCAACTCGGCCTATACAAACTCGGCACATAATTAGCTGATTAGGCCAATTATCTATTGTTATAATAATTGCATAACCAAACAAACAATCAAATTAAAGTTACCTATGAAATAGGGACCAACTAAATAGGGCTATAAGACTTAATAAGACAAATTTTATATCAATATTTAATGGAGTATATCTAAAAAATACTAGAATTGTTTTCTAAGAGAACAGATGTCCCCCACCACTCATTAAGATCAGTCCACTGATATAATGTACCTAGTTTGAACCAAATCCATCCACTGGTTCAGGAGATAGAGTGCAGACAAGGCAATTTTCAACAGTCTAAGTCCCGTGGTGACCTTGAAAATTAGGTCAAGGTCACCAACATCTAATCAGTTCTTAAGACCAGCCCTCTGATATAATGTACCAAGTTTGATCAAAATTCATCCACTGGTTCAGGAGAAAGAGTGCAGACAAGCCAATTTTTAAAAGTCTAACCCCCGTTGTGACCTTGAAAATTACGTCAAGGTCACCAAAAGCTAATCAGTTCTTAAGACCATCCCACTGATATAATGTATCAAGTATGAACCAAATCCTTCCATTGGTTCAGGAGTTAGAGTGCAGACAAGCTTTTTTGGTCTAAAATTTGACAATGGTTTCAGCCCTGTGACCTTGAAAATTAGGTCAAGGTCACCAAAATCTAATCAGTTCTTAAGATCAGCCCACTGATATGTTGTACCTAGTTTGAACCAAATCCATCCACTGGTTCAGGAGATAGAGTGCAGACAAGGCAATTTTCAACAGTCTAAGTCCCGTGGTGACCTTGAAAATTAGGTCAAAGTCATCAACATCTAATCAGTTCTTAAGACCAGCCCACTGATATAATGTACCAAGTTTGATCAAAATTCATCCACTGGTTCAGGAGAAAGAGTGCAGACAAGCGGATTTTTAAAAGTCTAACTCCCGTTGTGACCTTGAAAATTAGGTCAAGGTCACCAAAAGCTAATCAGTTCTTAAGACCATCCCACTGATATAATGTATCAAGTATGAACCAAATCCTTCCATTGGTTCAGGAGTTAGAGTGCAGACAAGCTTTTTTGGTCTAAAAGGGGGTCTTTCAAGGTATAGGAAATTTGCATTGGTTTCTGCCCACGCTTGGATTTTGATGAAATTATGCACAATAATTGCCTTGGGTATAACCATTATAATTACGATGCATTCACTTTTAAATTTTATTTCCGTAGTAAATTTATTACATATTTTATGAAGTCCCTATCACAACAGAGAGTACTCTCATATAAACTTGTCTACAGTATTCAGAGTTTCAAATATCTAATGCTGCTATGTTTTATGAATCAAAGCCATAATTGGGGAGTTAGTTGATACTATGAATTACCTCATATGTCTAGTAATAGTGGCTGGGCATTCAGTTTTCTTTGATGGTGTCCCCATATTTCAGCTCCTATTTTTGTATTCATTAAAATCTTATATGCATTTTTACCATGTTCCAATTTTGGCAAGACACCATTTTAGCATAAAAACTACCCACATATCTTAGGAAGATGTTGATGAATTTTGATGGAAATTGAGGACCGGTAACATTGTGTTTTATCAGACTGAATACTGATAGTCCTGATTAAGCAAAATGTGAAATTATATGATTATCATGTTTTGGTCATGCTGTTTAATAATACTTTACTATTGCTTTCAATTTGGATGGCTATAGTATAGTATGATTTGTGTAAGTAGTTCATGGCATAATTATAAGTTTTATTTCAAAACACCTATTTCGGAAAAGTTGCCCCCTATGGAACAAACTATTTTGTCTACAGAACTATACCGCAAAGGTTTTGATGACAAACGTCATCAAATGCACCCATGTAATCATGTGTACAGTTTTCTTCCAGTCTTTCTTGTCTAATTTGGTAATGGTGCTAAGGTGATGTTTAGATTTAACATTCAAATCAACAACATACCAGTCACTTTAGATGTTGCTTCAGATTTTGTGAGATTTGTTATCCGACTCGAGATAAATGGCTCTCAAGTCAAACTGTTGTTTGTTTATTTAACCCTAACTGTCCAATTAAAAAGAAAGGTTTACTCTAGGGAAAATCAATAACACTTGAAATTACTTTTCCTGGACATTAAGTTTTCAGAATTTGTATCTGCATAGGCACTTCCCAATCTATCTTTTTTGTATAGCCCCTTTGAACGAAATCAAACGGCTTCCTGAAGCTGTATTCCAAAGCCATTTGAATTTGCTTTTAGAATTCACATGGTCGTACATTTGTCAGTGTTCCAAAACTTATGTGATCATGATATTGTTGTCTTTATATTTGTATAGGTCTTTCACTTCATTTACTCAGCAGTTGTTGCAGTAATTACAAATCACAATATGTAAGATATCAAGAAGCACTTAAACTGCTGATAATAATTATTCAATCTGTGAGTAGTTATCGCATTACTCATAGGATTTTAAATTATTTCCAGTAAATACATTGTGATGCTTTTTTCTGTCCAAACACTGCAATGCTCTTTCTAAGCTGAGATACACATTGCACAGAAATGTACTGGTAATTATTATTGAACCAAAAGCAAGCAAGAACAGTACTTAAAAAAAAAAAACATTGAACTTGCATTCAGCAGAAACATTCAAGAAGTGGTTGAAAGTTTTACAACCAGAAAAAATACTAAAAGCTCGCTTCCGATAAATTAACCACTATATTGACAAAGTAAATAGAAAACAATAAGACACTTAAGAAACGTCAACAATCACAATACTAATGCAGAAAAGAGACATATTTATGCATGTGTACTATAAGGAAGGAAACTGTTTCTCTCCCTGTCTAATAGCAAAATTTCTCTAGGTCATGGAACAGCTTTGTTTACACCAAATAGTCTGTGCCTCATCCATCAATGATATCTTTTGCAACAGAAACTCAATATCAGTGACATTTCGATTTTTGGAAATACTAAACAATAATTACTGTAACTTTTTTGTTAGGATAATAATCCAGCGTTCATAAAAAGTAGAAGTAAAACAAAGATCAGGAATTGATACAATTAACTTACTCCACCCATAAAAGACACCAAAGGGAAAGAAATACAAACATTAAGCGACCAGACCATAATGGAAACCTAAACAAAGGAAGGCCATAAGGACAGTTTCTTTCCCACAAAATGGCCATATGGCCATCCAAAATTAAAAGACACAAGTGATACACACAGTAAGTAACAAACAACAACATAAATAAATCGCCACAGAAGAGCCGCCTTGGAACGGCCAGTGGAAGATTTTATAGACAGACAGAGTATATCTAAGGCTTAATCTGACCATGGATTTACCAACAGAACTATTTTTACTAGTAACAACAAACCACTGACCATTGCGTCCTTGCATACCAGCTTGGTATGGAAATGAAAATAATGGATCTCCTTGCCTTACACCTATTTGAGTAGCATGACTTATGCAAAGTCATTAAATAAAGTTGCACATATTCACAATAATTATGCTGCTAATAAAAAACAATATATGTTGTTAAACCTAATTGTTCATTAGAATACCTTTTGATTTAGTGTTTTACTATCTACTATTTTGGATAGATCAACGTGTATAAATGAAAGGAAAATATCAGAAATTCATGATATTCTAATGTTTTCTAAGCTAGATCAGCTCAATATGTATTCATTTTGATTTGTATAATCTCATTTTTATTATGTTTTACGAATTGCCCTTTTGTAAGGTTCTTGGATGATTTCAATAAATAGTAAATTTTGCAGAAACGACTTACATCCATTAAAGGTGTAAAACTACAGTGTTACCGGTTTCGGATTTTCATGAAATTTGGCATAGCTAAAGAAGATACATATGGCAAGTTTTCCTAGCAAAATGAAATCTTGACAAAGACTAGAACATATTTATCTTAGGGATTGTATTTTGATATTTTTTTAATTTCTAATTAAAAAATGAGATTTTTGATAATTATTTTATCAGAAAATGAAAACTTTAATTAATTCAAAAGGTTTTTTAATATCAAAGGAATGCCTATGGCGTTCTGCATTCAATCCAGTACACAGATCTTGAAACTAAATAAAACAGCAGATTTAAGACGCACTTATTTAGAGACAGACACCAGCTAATTGAGGGAGTCAGTTAGAGTGGCCTCCTGAGTCCCATTTTGATTTATATAATTTATTAAATACATTTTTATAGGTTGTATATGCTGAGTTATTACTATCCAAAGTTTAAAGAAAAAACATGCATAGGCACAAATGAAAGACCCCCTTCGACAATGGTTTCCGCCCTGTGACCTTGAAAATTAGGTCAAGGTCACCAAAATCTAATCGGTACTTTTCCCCCTCCCAATGGTGTATCTGTATAAGTTTAATCAAAATCCATCCATCCATTCAGGAGATAGAGTGCAGACAAGAGGCAACGCCGACGCCGACGCTGACGCCGACAGGATCCGCACCAAAACCAATATGTCCCCCTCCCTTTCGGGTGGGGGGACATAAATATAAAGAAGCTTTTTTCAGTGTATTTAAGTTGTTTCTTAAATTGATCAGCGAATAAAGCTTTAAAAATGTCTAATTAATTAATCAGCATTTTCCTGTTACTGGAGAATACGATACTGTTTTTTTTTCTAGTTTGTTGTATCAGGAACCGTTTTTGTTTACGGGTTGGTCCGTTGTGGCGTGCCTACTGCAGCTTCACATTACGTTGAAACACCTGTGCAATAATATGTGTTCAGCTCGGCTGGGCAACCATGGGTGGCAATGTGTCCCGAACATCATATTCACAGCTTTAATGAATTAACTTCCAGTAATCTTCGGATTAATCAGATAATTAGTGTAGCAATGAAGCCTTATTCAGAGCCTATTAAGATTATTTGAAAATGCAAAAAGACAAAAAAAAAATAAACTATAAACTATTTTATTTAATATGCATATTTATAAATATTATAAAATAATTATAATAATAATAAAACAGAGAGTAAAGTATAAATGTACAGTTAATATGCAGTATAACTATTGTGGGCCGAGTTTGCTATGTGCCGAGTTTGCTATGTGCCGAGTTTGTATGGGCCGAGTTAGTTATGTGCCGAGTTGGCTATTTGCCGAGTTTGCTATGTGCCGAGTTGTCCTGTTGCGTAGTCAATGAAAACAAAAAATGAAAATATCAGTATAAAAACGTAAATAATAAAAGTCAGGCTACCCGAGTTCTCATGTATGGGAGTATCGAAATAATAGAATCGGGAAGGGCGTTCTATAACATAGTCATGTTATGCACATGATATTTTGCATAGGCATGTTATCATGTGTATGACTGGAATATTGTTTAAGGTGTGTAAGAGTGACGGTATGACTGAATGAGTGTTGAAAAGGCAGTAAGCTTCTGTCTCAGTACTATTATGAAAATATTAAGCTTCAATTCTTATTATGAAACAGCTTACCCTGAAACATCAATTATTGGAAAGGTCCCGGACCATTCCACAGTGTTTATGTGAAATTTGAAGCATTTTCGCTCCAGTGCAGACTTCTCGCTATAATTTGCTATTTGCAATCATATTCAACGTGAAGAAACAATGTGAACCATTCAAAAATATGCAGGGATACTTCAGTTTTCTATGTAGTGTGTCTATTTTGCGAAATGACCATAAATGAAAGTTACCATTTACAAGTATTAGGTTTCACAAAAAGCTTGCCTTACGCTAGCAAGCGGCACAACGTATCTGTAATTGTATGTATCCTTATTCCAGCTTCCGCAAATTGTTGAACCTTCTGGCAACATCCTTTCGTATGCGTGACGCTGATTTACAATATATTTGAACTGAGAAAAAGCGAAATAAAGACGAAGATTAAGATAAAGGAGCTTTATTTAACGCTGCATATCAGAAACAAATAGCATAAGCTTCTATTGCGACAAACAAAGTATCCTTTAACAAAAACTTACCTGCCTTCATTTATCTTCCTAGGACTACCCCTAATAATGTGAGCGTCAGCCAAGAGAGCTCCTAGTACCAATTTTTACGCCTTTAATATGGCGCGGCCGGGGATCGAACCCACGACCTCCCATTCCCGAAGCAGACGCTCTACCACTGAGCTATCGGGGCCGGTATGTACTAATGAAGATGGCCAGAAAAGGCGACATTACAGAAAACATAATACCAATGGCACCAACAGGAAGGGCAAACCAAAATTTTTGATACACAGTAAGAATGCAACGGAAAAAGAAGTATTCAGCTGCCTCTTCTCCAACGAGAAAAAGGTGTTTTATCAGCCTTGGCGAATCAATTGCTGAGGCTGAAAGTCACTACAGTTTCTGTGTCAGTATAATCAGTATTACTGGCACGACGTTGCATTGACGTTGGTATGACGTTGCATAGACGTCATGTGCCCGCTGGGAATAAGTAATCTTTCTTATGGGTGGCACGGATCCAATATACATATATATTGTTCCTTGTTAGTGTCGTTCAAACGCGTAACACGACCTACGTTTTATAAAAAAATGAGAAAATTAATGTAATCCCTGTAATCCCAACTTCATTGCAGTTACATGTAACATACTGATATGCAGTAACTGAAAACCACTACTCGAAATAATATTAACAAGTACTGTGCGCGGAAATAAATTTGATTGCTCAGGCAGACTAAAGTTGTTGTTAAATGCTCGTATCTAAGTTAATGAGGGCGCCTGGGCATGGTTTAGTGTGTTGCACGTACGTGTACAAGTTAGGCCACAGTCACATTTAGAGAACGGCATTTTGTACGGGTCGAGGTCATCGGATGCGGGGATCGATGGGTTCGTCCCAGGAGCTTGGTGGTTCTACAAGCAGCACTTCTGCATTGCCAAGCCGGTAGGAGATGCTGAGGGCTTGTACCAACATCTGGATCATTGCACACTCATCCTGCCTGCTTGTTGGGAATATGACTTGGAGCTGTGAATTGTATCGATTCCTGATCATTGCCTCCACTTCTGTTTTGCGACAAGTCTTCTTCTTGGACCACTAGCTGCTTGTTTCTGTATGGAAACTTGCAAAGGCATGCTTCATTTGCAGCCTAAGTCCGATGGCCAAAATAGCGCGGCCCCAAAAGAGTGCACCGTTGGCCTACTTTCTGCTCTCGAGCACAGTAGAGAAATCGCGATCTGCAACCGATTTGTCACTGATTACTCTATATTTTTGGCTCATTTTAGACTGGCATTCAAAATTTCTAAAACTGGCAGTGCTTCACTTTACTCGGTAGGGCACAGGCAGTCCAGCCGTGGAGCTATGGAGTTCTGTCCGCTTGACCCTGGCAGACGTAAAATGCCTTAGCTTGAACGAACGAACGAACGTAGCAGTGTCATCATCAACATTATTCTCTGTTCAGCACTTGAGTAGCTAGTCCAGATCGGTATCACAACATGTCTGGATTTATGAAAGAGTACTTGTGGCTTTCTTGAAGTCATGCCGACTCCATGGGATTCCTGAGGTGACCACAGGCCTTCAGCACCAGAGTGTCACTGTCGTTTCACGTTAGGATCTGCGCAGTCCAGCCCCCAGCCAGAACAAAGAAGGCAGCTCCAAGACTACGTCAAGCAGCACCACCAGCAGTCTGATGCCAGATTTCTGGCCTGGCCGAGGCAACATTTTCAGAAACTGAATGCAGATACATATTGACAAGACCTTACCAGTGGGATTGTCTAATGCTTGATTTCTTTATAAATAGCCTCACCGAGGCAAATTTTCACTGACTTGCACCGCCGTATAAATTTCAAACCGTTAAGAGATATTTTATACAATTTTTCGACAAACAGATATATATTGATAAGATAAAGTCAACAGTGTTGTTTAATGCCTGATTTCTTTATGTAAATGGCATTGCCAAGGCAAAATATTCACAAACGGATTGCAGGTTAATAAGTTTTATGTTGATACGATTTGGCAAACAGATGTATATTGACAAGACCGTCTTATATGTTCTTGAAGGGGTTATCCTTTGGAAGCAAGGAATACACCACAGAACTGGAAAATATGGAATGTACATGTTTTCTGGGACAGACCAGGTAGTTTCGGCCAATTAGGCCTTATCAGTGACCAATTAGGCCTCATCATAATGCCTGATTTCTTCACAAGATGCCTGGCCAAGGCAACAGTAGGATTATTATCCCCACGCTTTTCAAAGAAATAGTGGGCTATTGTTATTCTATGCGTCGTCCGTCCGTCCGCCCGAACGTCTGTCCGTCCGTCCGTCTTACCGGATAACTCCTCCTAGGTGGTTACAGATAGAAACTTGAAACTTTGGGAACTGATAGATCTTTGGTCTGGGGATTGCATGGCACTTTCGGAATTTCGATCACACCCCTAGGGTTGAGCCCAGGGGGTGGGGCCCACGGGGTTCAAAAATAAAAATTTCCAGAACATGGTCATGTAACATATTAAAGCGAACGGCATGATGAGTAGATTATGTAGTGGCGTGGGGATATGCGATGGCGTGCCATCGACTAGTTCTAGTTTTGTTAAGTTTGGCATGCAGAGAGATTGACAAGACCAAACAAATGAGTTTGTCTAAAGGATGATATCTTGATAATTAGCCTCGCCGAGGCAAAAATTTCACTAACTGACAAAGACGTTAAAACTTCCAACTCGCAAGAAATATTTTGATAAGTTTTGCAGGTAGATATATATTGACAAGATCAAATTAATTATATTGTTTAATGCCAAATTTCTTTATATTGATAGCGTCTCCGGGGTAAAATAATAACAAACTGATTTTAGATATATTATCCGCAAGGTATATTTCAATAATTTTGGCATGAAGATGAATATTGGCATGACCTAACCAATTTGTATAATGCAATATTTTTTTATATATATAAATAGCCTCGCCGAGGCAAATTTTTCACCAGCTGATGATGGACATATAACTTTCAAACCGCTAGGAATATTTTCATAATTATCCCCGGCATGAGAAGAATGTTGAGCTGTATGTAGTTTTCATCCTGTGTCTGTTTTTATTCCATCTGTTTGTCCTTCTGTCTGTCTTGGCCCAAGAAATGATTGTTAACTGGTTTCTATAGAATTATTGCGATACAGTCACTTGCAGGTTTTTTCCGTCATACATTATATCAATTTAACGTTCATTTCATGGGAACAAATAGCTTTTTAAGTGGCTGTCACACAAAAAAGTGACACATAACGATCTGTCCTGTCTTACAAAAAGTCACATATAGACTGTTTGGTGAGAACGCGTCGACGTCCGTCAACACTTAACTTCAAAGTTTTGCTTTAATTCTAATATCTTGATAATCACTTGTCTAATACATTTTTATTTGGTATATCGTGTTTCTTTGGCATTGCCTTAAGCATGAGTCGGTCACACTCCAGAGTCAAGTGCCCGAGTTTGGCTAGCGCCAGTAATTAGGATATATAGCGATATTGGTAATTTCCAGATTTATTATTTTTCTTTTAACGCTGCAGTGTGAACTTATAATGCCTAACGGGTTTTAATTTTAAATAGACACGTATAGAGTATTGTTCAAGTTAAGTGGCTGCTGCTGTTGCTGCTGCTGACAGAAGGTCGTGGCCGCATAAATTGAATGGTCATTGTATAGTTTTGGCATTCATCATGTTGATTGGGGTTTTGTATGATATAATATAATTAACAGCTGATAATGTATAGTTACAATCACGTGGCTGCTGCTCCAGCTGACACAGAAGGTAAAGGTAACAGTGACAGACCTTTGCGTAATATTCATGTTACTTGTTTATGTAAAACATTTGATCTCTATCTTTTATGTTATTGAAAGTTGATATGTGGTATTACTTGACATCTGACAAATTACAGTAACACTGATTGGACTTCTGCTGCCAAGATCGCACACTTTGACCTTTGATTGAGATAGTCATGTTAAAGTTTTGGTATTGTTGTGGTTTTCAACCTACGGTTAGGGTTGATATGTAGACACTTTTATGGGTGCAGGAAAGATACTGCTGTCAGCAGATCAAGGTCAAAAACTTACTATTTATAAATTGAGATCAAGGTCTTAAACTTAAAAATTGTGCTTTGCAATACATGGTTTCCTCTGCCGATGGTATCCATGACCCCGTGGCCACTTTCTCTATTTTTTTCCTTGCCTTTCGCTGGCAAGACGTATGGCAGCTATTGGTGTAGTTGCCAATTCTACCACTGATTTGTTTTCAGGTCTCAGCTAAAACGAAGTTTAAAAACAGGAAATGCAAAGTGTACAACTTTAGAATTTCTCATCTTAGTTTTAAGTATGACTGCTTTTGAAAAATAAAAGCGATTCACAAAATGACAGTGGTATTTGATCATTCTTGATTTTAAGGTTCTAAAGCGAATAGTTAAGGGTTGGTCATATTTACAAAAGACAAACATTACGCACGTTTATTATTATTATTATTATGTTTATTAGTATTATCATTACTATTGAGATAATGCTCTGTTCATTCTGCTGACTAGACAGCAGCAGACCTTTCCTTTGGATTCTATTTAAAGAAGCCAACTTGT
>CAUZLF010000488.1:0-71709 GCA_963580285.1 Lucinisca nassula | reverse complement strand
GTCATCTAGGTAAGATTGCTGTGAAGTTTGACTGAAGTTTGTCTAGTTTGTCCATAGGTGTAGAAGTTGTCAGCTGAATGAATTGGCCCAATGGTATCAGAAGAGTTGTTATTTAAAGATATTTTTTTTATTATTTTTGGCTCTGGCAGCCTTCTTGCTCCTAGCAATACCATTTTAGTTATTGTGGTAGGAAGATTCATCTAGGTAATATTGCTGTGAAGTCTTACTGAAATTAGTCCAAAGGTGTAGAAGTTGTAATTTAGCTTTTTAGCTCACCTGAGGCGAAGGTTCCAGGGGACCTTATAGTATAGTCGTCCATCCATCACCACCTTTGACCAGTTATATCTCTGCAGTCTGCAGGCTGATCTCAATCATTTGCCATCCATAGCATGTCTCTGGTGGGGGACTGATGATGTAAGTTTTTCATCAAAATCAAATAAAACTTTGGTTGCTATGGCAACCACAAGGTCTCATAGACTTACAATAGGAAAATGCTTGTCACCACCATAGCACCGTCAGTTTTGATGGGATCTTTCTGAAACTTACATATAAGTAGGCTTGGGGTACAAGCTCAGATGTGTTCAAAAACTGTCAAAGTCAGCCTATTATTTATAGAGTTATGTCATTTTGATTGCTGAAAATGCCTATTTTTAGCCTATAAAACCATGGCAGCCATCTTGAATACCAGAACAGAAAGATTTTATCAAATCAAAATCTCCATGTCACCCCAATGCCTCCCATTAAGATTCCGATCAATTTGACCTTTGTTTCGGGCAATGTTATTTGAAGAATTTCGAGATGGCCGCCATGCGATCGACTTGGATATCGGAATGGAACGATTTGAGAAAAAAGAGGATTTGAGGATGGTGCACTTTGTGACATTCATCCGTGCAAATGATACCAATGGAGCATTCATCCCTGCAAATGATGCCAATGGAGCATGTTTTGCATATCGGAACCGAACAATTTTAGCAAATCTAAATGTCCATGTCACCCTGATGACTCTCATCAAGTTTCAGCTCAACTGGACCTTTGGTTCGGGAGGAAATGTCGATTGAAGAATTTCAAGATTGCCACCATGGCAGCCAGCTTGGATATCGGAAAGGAACAATTTTAGCAGATCTGAATCTCCATGTCACCCTGATGCCTCCAATCAAGTTACAGCTCAATTCAACCTTTGGTTCGGCTGAAGTCATTTGAAGAATTTCAAAATGGCCACCATGGCAGCTATCTTGAATACCAGAATGGAACGATTTTATCAAATCTGAATCTCCTTCAGGACCTTGTCACCCCAATGCTCCCATTAAGTTGTAGATCAATTTGACCTTTGTTTCGGAAGGAGATGTCATTTGAAGAATTTCAAGATGGCCACCATGGCCACAAACTTGGATATCGGAACGAAACGATTTGAGCAAATCTGAATATCCATGTCACCCCGATGCCGCCCATCAAGTTTCAGCACAATCAGACCTTTAATTTGGGAGATGTTGTTTGAAGAATTTCAAAATGCCTGCCATGGCTGCCATCTTGAATACCGAACAGAACCATTTTACCAAATCTGAATCTACATGTCACCCCACTCCTCCCATCAAGTTTCAGGACTATTCGACCTTTGGTTCCGGAGGAGATGTCCTTTGTAGATTTTCAATACGTCCACTATGACAGCCATCTTGGATATCAGAATGAAGCAATTTGAGCAAATCTGAATCTCCATGTCACCCCGATGCCTTCCATCAAGTTTCAGCTCAATCCGACCTTTGGTTCAAAGGAGATGTTGCTTCAAGAAATCAAGATGGCTGCCACAGCGCCCATCATGGATATTGGAATGGAACGATTTTAGGAAATCTGAATCTCTGTGTCACCATGATGCCTCCCATCAAGTTTCAACTCAATTCCACCTTTGGTTTGGGAGGAGATGACGTTTGAAGAATTTCAAGATGCCGCCCCCCGTCCCCCCCATGCCTCCCATCAAGTTTCAGATCAATTTGACCTTTGATTTGAAAGATGTTGTTTGAAGAATTTCAAGATTGCTGCCATGGCGGCCAACTTGGATAACGGAACGGAACAATTTTAGCAAATCTGAATCTCCATGTCAACCCAATGCCTCCCATTATGTTTCAAATCAATTCAACATTTGGTTCAGGAGGAGATGTTGTTTGAAGAATTCGAAGATGGCCGCCACGGCCATTGGAAATCATAAGGGAACAATTTGAGCAAATCTGAATCTCCATGTCACCCTGATCGATCGATGCCTCACAACAAGTTTCAGCTCCATTTGACATTTGCTTCTGGAGATGTAGTTTGAAAAAATTCAAGATGCCCACCATGGTGGCCATCTTGGATATCGGAACATAACGATTTTAGCAGATCTGAATCTCTGTATCACCACGATGCCTCCCATCAAGTTTCAGCTCAATTCCAACTTTGGTTTGGGAGAAGATGTGTCATTTGAAGAGTTTCAAGACGACTGCCATGGCGGCTATCTTGGATATTAGCACGAAATGTTTTTAGCAAATCTGAATCTCCATGTCACCACAATGCCTCCCATCAAGTTTCAGATCAATCCGACCTTTGGTTTGGGAGAAGATGTCATTTGAAGAATTTCAAGATGGCCACAATGGCGGCCATCTTTGAAATCCGAACCGAACCTTTTTAGCAAATCTGAATCTCCATGTCACTAGGATGCCTTCCACCTAGTATCAGCATAATTTGACATCCTGATTGGGAGGAGATGTCGAAAATGTGAAAAGTGAACGACAGAAGACAGGCCAGGGCATAAGCTGACCTCACTCCAGGTGAGCTTAAAATAGAAAAACATTTAAATGACTTCTGTTCCTTGGCCAGCGGATTTTCAGCTCACAAAGGTACAAGTGCTCTCTAGTACAAAGTGCTCAAGGTGAGCTGTTGTGACAGCTTGCCGTCCGTCGTCCATCCTGCCTTTAAAAATCTTCTTGTCTGAAACCAGAAGGCCAAGGTTCTTGTTATTTGGGATGTAGCTAATCGTCTAGGAAGCCTCTACCAAAATGGTCCAAATTATAGCCCTCAGGTCAGAAATGGTCCTGCCCCAGGGTCACTTGTTTTACATAGGCCTATGTATGGAGGCCTGTACCTCTTGAGTGTTCACAAAAGTTTTCTTAGATTTGACCTACTGACATACTGTTTGACATGACCGATGTTCGAACTTGACCCAGATATTGTCGAGATGATCATTCTGAGCAAGTTTGATTATGATTGGACCAAATCTGTAACCTCTAGAGTGTTCACAAGGTTTTTCTATGATTTGACCTACTGACCCTACATGACCCATATTCAAACATGACCCACATATTGTCAAGATGATCATTCTGAGCAAGTTTAATGAAGATTGGACCAAAACTAAGGCCTCTAGAGTGTTCACAAGGTTTTTTCTAAGATATGACCTACTGACCTACTTCTTGACCTGACATGACCCATTTTTGAACTTGATAGAGATATTGTCATGATGATTATTCTGACCAAATTTGATGATCACTGGATCAAAACTGTGGCCTCTAGAGTGTTCAGGAGAAAAATTTACGAACGCACGACAACGCCTGATATCTAATGGTCAAAAAAAGCTCATCATGACCTTTGGTCAGGTGAGCTAACAAGAGGGCCCAATGGCCCTATATCACTCACCTATATACCAGAAAATCATTAGTGTAGGAGACCACTTGACATTGCTACATAGTAAATATCTAAGATTTTTGAAGCTTTTTTCCCCATTTTGAGTCTATAGGAGCTGAGGGGCCCGGGGCTTGGCCCGTTTGGACCCCAGGGGCATGATTAGCAGGAATTATGTAGATGACCACTTGCTGTTGCTACGTGCTAAATTTCTAAGCTCTGGGCCCTGTGGTTTCAGAGAAGATTTTGGAAGCTTTTTTCCATTATGAGTCTGAGAGCAAAGGGGGTCCCAGGGTGTGGCCCATTTGGACCCCAGGGGCATGATTGGCAGGATTTATGTAGGTGACCACTTGTCATTGCCACATGCTAAATATCTAAGCTCTGGGCCCTGTGGTTTCAGACATGAAGATTTTTGAAGCTTTTTTCCAATATGAGTCTATGGGAGCTTAGGGGCCCCGGGACGTGGCCCATTTGGACCCCAGGGGCATGATTGGCAGGATTTATGTAGGTGACCACTTGCCATTGCTACATGCTAAATATCTAAGCTGTGGGCCCCGTGGTTTCAGAGAAAAAGATTTTTGAAGCTTTTTTTTTCCATTATGAGTCTATAGGAGTTAAGGGGCCCCGGGGCATGGCCCATTTGGCCCCCAGGAGCATGATTTGCAGGAATTATGTAGGTGACCACTTGCTGTTGCTATGTGCTAAATATCTATGCTCTGTGCCCTGTGGTTTCAGAGAAGAAGATTTTGGAAGCTTTTTTCCATTATGAGTCTATGGGAGCAAAGGGGCCCCGTGGCATGGCCCATTTGGAACCCAGGGGCATGATTGGCAGGAATTATGAAGGTGACCAACTGCCATTGCTACACAATAAATATCCAAGCTCTGGGCCCTGTGGTTTCAGAGAAGAAAATTTTTGAAGCTTTCTTTTCCACTATGGGTCTAAAGGAGCTAAGGTGCGCCCGGGCGAGGCCCATTTGGACCCCAGGTGTATGATTGGCAGGATTTATGTAGGTGACCACTTGCCATTGCTACATGCCAAATATCTCAGCTCTGGGCCCTGTGGTTTCAGAGAAAAAGATTTTTTAAGGTTTTTTTCCATTATGGGTCTATGGGAGCTTAGGGGCCCCGGGGCGTGGCCCATTTGGACCCCAGGGGCATGATTTGCAGGAAATGTGAAGGTGATCAATTGCAGTTGCTACATACTAGATATCTAAGCTCTGGTCCCTGTGGTTTCAGAGTAGAAGGTTTTTGAAGCTTTTTTCCATTATGAGTCTATGGGAGCTAAGGGGGTCCCAGGGTGCGGCCCATTTTGACCCCAGGGGCATGATTGGCAGGATTTATGTAGGTGACCACTTGTCATTGCCAGATGCTAAATATCTAAGCTCTGGGCCCTTAGGTTTCAGAGAAGAAGATTTTTAAAGCTTTTTTTCCCATTTTGAGTCTATGGGAGCTAAGGGGCCCCGGGGCGTGGCCCATTTGGACCCCTGGGGGTATGATTGGCAGGATTTATGTAGGTGACCACTTGCCATTGCTACATTCTAAATATCTAAGCTCTTGGACCTGTGATTTTAGAGAAAAAGATTTTTGAAGCTTTTTTTCCATTATTGTCTATAGGAGCTGAGGGGCCCCGGGCATTGCCTATTTGGACCCCAGGAGCATGATTTGCAGGAATTATGTAGGTGACCACTTGCTGTTGCTACGTGCTAAATATCTAAGCTCTGGGCCCTGTGGTTTCAGAGAAGAAGATTTTTGAAGCTTTTTTCCATTATGTGTCTATGAGAGCAAAGGGGCCCCTGGGCATGGCCCATTTGGAACCCAGGGGCATGATTGGCAGGAATTATGAAGGCGACCAATTGCCGTTGCTACACGCTAAATATCTAAGCTCTGGGCCCTTTGGTTTCAGAGAAGATTTTTTAAGCTTTCTTTTCCATTATGAGTCTATGGGAGCTAAGGGGCCCCGGGATGTGGCCTATTTGGACCCCAGGGGCATGATTGGCAGGAATTATGTAGGTGACCACTTGCCGTTGCTATATGCTAAATACCTAAGCTCTGGGCCCTGTGGTTTCAGAGAAGAAGATTTTTGAAGCTTTTTTTCCATTATGAGTCTAAAGGAGCTAAGGTGCGCCCGGGCGAGGCCCATTTGGACCCCAGGTGTATGATTGGCAGGATTTATGTAGGTGACCACTTGCCATTGCTACATGCCAAATATCTCAGCTCTGGGCCCTGTGGTTTCAGAGAAAAAGATTTTTTAAGGTTTTTTTTCCATTATGGGTCTATGGGAGCTTAGGGGCCCCGGGGCGTGGCCCATTTGGACCCCAGGGGCATGATTTGCAGGAAATGTGAAGGTGATCAATTGCAGTTGCTACATACTAAATATCTAAGCTCTGGTCCCTGTGGTTTCAGAGAAGAAGGTTTTTGAAGCTTTTTTCCATTATGAGTCTATGGGAGCTAAGGGGGTCCCAGGGTGCGGCCCATTTTGACCCCAGGGGCATGATTGGCAGGATTTATGTAGGTGACCACTTGTCATTGCCAGATGCTAAATATCTAAGCTCTGGGCCCTTAGGTTTCAGAGAAGAAGATTTTTAAAGCTTTTTTTCCCATTTTGAGTCTATGGGAGCTAAGGGGCCCCGGGGCGTGGCCCATTTGGACCCCTGGGGGTATGATTGGCAGGATTTATGTAGGTGACCACTTGCCATTGCTACATTCTAAATATCTAAGCTCTTGGACCTGTGATTTTAGAGAAAAAGATTTTTGAAGCTTTTTTTCCATTATTGTCTATAGGAGCTGAGGGGCCCCGGGCATTGCCTATTTGGACCCCAGGAGCATGATTTGCAGGAATTATGTAGGTGACCACTTGCTGTTGCTACGTGCTAAATATCTAAGCTCTGGGCCCTGTGGTTTCAGAGAAGAAGATTTTTGAAGCTTTTTTCCATTATGTGTCTATGAGAGCAAAGGGGCCCCTGGGCATGGCCCATTTGGAACCCAGGGGCATGATTGGCAGGAAATATGAAGGCGACCAATTGCCGTTGCTACACGCTAAATATCTAAGCTCTGGGCCCTTTGGTTTCAGAGAAGATTTTTTAAGCTTTCTTTTCCATTATGAGTCTATGGGAGCTAAGGGGCCCCGGGATGTGGCCTATTTGGACCCCAGGGGCATGATTGGCAGGAATTATGTAGGTGACCACTTGCCGTTGCTATATGCTAAATACCTAAGCTCTGGGCCCTGTGGTTTCAGAGAAGAAGATTTTTGAAGCTTTTTTTCCATTAGGAGTCTATGGGAGCGAAGGGGCCCCAGGACTTGGCCCATTAGGATGTCAGGGGCATGATTGGCAGGAATTATGTAGGTGACCACTTGCCGTTACTACATGCTAAATATCTAAGCCATGGGCCATGTGGTTTCAGAGAAGAAGATTTTTGAGGCTTTTTTTTCCATTATGAGTCTATAGGAGTTAAGGGGCCCCGGGGTGTGGCCAATTTAGACCCCAGGGGCATGATTGGCAGGATTTATTTAGGTGACAACTTGACAATATTACAAGCTTACTAAGCTCTGGGCCCAGTGGTTTCAGAGAAGAAGATATTTTAATTTTTTCCCATTGTAAGCCTATGGGAGCTATATGTTGCCATGGCAACCAGAATTCCAATCTGATCAGCCCAAAAACCTTATGCAGCCTTCCCCCCCCCCACCCCCCACCTGATGATGCTTCTCATGGATCAAGATTGACCATAGTGTATTAGAGATATACTTATTTGAAATTGTTTACGGACGCACGGATGGATGGACGGACAGACGCATGCTCGACGGACGAAAAGTGATCACAAAAGCTCACCTCGTCACTACGTGACAGGTGAGCTAAAAATATGTGTCCACTGCTTTTTCATGAGGGTCTCATGGAAGATTAGCTATTACATGTTTTTCAACTGTATGCGCTAAATGTTGTCACCCTCTTTAAATAAAGTCTTTTACAGTTTTTTGCTGTCGAGTCCTCATCGTTGTCTCACCTCTGTGGTTCTTTGATTATTTGTGTTCACAGAGATGTTGCACTGAAGAGTTGGGAGGCCTTCATGCGGACTGAACAAATTATTTGTCTAAATCGCGACAGAAGTAAGGGCGAGGATTGTGGCCACTTAGAATCGATTTAAATGTTGTCACCCTCTTTAAATAAAGTCTTTTACAGTTTTTTGCTGTCGAGTCCTCATCGTTGTCTCACCTCTGTGGTTCTTTGATTATTTGTGTTCACAGAGATGTTGCACTGAAGAGTTGGGAGGCCTTCATGCGGACTGAACAAATTATTTGTCTCAATCGCGACAGAAGTAAGGGCGAGGATTGTGGCCACTTAGAATCGATTTAAGCCCCCCCCCCCCCACAGTGGAATTCTTTCAACTGACCATTCCAAGGCGGTTCTTCTGTGGCGGTTTATTTATGTTGTTGTTTGTTACTACTCACTGTGTGTATCACTTGTGTCTTTTTATTTTGGATGGCCATTTGGCCATTCTGTGGGAAAGTAACTGTCTTTATGGCCATCCTTTGTTTAGGTTTCCAATATGGTCTGGTCGCTTCATGTTTGTGTTTCTTTCCCTTTGTTGTCTTTGATGGGTGGAGTAAGTTAATTGTATCGATTCCTGATCTTTGTTTTACCTCTACTTTACTTACTTACTTACTTACTATAAGGAATCCATATATGAAATTTCAAAACTCTAGCATACATGAATCTAAAGTTATGCTATGCAACTCAAAGCATGCAATAAACAAATGCCAAAAGTTACAAAGGGCTATAACTCATGGAGAATTTTTCAGAATTTCTTCAAAAGTTAATCATATCGTCTACTCGTCACTAGCAATGCACTCATCAACTTTCAAGGCTCTAGCTTTAATAGTTTTTGAGATAGTTTGCCCAGAAGATTTCATCTTTTTTTCAAAGGGCAATAACTCAGGAAAGGGGCAGAATTCTGATGTGAAAAAATATGTGTCAGCTTGTTTCTTATGAGGAATCCATATATGAAATTGTAAAACCCTAGTATGAACTATTCATATGTTATGCTATGCATCAAAAAGCATAACAGATGCATGGACACACAGACGGACAAACCTCCCAGAAGCAATATGCCCCTCCAACTTCTTCAAAGTTGGGGGCATAAAAATACCCAGCGCCCTTGACCTTGAACCCAGGACCCTGAAAGTCGATCTTGCTCAAAATATTATCATACCCAACAATTATGTGGTTATATTAAAATCCATCAACAAAATGTAGGTGCATGGGTGATGACAAAGTACATTTATACATATGAGTATGGGAGAAACGTTATATCCCCTACGCTATTTCATTGAGCGAGAGGACAATAACTATACAGAGTAACCTCCATGAAACAGCCATCCCAGGAAACTCCAAAACTGGCCGTTTAAGGGAGGTGGCTGTTCAACAGAGGGAAATGTCTGACGTATGGCTTCTTATTGACAGACAAAAAATAGTGATTATTGAAGACAGCTCAACATGGATGGTGTAAAAGAAAAATCAATGATGGGGAGGTGTCATCTGACACCTCTCCATCATTTATGTTTCTTTTCACATGCTTATATTGTATTTATGCATATATATCACAATGGTAGTTTTGAGAAAAATAAATTTTGAAATAGATAAATACACCAGAAGAGAAATTCCTATTTTTAAATCCAATGTTATGCTACTGAGTTAACTCTGGCTGTTTAATAGAGGGAATTTAGATTTGGTAAAGTTGCTGCTGGCTGGAGGAGAGAGGTGGCTGCTGAGCAGAGTTTAAATAAATAGCAAAATGCTATGGGAGGAATAATTGTGACTGTGAATTATTTATGCTGCAAACATAGGTTGTGGGTTCTAACGAGTACCCACAACCTATGTCTTGAAGCAGAAATAAGAAAAATAATGTATACCCCCATAAACCCCAGTTTTCTTTATGTAAAGGGGGATTTAGGGGGCTATTCATTTCACAGATTTGTTCATGTCTGTCTGATTTGAGGTTTAATGTCCCCATCAACACTGTAAAGGTCATTTTGGAGACATTGCTTCCAATTTTGTGGGACTTTTACCCCACATTGAGATGAAATAACATCTCAAGCCCTGTTGCCCAATGAAACCAATAGGGTTTATAAGCATGGGCGAGCCGACTCGCACAGCTTTGCCTGGGCAGGCTTAGATCCTCTAAGCGGTTTACCTGTACTCATGTGTGGGTCGGTTTCTGCTCTGCGTGGAAGCATCATGCAGCCCTGCTCTTTCTTCAAGCCCCGATAGGCGGGGGCCGATTCATATGACGGTATCCCTGGTACAGACTCACCTGACCCTCTCGGTCCTCAGCCACTGCTAACCTCCCATCAAGTGTAATCACATTGCCTGTCTCATCAATCATCACCAACATAGGAATACCTGGCAACAAAAGAAACAACAACATTTAACAAGAAATGTTTTCAGAGAAAAACAATGACGGAATGTCCCCCCACCCCCCACCACCATAAATATAATTTAAGCTTTCATTTGACCTTGAAAAACTAGTTTAAGGTCACCAAAATCTAAGGTGTTATACAAGCCATTTTTTGGCCTTAAATTGACAATGACCAGTCTAAATCAAATGTGCGAAGTACTACTGTATGTGTGTGTAGAAGCCTCCATCATGTAGTGGTTACGCTACTCGCCTTGTAAACCAGGGATCGCAGGATCGATCCCGGGCTTCTCCAGACTTTCGGATGAGTCTTTAAACAATCCCGTCTCCGTATGACCTTAGCTGTTGGTGGAACGTAAAACTCAAACTCAACAACAACAACTACTGTATGTGCATTCTAAGATGGCTGCTGACCAGTCTTAGCTCTAAACTGCCTGTTGTAGATGGAGAAGGAGAGGTCAGAGGAAGTTAGTGAAGCCTCAGCTCTCACTTTGCCTTGACCATGTTTCTGCTCAGCTTAAGTTTGCTGATTCTTTTTGCCTCATACTGAAGGCTTTGAGGGTGTCCTTGTATTGTTTATTCTGACCACAATAGGAGCTTTTGCATACTTGTACTTCTCCATAGAGGATTTTGTTTGGCAAGCATTCCTCAGGCATCCTAGTAATATGGCCTGTCTTGGCAGCACGACAGCTCTGTAAACGTTCAGCTCATTCCACTTTGAACCCAACAACTTCAAGTTAGTCCGCCAAATGCTGCACTAACTTTGGTAATCTTGGCATTGACTTCATCATTGGGTGCACAACAGTTGCTCTTGACAATATGCTTCCAAGCTAGGTGAACTTATCTACCACTAACCTACCATTTGCAATCTTTCATTGCAATGGTAGGCTTTACTAGGCTCCTTGTAAGCTTGCCAAGTGCTGGTTGATATACAACCTCAGTCTGCCGGCCTCGATAGTTCAGTCGGATGACTGCTGGTCAGGAGGTCGCAGGTTCGATACCTGTAGGTGTTGACAACGTTCCTTTGTGGAGATTGAGCATGAAATCTTTTCTACAGTCATTCTCGCCCTTCCAGGCAGTTGTCAGTTTCTGGCAAAAGAAAGTACACAGGACTGTTTATAAAGTTTTGTATAAGCTTTTCTAGGAAGTGTGGATAGGTAAATTGTCTGGCTTGATATGACCTAATAGTGTTGACTAAGGCTTTAAACTCCAAAACAAACAAACAACCCACGGTAAGTCTTTTTAATGCTGATTGTGAGGCCATTGCTGTCAGATACTTAAGCCACACCTTTTTGCATCTTGTCTTCTGTCAGAGCACCCTTTGCGATGTCATCACCAAAGGGAAACTTGTCCAGCACCTCTGTCTGTACCTTGGATTTAGTCTACAACTTACTTAGGTTGAAAACCTTCCTATCAAAACATGGCAAAACAGTGTTGGTGCTAGTACAAAACCTTGACTCCATTTGTCACAGGGAATGGATTAGAAAGCTCACCATCATTTTGAAACCACACAAGCATACCATTGTGGAACTGCAGAACCATTGCTATGAACTTGGTCGGACAGCCAAACTGATGCTATGAACTTGTTCGGAGAGCTAAAGGTATCATAAACTTAGGAAAGCATTTTTTAAATTTTATCGACAGCAGACTGAACTGGTTGAAAAAAAATACAAAGTTAATTTAAAAACACTTCTGTAATAGGGAATATCAGAACCAGAGTTTTATGGAGATTTGAATTATAATTTTAAACGAGATGGCCATGATGGCCCTGGATCGCTCGCCTGTTTCATAGTGTAACAAGTGGGTCCCGGGGAGGGCCATTATTGGCCTCAGGACTAGAATCTGCATTATCTTGAAGGAGGTCTAAAAGGTCCAGCTTCATACCAAATATCGAAGACCGGAGCCTTCTGGTTTCAGACAAGAAGATTTTTAAAGGTTTACCTTATATAAGTCTAAATAAAACCTGTGGGCCCCAGGACAGGGCCATTTTCGGCCCCAGGGCTATAACTTGAACAATCTCTAGCTCCACTAGACAAAGCTTCATAACAAATATCAAGGAACTGAGCCTTCTGGTTTCAGACAAGCAGATTTTTTAAAGGTTTTCCCCATAAAAGTCAATGTAAAACCAAAGGGCCCTGGAGCAGTGGCATTTTTGGCCCCAGGGCTATAATTTGAACAATCTTGACAGAAGACCACAAGACGACGCTTCATACCAAATATCAAACACCTGAGCATTCAGGTTTCAGACAAGAAGATTTTTAAAGGTTTTCCCTACAAAAGTCAATGTAAAACCAAAGGGCCTCAGGGTGGGGGCATTTTTGGCCCCAGGGCTTTAATTTGAATAATCTTGGTAGAGGTCCACTACATGACGCTACACACCAAATATCAAAGACCTGGGCCTTGCAGTTTCAGGAGAAAAATTTTTAAGATTTTTTCTATATAAGTCAATGTAGACCCAAAGGGCCCCGGGGCGGGGGCATTTTTGGCCCCAGGGCTATAATTTGAACAGTCTTGATTGAGGTCCACTCGTAGATGAAGCTTCACACCAAATATCAAAGACCTGGGCCTTGCGGTTTCAGAGAAGAAGATTTTTTTTTTTTAATTTTTCCTATATAAGTCAATGTAAAACCAAAGGGCCCTGCGTCAGGGCATTTTGGCCCAAGGGCTATAATTTGAACAGTCTTGATAGTAGTCCACTAGTTGAAGCTACACACCAAATATCACAGACCTGGGCCTTGTGGTTTCCTGGGAGAGATTTTTTAAGATTTTTCCAATATAAGTCAATGTAAAACCAAAGGGGCATTTTAGGCCCAAAAGCTATAATTTGAACAATCATGCTAGAGGTCCATAAGATGAAGCTTTATACCAAATATCAAACACCTGAGCCTTCTGGTTTCAGACAAGAATATTTTTAAAGACTTTCCGTATATAAGTCAATGTAAAAACAAAGGGCCCCAGGGCTATAATTTGAACAATCTTGGTAGAGGTTCACAAGATGAAGCTACACACCAAATATCAAAGACCTGGGTCTTGCGGTTTCAGAGGAGAAGATTTTTTAAGATGTTTCTTATATATAAGTCAATGTAAAACCAAGGGGCCCCGGGGCGGGGGCATTTTTTGCCCCAGGGCTATAATTTGAACAATCTTGATAGAAGTCCACAAGATGAAGCTTCATACCAAATATCAAACACCTGAGCCTTCTGGTTTCAGACAAGAAGATTTTTAAAGCTTTTCCCTATGTAAGTCTATGTAAAACCAAAGGGCCCCGGGGCGGGGACATTTTTGGCCCCAGGGCTATAATTTGAACAATCTTGGTAGAGGTCCACTAGATGAAGCTACATACCAAATAACGAAGGCCTGGACCTTACAGTTTCAGAGGAGAAGATTTTTTTAAGTTTCATTTAAAAAAAAATATTTTTGGCTCCTGTGACCTTGTTGTTCAATGGACTGGAACCATTTGAACACTTTTGAAAGGGGACCACCTAAGGATCATTCCTGTGAAGTTTGGTCAAAATCAGGTCAGTGGTTTAGAAGGACATATCGTTTGAAGAAAATATTTACGGATGCACTGACGCACGCACGCACGATGGACGAAAAGTGATCCCAAAAGCTCACCTCGTCACTACATGACAGGTGAGCTAAAAGTTATGAAGAAATCTTATTTTCATAATCAATTGAAAAAGATAATTAAACGTTTTACAAGAATGGGGTACAATGGGGTAAATGTTATGTGACGGTGGGTGGGGGGGGGTCATGTCTCTGACTCAATGATGGCCCCAACTTAAAACTTTAAAATTTTATTTTATCATATGACGTCGCGTCTGAGAGTTGTAATAACGCCATGCATTATTTTCGATAATCCACTAGTGGATTAAATATGCAAATTAGCTAGATACGTCCCATAACGTTACATGTACGACGTCGCATTTACTAACAGTGGAATATTGACATTTTTGTAAACAATCGTGAATAAAATGCGTTTTAAGTGTCATATGATAAATAGAATCTTGCATTCGTGCTCATGTATTATTGAATTTATTAAACTCGTTGAGGAAAAGGGATAAAATGCTCGGCAAAGCCTCGAATTTTATCCCTTTTCCTCAACTCGTTTAATAAATTCAATAATACATGAGCACTCATGTAAGATCCTCTATATTTTATTAGTGGTTGGTGCCCTATGATTTGTCTTTGGCTTGACTCTTCATGGTCAACCTGGTGGTTTCTTTAGCTTCAGCTTTAAGGCTGCCACGATTAATCGGATAATCGATTAATTGATCGATAAATTCCAGAAATATGATTATCGATACTGATTTTTCGTAATCGATTATTTTCTTAGTAGAATTTACTAGCCAAAGATATTTCTTAAATAGCCGGATGAGTGGCAAATAGTGCAGACCCTGATGAGACGCCGCGACGCCGCGTTCTGCGGCGTCTCATCTGGGTCTACACTGTTTGCTCCGGCCTGTCTGTGCAAAACCCTAGAGTGAAGTACAGCATATGGTAAGAGTCCTATTCAGACAGAAAGCCAGACAGGTAAAATTATGACCAAATCTCCAGTGATTACTAATCGATTATTTATCGATATGGCAAGCCTGATAATCGATTATCATTTCAGCATCGATTAGTCAGCCTTATCCAGCTTACAGTGTGAGGAACAAACTACGAGGACTGTTCAAATATGAATGCAAGTAGAACGTTTTCTCAAGCACATACGAAAATCACCTGGAAATAAATATCACAGCATAGAAAAACATTTTACCTATATATTCATACCAAACCTGTTAAAATCTGTCCACTTTAGCCATGTATATCGTTCAATAAAGACTGTCTTCTCTTGTATACTAATACAAAACAAGGTTGGAAGAAGGTCAGAGTATGCCATTGAAATACGGTCCTATATTAAGAATCGTTGTATTCTTGGTATACGGTGCAAAGACATTTTTGATGAAATATATTCGGTTTATAACCATAATGAAATATCTTTTCCGACAGTTTTTGGTTGGTGTAAGAAATTCAGCTGTGGGTTAGGCTCAACAGAAGATGCACCACATGATCGTCGGCCGAAAACAGCAACATCTGCCAAGATGGTTGCTAGAGTGAAAGAAATAGTTGCTACCGATGCACAATACACCACTAGGCAAATAGCTAGTATGGTTGGCATCTCATTAGGAGCAGCTCATACAATTCTAATACGGGATTTGAAAATGAGAAAGATCTGTGCTTGATGGATTCCCCATCTGTTGACAGATAAGCAGAAAAAGACACGCGTTCAGTGCGCCAAGAAGATGCTTAAAAAGTTTCCAAATTACAATGCACGGTCTTTCGCTAATGTCGTCACAGGTGACGAGACATGGGTTCACTTTTCTAAGCCAAAACGAAAGATTCAGAACAAAATATGGGCAACAAAGTATTGCAAAAGACCATGCATTGCAAAGCGGACCATGAGCGTCAAGAAGTTAATGTATGCCATATTCTTTTCAAATCAGGGCCCTGCTATTAAGGTTGCTGTGCCTAAAGGCAAATCTGTAAATGCGAAGTTTTACAAGAATAAAGTTCTTCGAAAATTGAAGAAATATTTCAAAGAACGAAGACCAGCAACTGGTTTGGCCAATGTCAGATTGCTACATGACAATGCGTCATCGCACAAGGCGTTCATTGTGCAAGACTATCTGAAGCAGGAAAAGGTGAACTCCCTCACCCCCCGTATTCCCCTGACCTTGCCCAGTGTGACTTTTTTTTGTTCCCGCGGCTGAAATAAATACCTTTCTGGTCGAAAATTTGTACAGCGCAAACACCTCGGTTCTGCAATATTCCAGTACCTTCATAGTATACCTCGAAAAGACTACTAAAATGCATTCAATGATTGGATTAGAAGACTGAAAGTTTGTATATCTGTTAAAGGGGAATACTTTGAAGGGACAAAATAAATTTTTCATCGAAATCTACAACGGAATCATTTTTATGTGCTTAGTTGCATTCATATATGAACAGTCCTCCTATGAGGCCTCAGCTTTAATTCATCGTAGTTATTCAATTTGATTTGTATTTTAGTTTGCTCTAACTTGTATGTTATTCTGTGATGTCTATTGAATGAGTTAGTTACCTTCAGATGGACCAGCTTTGTATTTTTTGTACAGGAGTTTAACCTATTTTGTACCGGAAAACCTAAAACAGGTACTCTGGCAAACATTGCAGGCCTAGATCAGACGCCGCGTTTTAGATGCCGCAAAACGTGACGTCTGATCAGAGCCTCCACTGTTTGCGAAAAATTCAGTCATTTTCCAAATAAATTTTGACGAAAACCCCACCTGACACCCCTAAATTATGAAATGGACACCTGCTATATATATAAGGAGGATGATTCCATTTGGTACAAAAAGGGTTAATTGTGCATGTTACACATCTCACATCTTGTGGGGAAGAGGGAGTGAGTGAGTGTTTGAGTTTTACGTCCCAACAACAGCTAAGGTCATACGGAGACGGGACCTCGGTTTAAAGACTCATCCGAAACCCTGGAGAAGCCCGGGATCGATCCTGCGATCCCTGGTTTACGAGGCGAGTAGCTTAACCACTACACCTCGGAGGCTTCTTGTTTGTGGGGAAGAGGAGAGGGAGCTGGTGGCTGTACTGTTTGTGATTCGGGTTTTTTTTTTTTTTTTTTTCATTTTTTGTTAATCTTCCTGCTGGTGCAATTGATATTCTGTGATCCATTATGATAACACACCCATGTGACATAGTGCCTTTTTTGGCTACTTTTTTGATGAAAATCTGTGATATTTTTCTTATAGTTACTGCAAACATAGGTTGCGGGTGTTCGTTAGAACTGCCTCATCGAGGCGGTTCTATTGAGTACCCACAACCTATGTCTTGGAGCAAAAATAAGAAAAATAATGTTTACCCCCGTAAACTCCAGTTTTCCCTACCGGTATATAAAGTAGGGTTTAGGGGGGTCTTCATTTCACGGACTTGTTCATGTGATGTTTGACTGTGGTTTTACCTGGCATCTATTTCTATATTTTTGTCATAATTTCCCAAATTCTCTCATGATTCACTGTGTCAATTTGTTTGATTTGTTTGATTTGAGGTTTAACGTCCCCGTCAACACTGTAAAGGTCATTTTGGAGACGTTGCTTCCAATTTTGTGGGACTTTTACCCGACATTGAGATGAAATGACATCTCAAGCCCTGTCGCCCAATGAAACCAATAGGGTTTATTAGCATGGACGGTCCGCCTCGCACCGCGGTTCCTGGACAGGCTTAGATCCTCTAAGCTGTGTCAAATCTTTGGTAAGGTCAACAAAGATCATGTAGAGGTCCACATTCTGTTCCTGGCATTTCTCTTGAAGCTGCCTTGCTGTGAAGATCATGAAGATAATTCCTTCCTGAATCTACATTCAAGGTGTTCATTCAGTCAGTTAATTAGTAGGACACTTGCAAAGACCTTCCCATCAAATGACGAGATGCCCTGATGACTGTCACAAGACTTGAGGATTCCCTTTCCATTTGAATAGGTGGATAATTGATGCATCCTTGAATTCTTGTGGGATGGCTTCTTTTCTCAACATGTGACATGACTGTCATTTTCTTTGAAACTGGAGTACCATCTGCTTTGAAGATCTCTGCAGGCATTGCATCTGATCCTGGAGCCTTGCCAGATGACAGGGGTTTTATTACTTTCACTGTTTCAGATATGTTCTGGAACTGGTCAAGCAGTAGATTACATTCAACCTGTGGTGGTAGTCTGTTGATTGTAATTGAAGCTTCATCATTGATAGATGATGGCCGATTATTAAAGACACTATCAAAGTATTCAGCCCATCATTATTGTATACTCTGCCAAGTTTGACACTTCTATCTTTATAAGACTTCAGAAATCTTTGATAAACAAAAACTATATGCCCCTGAATCTCTTAGATTCCGGGGGGCATAAAAATATGGGTTATGGAAAGAGAGATGGATGGATGAACAGACAGACAGACAACCAGACAGACAACCAGACAGATAGACAGACAGACTGACAAAATGACAGGTGTTAACCAGTATACCTGCCTCCTTTTTAGAATTAGTGCGAGTATAACAACTTACCATCTACTCCAAATGATGTTTTCAACATCTGCATTCTGATTACGTCTGTGTACGGAACAGAGGGCCATGGCATAGTGCTTGCATACTGCTGGTACCACTCTTCCGATCGATCAGATGAAATAAACACTACCTCAAGATTTTTCCCTTCTGATTTTAACTTCTCATAGGTATAAATTAACTCTGGTGTAAATGCTCTGCATGGTGGACACTGAAAGCAAATAATTTTATCATAAGTGGAATGGATACACCTTCAGGGGCGGCTACTCCCATGTCAAAAAGGGGTCAACTCCTAGAGAAGAATTTGCTCCTGAGGAGCAAATTCTTTCCTTCAATAGCAGACCCCTTTTTCCACGGGACAAAGTTTACAGAAAAGGGAACAGGAAGTCCTGAAAGTCATCTCCCTTTGAAAAATGGCGTAAAGATCTTCCAGGTCAAGGGAGGCTGTAAGAACCTTACAAAGGTGTGAGGGGTGGATAGAAGAATCTTTCTTGCACACCAGACAAGGAAATCCGTGATTTTAACCTGGGATAGAAATTTATGTTCTGACCCTGGTGTTCCGACCCCAAATCGAATATAATCACGCGTTTGATAAATGCACTGGTTGATTACAACCTCATGTGCGGTGGCGTCATGCGTGACGTGACTAAACAGTCCTGTTGTGTCATCACAAAATGGCGGACGTCGGTAACCGAAGTGACAGCAGCATTAAAAATTTGCAATAGAAATAGAAGGTATGCAAGCAAAAGAATCCTATATGGGTGTGAGGGGTGGATAGAAAAATCCGTCCCTCGGGATCACTGTCCGGCATCACTCGGCATGCCTCGTGATGCCGGACAGTGTCCCTCGGGACGGATTTTTCCATCCACCCCTCACACCCATATAAGATTCTTATAATCTCTCCCCCTACCATCCTATAAGTTCCCCCATAGCCTTTGGCTCAAAGAACCTAACAAGTGACCTCAGGGATTGGGAAACTAACAAGTGACTCTTGGGGCAGGACCATTTTTGATCCCTGGGCCATAAATTGAACAATCTTGGTAGAGGTCCACTAGATGAAACTACATACCAAATATAAAAGGTTGGTTTGCCTTCTTGTTACACGCAAGAAGAACTTCTGAGGTGATCCCAATATGGTTCTACAGACAAGTATGTAAAATAATTGACTCCTGCTGCTATAACTTGAACAGTCTTGGTAGAGGTTCACCAGATGAAGCTGTATACAAATTATCAAAAGCCTGAGCTTTCTGGTTTCAGACAAAAAAAAAATTAATGTTTTTCCCTAGGTCTCTGTTAAACAAGTGACCCATGGGGTGAACAGCTCTGGACCCCCGTGCTTTACTTTGAACAACCTTGGTATAGGTCAACTAAATGAAGATACATTCAAAATATCAAAGGCCTGGGCCTTCTGGTTTCAGACAAGAAGAGGTTTTCCCTATTTGGGTCTACGTAAAACAAGAGCACCACAAGGGGGTGCTATGCTCGTTTGTTTTTTTCATATGTCACAAAGAAAGATATATATCATTCTTGCACACCAGACAAGGAAATCCGTGATTTTACCCTGGGATAGAAATTTATGTTCTGACCCTGGTGTTCCGACCCCAAATCGAATATAATCGTGTGTTTGATAAATGCAATGGTTGATTGCAACCTCATGCGCAGCGTCGTCATGCGTGACGTCACTAAACATTCCTGTTGTGTCATCACAAAATGGCAGACGTCGGTAACCAAAGTGACAGCATTATTAAAATTCGCAATAGAAATGGACGGTAAGCAAGAAAAAGAATCCTATATGGGTGTGAGGGGTGGATAGAAAAATCCGTCCCATTGGATCACTGTCCGGCATCACTCGGCAAGCCTCGTGATGCCAGACAGTGTCCCTCGGGACGGATTTTTCAATCCACCCCTCACACCCATATAAGATTCTTATAATCAAACTGCATGATAGAGTTATAGAACTTTGTCAGAATGTAGCTCTTGTGATGATACAGATGTGTGTCAAGTTTCATAAGACTGGACCAAATACATTTGGAAATATGGCCAATTGTTAAAGTTTTTTATTAAATTTTTGAAAAAATAGGTTAAAGTTCAAAGAGCAAGGTCAAAGGTCAGAAAGTCTGGTATCAATGGAAAGGTCTTTCTCCAAGAAACAAACACATGCATTTTGAAAGCTGTATTATTTGTGATATTTAAATGAGAGTCCAAAACCTTTTCTTTTTCCAGTTCCCCAAGGAACATTTCTGGGAAATTCTGTCAAAATCTTAGTCAATGTTATCACCTAATATGTTGGCTTTCATAAACTTCTCATGTATTTTTGGCATCTTGTGAATTGCGACCCATTTACCAACCTTTATGTATTGAATAACAATATTGCTATCTATGGGAGACAATGAAGATAAATATATGCATTCATTTGAGTGTGAAATTATGGTAATAGAGTTCACAAGTTTCATGTCAATTTGTTCGAACTATAGCTCTGGTGGCTATCATGTTCATTTTAGCTAAATCGATCCGTAAGCCATAACAAGGTTTTTCAAAAAATACATGTAGCTACAGTGACCTCAACCGTCAGCCCTGAATGCTGATCTTGCTTGAGAATGATATCATACTGTATTACGTATCATTTGTGTGAAGTTACATCAAAATCCATTGATAAATCTAGGTGCTTGTTAGAGCCATGAAAAAGTTTTTCTAAAAACAGCCACAGTGACCTTGACTTAAGCTCAGGACCCTGAAAGTCGAACTTGCTTCATATATAATCATACCCAACATTGTGTGAAGCTACATTAAAATCCATCAATAAATGTAGGTGTTAGAGCGATATGTCAAAGTTTTTTTTTTCTAAAAATAGCCACAGTGACCTTGACCTTGAGCCCAGGATCCTGAAAATCAAACTTGCTTGAGATATTATCATACCCAACATTTTTGTAAAGTTGCATAAAACCATTTGGTAAATATAGGCACTAGAATGATGACAAAGTTTTTCTAAAAATAGCAACTGCACCTGGGACCCTGAAAGTCTAACTTGCTTGAGATATTATCATATCCAACATTTGTGTCAAGTTACATTAAAATCCATCAATAAATGTAGGGGCTACAGTGAAGACAAAGCTTTTCTAAAAATAGCCCCAAGAACCTTGAATTTGAACCCAACACCCCAAAAGTCTGATTTGCTTGAAAATCAAAGACCTTGGCCTTGTTGTTTCAGAAACGAAGATTTTTAAAGGTTTTCCATTTACAGTGAAATTCTGCTATTAACACCACCTAAAATTGGTTCAAACAGTATTTATTTTTAAACTACCGTATTTGCCCTAATTACCACACATGCTCCTATAAGCGCACACCAAAGCTATTTTTGAAAAGGAAATGCATAAGTGCACACTTTACAGTAATCTCCCCTTGAAGCTCTAACAATAAATCTAGAAAAAAACCTGCCGTCATTTCTTCAACAGTGAAGGCAATACTTAAGTATCCTTTTCCATCCCATTAAATATCAGTATGCATCATCTCGGAAGCTATTTTTTTCGTATCAAGTGTGCGCTAATTAGGTAGATTTTTCACCATGATTTTTTGACACAATTTTGAAAAAACTAAGGGCGCGGTGCGGTAATTAGAGCGAATACGGTATTCACATTTTCAGAACACAATATGTCATGGTATAGGATCTGATAAAAAGCTCTGAGCTTATATAAATCATCACCTATAAATCATCTCCAATCACCACCTAAACTTGAGACTAGTTCTGATTTAAAAATCTTATTTAGAATTAAGAGTGCAGTTATTCTTTCTTTGTGAATTCTGCATACAATGTCAACTAGATACAGCTCCATACCACATACCAAACACCTGGGCCTTCTGATTTCAAACAAGAAGATTTTTAAAGGTTTTCCCTATATAAGTCTATGTAAAACTGGTGGGCCCTGGCAAAGGGGCATTTTCTGCCCTAGGGCTATAATTTAAACAATCTTGGTAGAGGTCCACTAGATGAAGCTTCATATCAAGTATCAAAGATCTGGGCCTTGTGGTTTCAGAGAAGAATATTTTTTAAGTTTTCAGTGAAAAATCTATTTTTGGCTCCTGTGACCTAGATGTGCAACGGATGGGAAACATTTGAACAACTTTGAAAGGGGACCACCTAAGGATCATTCCGGTGAATTTTGGTCAAAACATGTGGTTTAGGAGATGTTGTTTGAAGAAATTGTTTACGGATGCACGCACAGACAACGAGCAAAAAGTGATCCCAAAAGCTCAGCTCATCACTACGTGACAGGTGAGCTAAAAAAGGGGAGATAATTCAGCCAAGATCAACAATACAGTTTTGGCCCTTGGTCAGAATGTAGCTCTTGTGATGGTATGTGTGTGAGGTTTCATGAGGCAAGGTCAAATACTTTTGAAGTTACAGCCATTGCTGCCAAGATTTTATGCATGTCTTGGTTATTTGCAAGTTTCATTAAGATCTGATGAAAAAAGGCACACTATACGCTGTTTGCAATGTCAAAAATGGCCTTTTGGCTACTCTGATACCATTTGTCTGATCTTACCCATTTTTGAACTTGTCCAAGATTCAAGGCATGCCTTAGTTACAAGTACAGTATCTGCAAGTTTCATAAAGATCTGACAGAAAGTGAAGACACTAGACTGGCCGCAAAGTGAAATATCCCCTTTATTGACAATCAAGGGGATTGTAAGTTCTGACATCATTGGTCTGATATGCCAAAATTTAAACCATGTCATGATGGCCTGGGCTCTCTGCAAGTTTCATGGAGATCAGATAATAAGAGGGCCATGATGGCCCTGGATCGCTCACCTGATCCATAGAGTGACAAGTGGGCCCCGGGGAGGGCCATTACTGACCCCAAGGTTATAATGTGCATAATGTTAGTTTATACTAATTTATTTTAGTTCGATTGCGATGAAAGCTTCAAGCTTATTGAATCGCTCTCGAACACTCATTTCGGGTGTTTTCACGCACGCGCGAGAGAGAGGCAAAGGTTTTTTACACCACTGCTACCCATTTACACCTGGGTGGAGTGGGGCAGTGTCATTACGTGTCTTGCCCAAGGACACACCTCGATACGGGTGGCCGGATTCGAACGCACAACCTCTTGATCATAAGTCGAAGGCGTTAACCACTGCGCTATCGAGGCATAATGTTGAGGGAGGTTTAAAAAGGTAAACATTCATACCAAATATCAACAAAGGCTATAATTGTCCACTAGATGAAGCTCCATACCAAATATCAAAGACATGGGCCTTGCAGTTTCAGAGAAAAAGATTTTTAAAGATTTTCCAAAATAAGTCCAAGTAAAGTAAAACAAAAGGGTCTCGGGGCGGGGGCATTTTTGGCCCCAGGGCTATAATTTGAACAATCTTGATAGAGGTCCACTAGAAGAAATTTCACACCAAATATCAAAGACCTAGGCCTAGGGGTTTCACAGAAGAAGATTTTTAAAGATTTTCCCTATATAAGTCTATGTAAAACCAAAGGGCCCCGAGGCGGGGGCATTTTTGGCCTCAGGGCTATAATTTGAACAATCTTGGTAAAGGTCCACCAGCTGAAGCTTCACACCAAATATCAAAGACCTAGGCCTTGTGGTTTCAGAGAAGAAGATTTTTAAAGATTTTCCTTACATAAGCCTATGTAAAACCAAAGGGCCCTGGGACGGGGGCATTTTTGGCCCCAGCATTATAATTTGAACAATCTTGGTAGGGGTCCACTAGATGAAGCTTCATACCAAATAGCAAAGATCTGGGCCTTGCAGTTTCAGAGAAGAAGATTTTTAAAGATTTTCCTATATAAGCCCATGTAAAACCAAAGGGCCTCGGAGCGGGGGCATTTTTGGCCCCAGCACTATAATTTGAACAATCTTGGTAGGAGTCAACTAGATGAAGCTTCATACCAAATATCAAAGACCTGAGCCTTGCGGTTTCAGAGAAGAAGATTTTAAAGATTTTCCCTATATAAGCCCATGTAAACCAAAGGGCCCCGGGGCGGGGGCATTTTTGGCCCCAGCACTATAATTTGAACAATCTTGGTAGGGGTCTACTAGATGAAGCTTCATACCAAATATCAAAGCCCTGGGCCTTACCGTTTCAGAGAAGAAGATTTTTAAAGATTTTCCCTATATAACCCATGCAAAACCAAAGGGCTCCAGAGTGGGGGCATTTTTGGCCCCAGCACTTTAATTTGAACAATCTTGTTGATGAAGATTCAAACTAAATATCAAAGACCTGGGCCTTGTGGTTTGAGAGAAGAAGATTTTTTAAGTTTTCGGTGAAAAAATCTATTTTTGGCTCCTGTGACCTATATGTGCAACGGACCAGAACCATTTCAACAACCTTGAAAGGGTACCACCTAAGGATCATTTCTGTGAAGTTTGGTCAAAATCCGATCTGTGGTTTAGGAGGAGATGTCCTTTGAAGAAATTGTTTACGCACGGATGACGGACAAAAAGTGATCCTAATATAAAACACAAGAGGGCCATGATGGCCCTGGATCGCTCACCTGATCCATAGAGTAACAAGTGGGCCTCAGGGAGGGCCATTACTGACCCCATGGTTATAATGTGCATAATGTTGAGGGAAGTCTAAAAAGGTGAAGCTTCATACCAAATATCAACAAAGGCTATAATTTGAACAATCTTGGCAAAGGTCTACTAAATGAAGCTACGTGTACACCAAATATCAAAGACCTTGGCCTTGCGGTTTCAGAGAAGAAGGTTTTTCAAAAGATTTTCCCTCTATAAGCCTATGTAAAACCAAAGGGCCCCGGGGCGGGGGCATTTTTGGCCCCAGCACTACATAAGCCTATGCAAAACCAAATGGCCCCGGGGCGGGGGCATTTTGGCTTCAGGGCTATAATTTAAACAATCTTGATAGAGGTCCACTAGATGAAGAAGATTATCTCTATATATATAAGTCTATGTAAAACCAAAGGGCCCCGGGGCGGGGGCATTTGTGGCCCGAGGGCTATAATTTGAACAATCTTGGTAGAGGTCTACTAGATAAAGCTCCATACCAAATATCAAAGACATTGGCCTTGCAGTTTCAGAGAAGAAGATTTTTAAAGATTTCCCTATATAAGTCTATGTAAAACCAAAGGGTCTCGGGGCAGGGGCATTTTTTGCCCCAGGGTTTTGATTTGAACAATCTTGATAAAGGTCCACTATATGAAATTTCACACCAAATATCAAAGACCTAGGCCATGTGGTTTCATAGAAGAAGATTTTTAAAGACTTTCCCTATATAAGTCTATGTAAAACCAAAGGGCCACGAGGCGGGGACATTTTTGGTCTCAGGGCTATGATTTGGACAATCTTGGTAGATGTCCACTAGCTAAAGCTTCATACCAAATATAAAAGACCTAGGCCATGTGGTTTCAGAGAAGAAGATTTTTCAAGATTTTCCCTGTACAAGTCTATGTAAAACCAATGGGCCCCGAAGCAGGGCATTTTCTGCCCCAGGGCTATAATTTGAACAATCTTGGTAGAGGTCCACAAGATGAAGCTTCATACCAAATATCAAAGACCTGGGCCTTGCAGTTTCAGAGAAGAAGATTTTAAAGATTTTCCCGCTATAAGCCTATGTAAAACCAAAGGGCCCCGGGGCGGGGGCATTTCTGGCCCCAGCACTTTAATTTGAACAATCTTGGTAGGGGTCCACTAGATGAAGCTTCATACCAAATATCAAAGTCCTTGGCCTTGTGGTTTCAGAGAAGAAGATTTTTAAAGATTTTCCCGCTATAAGCCTATGTAAAACCAAAGGGCCCCGGGGCGGGGGCATTTTTGGCCCCAGCACTTTAATTTGAACAATCTTGGTAGGGGTCCACTAGATGAAGCTTCATACCAAATAGCAAAGACCTGGGCCTTGCAGTTTCAGAGAAGATTTTTAAAGATTTCCCCATATAAGCCCATGTAAAACCAAAGGGCTCCCGGGCGGGGGCATTTTTGGCCCCAGCACTATAATTTGAACAATCTTGGTAGGGGTCCACTAGATGAAGCTTCATACCAAATATCAAAGATGTGGGCCTTGTGGTTTCAGAGAAGAAGATTTTTAAAGATTTTCCCTATAAAAGCCCATGTAAAACCAAAGGGCCCCGGGGCGTGGGCATTTTTTGGCCCAGCATAATAATTTAAACAATCTTGGTAGGGGTCCACTAGATGAAGCTTCATACCAAATATCAAAGACCTGGGCCTTGCGGTTTCAGAGAAGAAGATTTTTTAAATATTTTCCCTATATAAGCCCATGTAAAACCAAAGGGCCCCGGGGGCGGGGGCATTTTTTGCCCCTGCACTTTAATTTGAACAATCTTGGTAGGGGTCCATTAGATGAAGCTTCATACCAAATATCAAAGACCTGGGCCTTGTGGTTTCAGAGAAGAAGATTTTTTAAGTTTTCTGTGAAAAAAAATCTATTTTTGGCTCCTGTGACCCATATGTGCAAGGGACCGGAACCATTTGAACAACTTTGAAAGGGGTCCACCTAAGGATCATTCCTGTGAAGTTTGGTCAAAATCCAATCAGTGGTTTAGGAGGAGATGTCGTTTGAAGAAATTGTTTACGCACGGATGACAGACAAAAAGTGATCCTAATATAAAACACAAGAGGGCCATGATGGCCCTGGATCGCTCACCTGATCCATAGAGTAACAAGTGGGCCTCTGGGAGGGCCATTATTGACCCCAAGGTTATAATGTGCATAATGTTGAGGGAGGTCTAAAACCAAATGGCCCCGGGGCAGGGGCATTTTTGGCCTCAGGGCTATTATTTAAACAATCTTGATAGAGGTCCACTAGATGAAGCTTCATACCAAATATCAAAGACCTGGGCCTTGCTGTTTCAGAGAAGAAGATTTTCAAAGGTTATCTCTGTATAAGTCTATGTTAAACCAAAGGGCCCCGGGGCTAGGGCATTTGTGGCCCGAGGGCTATAATTTGAACCATCTTGGTAGAGGTCCACTAGATGAAGCTCCATACCAAATATCAAAGATATGGGCCTTGCAGTTTCAGAGAAGAAGATTTTCAAAGATTATCTCTGTATAAGTCTATGTTTAACCAAAGGGCCCCGGGGCTAGGGCATTTGTGGCCCGAGGGCTATAATTTGAACCATCTTGGTAGAGGTCCACTAGATGAAGCTCCATACCAAATATCAAAGATATGGGCCTTGCAGTTTCAGAGAAGAATATTTTAAAGATTTCCATATATAAAGAAGCAGTAAAACAAAGATCAGGAGTCGATACAATTAACTTACTCCACCCATCAAAGACACCAAAGGGAAAGAAACACAAACATGAAGCGACCAGACCATAATGGAAATCTAAACAAAGGATGGCCATAAGGACAGTTACTCTCCCACAAAATGGCCAAATGGCCATCCAAAATAAAAAGACACAAGTGATACACACAGTGAGTAGTAACAAACAACAACATAAATAAACCGCCACAGAAGAACCGGCTTGGAACGGTCAGTGGAAAGAATTCCACTGGGGGGCTTAAATCAATTTGACGTGGCCACAATCCTCGCCCTTTCTTCTGTCGCGATTTAGACAAATAATTTGTTCAGTCCCCATGAAGGCCTCCTAACTCATCAGTGCAACATCTCCGTGAACACAAATAATCAAAGAACCACAGAGGTGAGACAACAGTGAGGACTGGACAGCAAAAAAACACTGAAATGCTCGAGCAAAAGAAAACCAACAGTTAGACTCCGATTGGTCCGACTATAAGTCTATGCAAAACCAAAGGGTCTCGGGGTGGGGGCTTTTTTGGCCCCAGGGCTATAATTTGAACAATCTTGATAGAGGTCCACAAGATGAAATTTCACACCAAATATCAAAGACCTAGGCCATGTGGTTTCATAGAAGAAGATTTTTAAAGATTTTCCCTATATAAGTCTATGTAAAATCAAAGGGCCCCGGAGCGGGGGCATTTTTGGCCCCAGTGCTATAATTTGAACAATCTTGGTAGAGGTCCACAAGATGAAGCTTCATACCAAATATCAAAGACCTGGGCCTTGCAGTTTCAGAGAAGAAGATTTTTAAAGATTTTCCTAATATAAGCCTATGTAAAACTAAAGGGCCCCGGGGCGGGGGCATTTTTGGCCCCAGCACTATAATTTGAACAAACTTGGTAGGGGTCCACTAGATGTAGCTTCATACCAAAAATCAAAGACCTGGGCCTTGCGGTTTCAGAGAAGAAGATTTTTAAAGATTTTTCCCTATATAAGCCTCTGTAAAACCAAAGGGCCCCGGGGCAGGGCTATTTTTTGCCCCAGCACTATAAATTGAACATTCTTGGTAGGGGTCCACTAGATGAAGCTTAATACCAAATATCAAAGACCTGGGCCTTGCGGTTTCAGAGGAGAAGATTTTTAAAGGTTTTCCCTATATAAGCCTATGTAAAACCAAAGTGCCCCGGGGCGGGGGCATTTTTGGCCCCAGCACTATAATTTGAACAACCTTGGTAGGGGTCCACTAGATGAAGCTTCACACCAAATATCAAAGACCTGGGCCTTGAGGTTTCAGAGAAGAAGATTTTTAAAGATTTTCCCTATATAAGCCCATGTAAAACCAAAGGGCCCTGGGGCGGGGGCGTTTTTTGCCCCAGCACTATAATTTGAACAATCTTGGTAGGGGTCCACTAGATGAAGCTTCATGCCAAATATCAAAGACCTGGGCTTTGCGGTTTCAGAGAAGAAGATTTTTTAAGTTTTCGGTGAAAAAAATCTATTTTTGGCTCCTGTGACCTAGATGTGCAACTGACCGGAACCATTTGAACAATTTTGAAAGGGGTCCACCTAAGGATCATTCCTGTGAAGTTTGGTCAAAATCCGATCAGTGGTTTAGGAGGAGATGTCGTTTGAAGAAATTGTTTACGCACAAATGACAGACAAAAAGTGATCCTAACATTAATCACAAGAGGGCCATGATGGCCCTGGATCGCTCACCTGATCCATAGTGTAACAAGTGGGCCCCAGAGAGGGGCCATTATTGGCCCCAGGGCTTTAATGTGCATAATGTTGAGGGAGGTCTTAAAGGTGAAGCTTCATACCAAACATCAACAAAGGCTATAATTTGAACAATCTTGGCAAAGGTCCACTAGATGAAGCTACACATCAAATATCAAAGACCTGGGCCTAGCCATTTCAGAGCAGAAGATTTTTAAAGATTTTCCCTATATAAGCCTATGTAAAACCAAAGGGCCCCGGGACGGGGGCATTTTTTGCCCCAGCACTATAATTTGAACAATCTTGGTAGGGGTCCACTAGATGAAGCTTCATACCAAATATCAAAGACCTGGGCCTTGTGATTTCAGAGAAGAAGATTTTTAAAGATTTTCCCTATATAAGCCAATGTGAAACCAAAGGGCCCCATGGCGGGGGCATTTTTTGTCCCAGCACTATAATTTGAACAATCTTGGTAGGAGTCCACTAGATGAAGCTTCATACCAAATATCAAAGTCCTGGGCCTTGTGGTTTCAGAGAAGAAGATTTTTAAAGATTTTCCCTATATAAGCCTATGTAAAACCAAAGGGCCCCGGGGCGGGGGCATTTTTCGCCCCAGCACTATAATTTGAACAATCTTGGTAGGGGTCAACTAGATGAAGCTTCATACCAAATATCAAAGACCTGGGCCTTGTGGTTACAGAGAAGAAGATTTTTAAAGATTTTCCATATATTAGCCAATATAAAACCAAAGGGCCCCGTGGCGGGGGCATATTTTGTCCCAGCACTATAATTTGAAAAATCTTGGTAGGGGTCCACTAGATGAAGCTTCATACCAAATATCAAAGTCCTGGGCCTTGTGGTTTCAGAGAAGAAGATTTTTAAAGATTTTCCCTATATAAGCCTATGTAAAACCAAAGGGCCCCGGGGCGGGGGCAATTTTGGCCCCAGCACTATAATTTGAACAATCTTGGTAGGGGTCCACTAGATGAAGCTTCATACAAAATATCAAAGACCTGGGCCTTGTTGTTTCAGAGAAGAAGATTTTTAAAGATTTTCCCTATATAAGCCAATGTAAAACCAAAGGGCCCCGTGGCGGGGGCATTTTTTGTCCCAGCACTATAATTTTAACAATCTTGGTAGGGGTCCACTAGATGAAGCTTCATACCAAATATCAAAGTCCTGGGCCTTGTGGTTTCAGAGAAGAAGATTTTTTAAGATTTTCCCTATATAAGCCTATGTAAAACCAAAGGGCCCCGGGGTGGTGGCATTTTTGGCCCCAGCACGATAATTTGAACAATCTTGGTAGGGGTCCACTAGATGAAGCTTCATACCAAATATCAAAGACCTGGGCCTTGTGGATTCAGAGAAGAAGATTTTTTAAGTTTTTGGTGAAAAAAATCTATTTTTGGCTCCTGTGACCTAGATGTGCAACGGACCGGAACCATTTGAACAACTTTGAAAGGGGACCACCTAAGGATCATTCCTGTGAAGTTTGGTCAAAATCCGATCAGTGGTTTAGGAGGAGATGTCGTTTAAAGAAATTGTTTACGCACGGACGCACGGACGCACTGACGCACGGACGGACGCACGACGGACGACGGACAAAAAGTGATCCCAAAAGCTCACCTCGTCACTACGTGACGGTGAGCTAACAAGAGGTCCATGATGGCCCTGGATCCCTCACCTGATCCATAGTGTAACAAGTGTGCCCCAGAGAGGGCCATTATTTGCCCCAGGGCTTTAATGTGCATAATGTTGAGGGAGGTCTTAAAGGTGAAGCTTCATACCAAACATCAACAAAGGCTATAATTTGAACAATCTTGGCAAAGGTCCACTAGATGAAGCTATACATCAAATACCAAAGACCTGGGCCTAGCGGTTTCAGAGAAGAAGATTTTTAAAGATTTTGCCTATATAAGCCTATGTAAAACCAAAGGGCCCCGGGACGGGGGCATTTTTTGCCCCAGCACTATAATTTGAACAATCTTGGTAGGGGTCCACTAGATGAAGCTTCATACCAAATAGCAAAGACCTGGGCCTTGCAGTTTCAGAGAAGATTTTTAAAGATTTCCCCATATAAGCCTATGTAAAACCAAAGGGCCCCGGGGCGGGGGCATTTTTGGCCCCAGCACTATAATTTGAACAATCTTGGTAGGGGTCCACTAGATGAAGCTTCATACCAAATATAAAAGACCTGGGCCTTGTGGTTTCAGAGAAGAAGATTTTTAAAGATTTTCCCTATATAAGCCAATGTAAAACCAAAGGGCCCCGTGGCAGGGGCATTTTTTGTCCCAGCATTTAAATTTTAACAATCTTGGTAGGGGTCCACTAGATGAAGCTGCATACCAAATATCAAAGTCCTGGCCCTTGTGGTTTCAAAGAAGAAATTTTTTAAAGATTTTCCCTATATAAGCCAATGTAAAACCAAAGGGCCCCGTGGCGGGGGCATTTTTTGTCCCAGCACTATAATTTGAACAATCTTGGTAGGGGTCCACTAGTTGAAGCTTCATACCAAATATCAAAGTCCTGGGCCTTGTGGTTTCAGAGAAGAAGATTTTTAAAGATTTTCCCAATATAAGCCTATGTAAAACCAAAGGGCCCCGGGGCGGAGGCATTATTGGCCCCAGCACTATAATTTGAACAATCTTGGTAGGGGTCCACTAGATGAAGCTTCATACCAAATATCAAAGTCCTGGGCCTTGTGGTTTCAGAGAAGATGATTTTTAAAGATTTTCCCTATATAAGCCTATGTAAAACCAAAGGGCCCCGGGGCGGGGGCATTTTTGGCCCCAGCACTATAATTTGAACAATCTTGGTAGGGGTCCACTAGATGAAGCTTCATACCAAATATCAAAGAACTGGGCCTTGTGGTTTCAGAGAAGAAGATTTTTAAAGATTTTCCCTATATAAGCCTATGTAAAACCAAAGGGCCCCAGGGCGGGGGCATTTTTGGCCCCAGCACTATAATTTGAACAATCTTGGTAGGGGTCCACTAGATGATGCTTCATACCAAATATCAAAGACCTGGGCCTTGTGGTTTCAGAGAAGAAGATTTTTTAAGTTTTTGGTGAAAAAAATCTATTTTTGGCTCCTGTGACCTAGATGTGCAACGGACCGGAACCATTTGAACAACTTTGAAAGGGGACCACCTAAGGATCATTCCTGTGAAGTTTGGTCAAAATCCGATCAGTGGTTTAGGAGGAGATGTCGTTTAAAGAAATTGTTAATGCACGGACGCACGGACGGACGCACGGACGCACGATGGACAAAAAGTGATCCCAAAAGCTCACCTCGTCACTACGTGACGGTGAGCTAACAAGAGGGCCATGATGGCCGTGGATCCCTCACCTGATCAAAAGTGTAACAAGTCGGCCCCAGAGAGGGCCATTATTGGCCCCAGGGCTTTAATGTGCATAATGTTGAGGGAGGTCTTAAAGGTGAAGCTTCATACCAAACATCAACAAAGGCTATAATTTGAACAATCTTGGCAAAGGTCCACTAGATGAAGCTTCATACCAAATATCAAAGTCCTGGGCCTTGTGGTTTCAGAGAAGAAGATTTTTAAAGATTTTCCCTATATAAGCCTATGTAAAACCAAAGGGCCCCTGGGCAGGGACATTTTTGGCCCCAGCACTATAATCTGAAAAATCTTGGTAGGGGTCCACTAGATGAAGCTTCATACCAAATATCAAAGACCTTGGCCTTGTGGTTTCAGAGAAAAAGATTTTTAAAGATTTGATAATTTAATAATTTGAACAATCTTGGTAGGGGTCCACTAGATGAAGCTTCATACCGAATATCAAAGTCCTGGGTCTTGCGGTTTCAGAGAAGAAGATTTTTAAAGATTTTCCCTATATAAGCCAATGTAAAACCAAAGGGCCCCCTGGCGGGGGCATTTTTTGTCCCAGCACTATAATTTGAACAATCTTGGTAGGGGTCCACTAGATGAAGCTTCATACCAAATATCAAAGTCCTGGGCCTTGTGGTTTCAGAGAAGAAGATTTTTAAAGATTTTCCCTATATAAGCCTATGTAAAACCAAAGGGCCCCGGCCGGGGGCGGGGGCATTTTTGGCCCCAGCACTATAATTTGAACAATCTTGGTAGGGGTCCACTAGATGAAGCTTCATACCAAATATCAAAGACCTGGGCCTTGTGGTTTCAGAGAAGAAGATTTTTTAAGTTTTTGGTGAAAACAAGAGGGCCAAATGGCCCTATATCGCTCACCTGTGTACCAGAAAATCATTAGTGTAGGAGACCACTTGACATTGCTACATACTAAATATCTAAGCTCAGGCAATGCGGTGTCCATGCTTATAAACCCTATTGGTTTCAATGGGCGACAGGGCTTGAGATGTAATTTCATCTCAATGTCTGGTAAAAGTCCCACAAAATTGGAAGAGACATCTCCAAAATGACCTATACAGTGTTGACAGGGATGTAAATAAAATTCAAAAATGAGTTCCTTTAAGAGCAATGAAAACGATCATAAGAAAGAAAATGGGTCATACTACGTAGTTTTGGCTAATAAAGCCTCATCAGTGACCCTGTAATGATCCGGCAAAGAAAGCCAGAGGAAACATACTGCAATTTTGCGAATTTCGAATAGGCAGTCGATTCAAAGACTGATATAAATCAAAATGGGGTCCAAAGAATTAAAAGCCTGTCTAGAATAGGAGTCTAAACCAATAATTTATTTCTGATTTCTCAGAATATTCACGCTGATCTCAAAGGACCAAAAGTAAAATATAAACTGCACCATGGAATCAAACCTCGAATCAAACAAAATCTGTGCCTTATGGTTTTGGAAAAGAAGATCTTTTTTAAGTTTTTTTCCAGTATAAGTCTATAGAAGCTAATGAGCCCTGGGGCTTGGCCAATTTTGACCCAAAGGGCATGGTTGGCAGGATTTATGTAGGCGACCATTTTGTGTTGCTATATACTAAATATCTAAGGTCTGTATTTCATGGTTTCAAAGAAGATGTTTGAAGCTTTTTTCCATTATAAGTTTGTTGGAGTTAAGGAGCCACAGGATTTGGCCAATTTGGACCCCAGGGGCATGATTGGCAGGATTCATGAAGGTGACCACTCGACATTGCTACATACTAAATACCTAAGCTCTGGGACTTATGGTTTCAGAGAAGAAGATTTTTGAAGATTTTTTCCCCCATTTCAAGTTGTTTTTTCTTGTGTGTTTTTTTTTTTTCATTATGTGGTTTCAGAGAAGAAGATTTTTGAAGTTTTTCCAATTGTTAGTCTATGAAAGCTAAAGAGGCCTGGGGTGTGACCAATTTGGATCCCAGGGGCATAACTGGCAGGATTTATGTACGTGGCCACTTGACATTGCTACATACTAAAAATCTAAGCTATGGTTTCATAGAAGAAGATTTTTTAAGTTTTTTTTCCATTATAAGTCTATTGGTGCTGGTGAGCACGGGGGTGGCCAATTTTGACCCCAGGGGCAGGGTTAGCAGGATTTATGTAGCTGGCTATTTTATGTTGCTAGATACTAAATATCTAAGTTCTGTGCTTCAAAGTTTCTGAGAAGATTGTTGAAGCTTTTTTCCATTATGAGTCTATGGGAGCTAAGGGGCCCTGGGATGTGACCCATTTGGACCCCAGGGGCATTTATTAGCAGGAAATATGTAGGTGATCACTTGCCGTTGCTACATGCTAAATATCTAAAATCTGGGCCCTGTGGTTTCAGAGAAGAAGATTTTTGAAGCTTGTTTCCATAATGAGTCTTTGAGCTAAGGGGTCCCAGTTTGTGGCCCATTTGGACCCCAGGGGCATGATTGGAAGGATTCATGTAGGTGACCACTTGTCATTGCCACATGCTAAATATCTAAGCTCTGGGCCCTGTGATATCAGAAAAGAAGATTTTTGAAGCTTTTTTCCATTATGAGTCTATGGGAGCTAAGGGGCCCCGGGGCGTGGCCCATTTGGACCCTAGGGGCGTGATTGGCAGGATTTATGTAGGTGACCACATGCCATTGCTACATGCTAAATATCTAAGCTCTGGGCCCTGTGGTTTTAGAGAAGAAGATTTTTTAAGCTTTTTTTCCATTACAAGTCTATGGGAGCTAAGGGGTCCCAGGGTGTGGCCCATTTGGACCCCAGGGGCAATATTGGCAGGATTTATGTAGGTGACCACTTTTCATTGCTACATGCTAAATATATAAGCTCTGGGCCCTCTGGTTTCAGAGAAGAAGATTTTTGAAGCTTTATTTCCATTATGAGTCTATAGGAGCTAAGGGGCCCCGGGGCGTGGCCTGTTTGGACCCCAGGGACATGATTGGCATGAATTATGTCGGTGACTACTTGCCGTGGCCACGTGCTAAATATCTAAGCTCTGGGCCCTGTGGTTTCAGAGAAGAAGATTTTTGAAGCTTTTTTCCATTATGAGTCTATGGGAGCAAAGGGGCCCCTGGGGGTGGCCCATTTGGAACCCAGGGGCATGATTGGCAGGAATTATGTAGGTGACCATTTGCCGTTGCTACATGCCAAATATCTAAGCTCTGGGCCCTCTGGTTTCAGAGAAGAAGATTTTTGAAGCTTTTTTTCCATTATGAGTCTATAGGAGCTAAGGGGCCCCGGTCGTGGCCCATTTGGATCCCCAGGGGCATGATTGGCAGTATTTATGTAGGTGACCACTTGTCATTGCTACATGCTAAATATCTCAGCTCTGGGCCCTGTTGTTTCAGAGAAGAAGCTGTTTGAACCTTTTTTTTCCATTATGAGTCTACAGGAGCTAAGGGGCCCCAGGGCGTGGCCCATTTGGACCCCAGGGGCATGATTGGCAGGATTTATGTAGGTGACCACTTGCTGTTGTTACATGATAAATTTCTAAGCTTGGGGTTCTGTAGTTTCAGAGAAGAAGATTTTTGAAGTTTTTTTTTTTTTTTTCATTATGAGTCTATGGGAGCTAAGGGGCCCCGGGGCGTGGCTCATTTGGAACCCAGGGGCATGATTGGCAGGAATTATGTAGGTGACCACTTGCCATTGCTTTATGTTAAATATCTAAGCTCTGGGCCCTGTTGTTTCAGAGAAAAAGATTTTTGAAGCTTTTTTTTTCCATTATGAGTCTATGGGAGCTAAGGGGCCCCGGGGTGTGGCCAATTTGGATCCCAGGGGCATGATTGGCATGAATTATGTAGGTGACCACTTGCCGTTGCTACATGCTAAATATCTAAGCTCACGGCCCTGCTATTTCAGAGAGGAAGATTTTTGAAGCGTTTTTCCAATATGAGACTATGGGAGCAAAGGTGCCCCGGGGCGTGGCCCATGTGGACCCCAGGGGCATGATTGGCAGGAATTTTGTAGGTGACCAATTGCCGTTGCTACCCACTAATTATCTAAGCTCTCATCCTTGTGGTTTCAGAGAAGAAGATTTTTGAAGCTTTGTTTTCCATTATGAGTCTATAGGAGCTAAGGGGCCCCGGGGTGTGGCCCATTTGGACCCCAGGGGCATGATTGGCAGGATTTATGTAGGTTACCACTTGCCATTGCTACATGCTAAATTTCTAAGCTCTGGGCTCTGTAGTTTCAGAGAAGAAGATTTTTGAAGCTTTTTTTTCAATATGAGTCTATGGGAGCTAAGGGGCCCCGGGCGTGGCCCATTTGGAACCCAGGGGCATGATAGGCAGGAATGTAGGTGACCACTTGCCGTTGCTATATGCTCAATATCTAAGCTCTTGGCACTGTGGTTTCTTAGAAGAAGATTTTTGAAGCTCTTTTTTCCCATTATGAGTCTATAGGAGTTAAGGGGCCCCGGGGTGTGGCCAATTTGGACCCCAGGGGCATGATTGGCAGGATTTATGTAGGTGAGCACTTGACATTGTTACAAGCTTAATATCTAAGCTCTGGGCCCAGTGGTTTCAGAGAAGAAGATATTTTAATTTTTTCCCATTGTAAGTCTATGGGAGCTATATGTTGCCATGGCAACCAGAATGCCAATCTGATCAGCCCAAAAACCTTATGCAGCCTTTCCCCCTACCTGATGATGCTTCTCGTGAAATTTGATGAAGATGGACCATGGGGTATTAGAGATATACTTATTTGAAATTGTTTACGGATGCACGGACACAAGCACGGCACACGCATGCATGACAGACAAAAAGTGATCACAAAGGCTCACCTCGTCACTACGTGACAGGTGAGCTAAAAATGGTCACTGAATGTCAGTTTTCTATAAATCTTTACACTGCTGGGATCCACTTTAAAGTGTTATATCAAAAACGTTGCTACAATGAACAGTGTTAAAAAGAGGTTGTCGCATATAATGAACAAGGTACACTGTAAAAAGTCCTATAAAACAAGACAAGAGGGCCATGATGGCCCTGGATCGCTCACCTGATCCATAGGGTATCAAGTGGGCCCCTGGGAGAGCCATTATTGGCCCAGGCTATAATATGAAATCAGGCCAAAGGGCTAGGAGGAGATGTTGCTTAAAGGTATTTCTATTTTTAGCTTTGGTGGCCATTTTGTTCAGCAGAGTAGAACCATTTTATCAATTTCGGTAGAAGGTCATCCAAGAAACATTTCAGTGAAATTATTTTGAAATCGGGCCAAAGGGCTAGGAGATGTCGTTTAAAGGTTTTTCTATTTTTAGCTCTGGTGGCCATTTTGTTCAGCGGAGCGGAACCATTTTAGCAATTTCTGTAAAGGGTCATCCAAGGAACATTTCAGTGAAATAATTTTGAAATCAGGCCAAAGGGCTAGGAGGAGATGTCGTTTAAAGGTTTTTCTATTTTTAGCTCTGGCGGCCATTTTTTTCAGCGGAGTGGAACCATTTTAGGAATTTTGGTAGAGAGTCATCCAAGGAACAATTCTGTGAAATTGTTTTGAAATCAGACCAAAGGGCTAGGAGGAGATGTCGTTTAAAGGTTTTTCTATTTTTAGCTCTTGCGGCCATTTTGTTCAGCGGAGCGGAACCATTTTAGCAATTTCGGTAGAGGGTCATCCAAGAAACATTTCAGTGAAATTATGTTGAAATCGGGCCAAAGGGCTAGGAGGAGATGTCGTTTAAAGGTTTTTCTATTTTTAGCTCTGGCGGCCATTTTGTTCAGCGGAGAGGAACCATTTTAGCAATTTCGATAGAGGGTCATCCAAGGAACATTTCTGTGAAATTATTTTGAAATCGGGCCAAAGGGCTAGGAGATGTCGTTTAAAGGTTTTTCTATTTTTAGCTCTGGCGGCCATTTTGTTCAGTGGAGCGGAACTATTTTAGCAATTTCGGTAGAGGGTCATCCAAGGAACATTTCTGTGAAATTATTTTGAAATCGGGCCAAAGGGCAAGGAGGAGATGTCATTTAAAGGTTTTTCTATTTTTAGCTCTGGCGGCCATTTTGTTCAGCGGAGCGGAACCATTTTAGCAATTTTGGTAGAGGGTCATCCAAGGAACATTTCTGTGAAATTATTTTGAAATCGGGCCAAAGGGCTAGGAGGAGATGTCGTTTAAAGGTTTTTCTATTTTTAGCTCTTGTGGCCATTTTGTTCAGCGGAGCGGAACCATTTTAGCAATTTCTGTAGAGGGCCATCCAAGAAACATTTCAGTGAAATTATTTTGAAATCGGGCCAAAGGGCTAGGAGGAGATGTCGTTTAAAGGTTTTTCTATTTTTAGCTCTGGCGGCCATTTTGTTCAGCGGAGCGGAACCATTTTAGCAATTTCGGTAGAGGGTCATCCAAGGAACATTTCTGTGAAATTATTTTGAAATCGAGCCAAAGGGCTAGGAGGAGATGTCATTTAAAGGTTTTTCTATTTTTAGCTCTGGCGGCCATTTTGTTCAGCGGAGCAGAACCATTTTAGCAATTTTGTTAGAGGGTCATCCAAGGAACATTTCTGTGAAATTATTTTGAAATCGGGCCAAAGGGCTAGGAGGAGATGTCGTTTAAAGGTTTTTCTATTTTTAGCTCTGGTGGCCATTTTGTTGTGCGGAGCGGAACCATTTTAGCAATTTTGGTAGAGGGTCACCCAAGGAACATTTCTATGAAAGTATTTTGATATCCATTCACGGGTTTAGGAGGAGATGTCATTTAAGTGAATTGTTGACAACGCACGACGCACGACGCACACCGCACGACGGACGCCGGACAAAAGGCGATCACAATAGCTCACCTTGAGCACTTCGTGCTCAGGTGAGCTAAAAATCTGTTTTTGGCTCCTGTGACCTAGATGTGCAACGGACCGGAACCATTTGAACAACTTTGAAAGGGGACCACCTAAGGATCATTCCTGTGAAGTTTGGTCAAAATCCGATCAGTGGTTTAGGAGGAGATGTCGTTTAAAGAAATTGTTTATGGACGCACGGACGGACGGACGGACCCACATTTTGGGTTTGTGTGGCTGCACCTGTCCATATTTTATGGGGCTAAAATTTCTATGTGGCTAACGGTTTATGTGGCTATAAGACACACAAATCTGTACATCTAATGTGGCTAGCCACACAAACTTTGGACATCAGCCACATAAAGGCTGTCTGTACGAAACCGTCTTTGTCTAAACTTATGTGGCTACCAGAGGTTGTGATATCCAGCCCTCTAAAGGTAGAACAGAACTTTCTTTATAGTGCACTGATACATCTTATGGGTCTAGCTCCTCACATAGAGGGACTTTTTCCTACTGCAGCATTCAGCCCCAGGACAGCCAGTTAAATTTATGTGGCTCAGCCCCATAATCTCAAAGTTTAGCCTCATAATCCTGGACATCCATGTCCAAGGATGTCCAAGGTGATGGACATAAATTTATGTGTCTTTTTTTTTATTTGATTTTTCTGGTCCCCCTGAACCCCTCTGTACTAACAGAAAAATGGGTTTGTGAGGCTATCCACACAAACCCATTTTGCCACACAAAACCCTTCTGTACCTAAAAGAAGCCACATAAACCCATTTTGTAAGAACGGATGCACGCACGACGGACGACCGACAAAAAGTGATCCCAAAAGCTCACCTCGTCACTACGTGACGGTGAGCTAAAAAAGGAAGGAGCTATGTTGGTCACAATCATTTTTCCATAGATAGCCTATGGACCTATCAGTTGCCTTAGCAACCATAGTCTGAGGCAATTTGCCTGAAAAGCTTATATATGTTAACCAAAGGCATTCTACACAGACAAAATTTGTTTGAGATCTGCATACTGGCTGCAGAGATATTGCACTTCGATCAACTTAATGGGAGACTGAGGCTGCCATCCTATAAGCTCCCCACGGTCCCTCAGCTCAATTGAGCTCAAACATCTGATGCTTTGAAATATGTACACCATTAAACACCACCCCCACCCATCGGGGCTTGAAGAAATATATGGGCTGCATAAAATTAATGCTTCCACGCAGAGCTGAAACCATCCGCACACTAGTACTGGTAGACCGCTTAGTGGATCTAAGCCTGTCCAGGAACCGGGGTGCGAGTCGGCCCATCCATGCTTATAAACCCTATTGGTTTCATTGGGCGACCGGGCTTGAGATGTCATTTCATCTCAATGTCAGGTAAAAGTCCCACAAAATTGGAAGCAATGTCTCCAAAATGACCTATACTGTGTTGACGGGGACGTTAAACCTCAAATCAAACAAACAACCACCATCAAACAAAATTTAGTCATCAACCCCAATATGTCTGAATAGGAAGTGGAACGGGCCTCCGTGGCCTAGTAATTAAGAGCCCTGACTCTTGATCATTAGGTCTCTCACCGCTGTGGTTCGAGCCTCGCTCGGGTCACATGTGAGACGCCAAGTTCTGCAACGTAAGGTCAGGTGGTTTTTCTCCGGGTAATCCTGTTTTCGTCCACCTCTGATTAACGATCGGCTCAATATGAGTGAAATAATCTTGAAAGGGCCGTAAAACCAAACCCCGCCCCCCCCCCCCCCCCCCCCCCCAAAAAAAAATAGGAAGTGGAAGTTAACTGCCAAAATACTGTGTTCAGGAAAAAGTGAATACCGGTAATTACCATTTTTCTGCTCTTATTTTCTTGTGCGACTTAACCCTTGTCCTGCTGTGCCCGGATATGTCTTATCTTTCAAACAATGAAGACCCAGATCAGATGGCTTCTGAAGAAGCCATCTGATCACGATCTTCATTGTTTGTCTCATGAATTTGTTGCAATAATTTGCATCAAGTAATCTGATTGGTTGATAATCAGTAGTGGGTGTGGCATATATAAATATTCAGCAGGTCAAGGGTTAAGCAGGAAAGTTGTCAACATTTTCATACCGGATTACCCATTTTCTCCATGGAATCCATGACCAGATTTATTTTACTGTTGGAGTCAGACAGAAAAAGGAGTTCCACAACAAGCTCTGTAGCTGACCCATTACGAAAACACGCCTAAACAAATACATTGAAAACTTAACTGCCAAAAAACGAAAATTCTGAGATGAAAAATTGTGATATTTTTTCTTATTTATACAGCAAACATAGGTTGTGGGTGCTTGTTAAATCACCTCATTGAGGCGTTTCTAACAAGTACCCATAACCTATGTCTTGGAGTAGAAATAAGAAAAATACTGTACACCCCTGTAAACCCCAGTTTTCTCTATATAAAGTGGGGTTTAAGGGGATGTTCATTCCACGGACTTTAATTGTTCACGTGATGGGGACTCATATAGTTGCAGAGCTCTATATAGGAGGAAGCAAAGGGTATTTCAGCACTGAATTTTTGAAAATTGTGGATTTCAGCAGTGAAATCAAACTAGAGAAAGCGACCAGTGGGTCACGTATACCCCCAGCCAGCGCCACACTCTGATATATCTTTTGAGCTTGTATGTAATATGAATGAAGATGTCAAAAAGCTATAAGAATCTATAAAATTGCTTGTAAATGCTAAACCAAACATAAAATTTCTATATGGACGAAGGGAGTGAGGGCATCAAAGTTACTGAAGGGGTGGGGGTATCAATGTTACTGAAGCAGCAGGGTGGGGTATGCATCAATGAAATCTTTGGACTGGTATGTAACATCGATGCAAGCATCAATTGAATTTGTCTTAGAGTTTAGAACATACAGGGATCTATTAACTGTCACAAAACTTGAACCAAATGTAAAATTTCTAAGCCTGTGACCTTGAGGTCAAGGTCACCATCGGCGGGGGAAGGGATGGACAAACGGATGGACAAACGGACGAACGGCAGGACGAAAACTATATACCCCCATAGCATACGAAGTATGCCGGGGGTATAATTAAGGGGTGAACTACATTCTTCTAACATAAAGCCCTTCACATTGATTCTTTTGTGAGCAGTAAACTTTATTTGATTTAAGGTTTAACGTCGCCATCAACACTGTATAGGTCATTTTGGGGACATTGCTTCCAATTTTGTGGGACTAATTTGTTTTGTTTGTTTGGTTTCAGGTTTAATGCCCCCGTCAACACTATTTAGGTCATTTTGGAGACACTGCTTCCAATTTTGTGGGACTTTTACCCGACATTGAGATGAAATGACATCTCAACCCCTGTCGCCCAATGAAACCAATAGGGTTTATAAGCATGGACAGGCCGACTCGCAGCAATTTTCCTGGGCAAGCTTTGACATTCTAAGCGGATTACCAGTACTCATGTGTGGTCGGTATCAGCTCTGCGTGGAAGCATCGTGCAGCCCAATCTATTTCTCCAAGCCCCGATGGGCGGGGGCGGGTGTGGGACCAGTAAACTTGATCAGAATTTAACATCTTCAAAGCAAGGATGACAAATTTATTTATTTTAGGTTTTGTTGTTGGTGATTTTCAGAGAAAATATAGATACTTATCACTTCATTAGCAGTCATGAATTTTCTAGAACCATAGTGGGAATCATTACACATACCCAGTGTGCTGAAAAGTATAATCCGACTATTTTTCCTTTCAGCTCATCTAATGCTTCCACTTCTTTATTGTCTTTCAATAATTTTCCTTTGATTAAATCAGAAAATTTCTTCCGTCGCCATGGAAACTCAAAACCATTTTCATCCTCCATCAAACAAGAGTAGCCATCTCCAGTTATTGTCTTTCCATTTTCACAGTCTATTAACACAAATTTCGGAATCCCTTGAACATGGAACTTTTTGCAGAGCTTGCCCTGCAAAATATAAAAACAAAGATGAAAGTCAACTATTATGTTTCAATCATGGTCATGTGTGCTAATCGTTGTATGTTTTGATGTTGTGAGATTGCAGCATTACGAAAACATGTAAACTTTACCACCGAAAAAACTGAAACTTTAAGATGAAAAATTGTCTGCTCAAAATATAGATTGTGGGTACTAGTTGGAACAGCCTCATCTATATTTTAATCAAGGCGGTTCCAATCAGTACCGACAATCTATATTTTAGCTCAAAATATAAATTGTGGGTACTCATTAGAACTGCCTCAAACGAGGCGGTTCTAACGAGTACCCACAATCTATATTTTAAACCAGACATAAGAAAAAGAAGGTTTACCCCTGTAAACCCCAGTTTTACTATATAAAAGCGGAATTCAAGGGATAGACGTATTTTCGTGATGGATTCCCTTGTTCAGTAAATTAGTTCTGGAAAATAATTGATTGGTGCATTACATTGTTCTCTAAATATTGCCCAACACACATAAAAGTCGAATGACAAGGTTAGGTTGACTTTCAAAGAATAGGCCTATAATCACCCTGTATGTCTGGATCCATTCATCCAAAGATCCGTGGTCAGTTACGAAAATTGTCTCTATGACTAAACGACCAAAGCCCCCGCCCATAGGGGCTTGAAGAAATATATGGGCTGCATGATGCTTCCACGCAGAGCTGAATCCGGCCCGCACACTAGTACTGGTAAACCGCTAAGATCTAAGCCTGTCCAGGAACCACAGTGCGAGGCAGACCGTCCATGCTAATAAACCCTATTGGTTTCATTGGGCGACAGGCCTTGAGATGTCATTTCATCTCAATGTCGGGTAAAAGTCCCACAAAATTGGAAGCAACGTCTCCAAAATGACCTTTACAGTGTTGGCGGGGACGTTAAACCTCAAATCAAACAAACAAACAAATGACTAAACCACCCAAAATATTTTAATCATTTTTGTGATGCTGGCAGATACCAACAAGATCTAACCAATGGGCTATTAGTAAAGCATCGCCAAGGTAAATAACGGGAAATTTTAAAATGGCCATATCACTCAAACCGTTTGGAATATTTTGATATTTTGGAAATACTGACAGATGAGGACAAGAACTAGCAAACAAGCTTGAAAGATACAAGATTTCTGTCAGAGTATCCTCTCCAACATCAAAGTTGTGAAAACCTTAAAATGCCAGCCATATGGAATATTTTGATAATACTGAAGCAGACAAGCAAATGAACCTGACAAATGCCTGTTTTCCATTTGAATAACCTTGTTTGAAAGTCTTACCTGCAACTCCAGGGGCCAGTTGTTCAAAACTAACGATGTCGTTAGTTAATGAATCATTAAAACTTTGATCATTTAATATGGCAAAAATACTTTATCAAAAAAAATGAGAGCAGCTTTTGGAAAAGAGCAGCTTCAGCAAAAATAACACTGTATTAGATATTTTTTTTTTTTTTTTTTTTTTTTTTGTTTGGGTTTTACGGCCCTTTCAAGATTATTTCACTCATATCGAGCCGATCGTTAATCAGAGGTGGGCGAAAACCGGAGTACCCGGAGAAAAACCACCTGACCTTCCGTTGCAGAACTTGGCGTCTCACACTGTATTAGATATTGAACTTGCTAGAACAGTTAACAAATTGACCACTAACGAGCTCGTTAAGCTAACAAGGCTTTGACCACCTGAACCCAGCTTGGCATTTTTAGGACTTGCATTTGTACCATTGGTAACTATGTTGTAGTCCCATTTGAAAATGTTCTCTGCTACTTTGCATTGGCTCTTTAAGGGTTTGCTTTCTTATTCGAAAATGTCTGTTACTATTGCCACTGGAACTTTGGGGTTTGTCAAGTTCTCCTATTATTGGGATGGGCACCAGTGATTGCACAGTCTACATAAAAGTAGACTGGCAAGGTTTGGTCGACTTTCAAATCACTTAATAATCACCCTGTGAGTCTGTGTGTCTATCCAAAAATTTGTCCATCCAAAGATCCATGATCATTTAGCGAAAATTGTCACCACTACTAAATGGTCTGGAATATTTTAATTATTTGTTCAATTAGAGCAAAATGTGTTTGTGAAACACGAAAATGTCCACACGTTAAGGCCAATTTTTCTTTAAATTAGGTCACAGGTCAAGGTCAATGTCTCAAGTCAAAATCCTGTATGAGTGGGAAGCTCTTGTCACAAGGAACAGACCAAATATGAAAGCTCTATCTCAATTTAAAAGTTATGATAAAGTAGATAACAGGTCAAGGTCAGAGGTCAAAAGTTTTTGTGGGAGTGCAAAGCCCGTGTCACAAGGAATATAATTAACCTACATGCCAAATATGAAGGCTCTATCTCAAACAGTTCAGAGTTATGATAAAGTAGATCACACATCAAGGTCACAGGTCAAAAGTTTTGTGTGAGTGGGAAGCCCCTGTCACAAGGAACCTACATGCCAAATATGAAGGCTCCACCTCAAATGGTTCAAAAGTTATAATAAAGTAAGTCACAGGTCAAGGCCAAGGTCACAGGTCAAAATTTTTATATGGGTGAGAAGCCCTTGTTACAAGGAACCTACGTGCCAAATATGAAGGCTCTATCCCAAATGGTTCAAAAGTTATGATAAAGTAGATTACAGGTGGAGGACACAGATCAAAATTTTTTTGTATTGGTTGGAAGCCATCTCCACAAGTTATGACCAATGTTAATTTTTTCTTTAAAATAGGTTCAAAAGTTATGATAAAAGTTGGTCACAGGTCAAGGTCAGGGTCACAGGTCAAATTTGTTTACTATGTTGGAAGCCCTTGCCACAAGGAACCCACAAGTTAAGTATGAAGGCTCTATCTCAAACTGTTCAAAATTATGATAAAGTAGGTCACAGGTCAAATTTGTATATGTGTTGGAAGCCTTTGTTACAAGGAACCTACATGCCAGATATGAAGGCTATATCTAAAATGGTTCAAAAGTTATGATAAAGTACATGTAGATGGTGTGGGAAGCCATTGCCAAAAGTAACCTACAAGCCAGATATCAAGGCTTTATCTCAAATGGTTCAAAAGTTATGACAAATGTCATTTTTTCATTCAAAGTAGGTCATACTTCAAGGTCAAAACTATTTGTATGAGTGGGTAGCCTTGTCACAAGAAACCTACATGCCAAATAGGAAGGTTCCATCTCAAACAGTTAAAATGTTATAACGAATGCTAATTTTTTCTTTGAAATAGGTCACAGGTCATGTTCATAGGTCATTTTCATATGAGTGGAAAGCCCATGTCACAAGGCATCTACATGTCAAATATGAAGGCTCTAGTTCAGACCGGTTCAAAAATTACATCCCAAGTTACCGTATTCGACCTATTTACTGCACCGTGCGCTTAGTTTTTTCAAAATTGTATGAAAATATTGTGGTGAAAAATCTGCCTAATAAGCGCACACTCAATACGAAAAAAAATACGAAAAAAAGCTTCCGATATGATTATTTTATAGAGTTGAATTTCAGCATAGGTTTTTCACCACATATACATATGATTGTCCGGATCAAAGATGCAGCAACACTCAATATGAATTTGTTGGGAGGTTACTGTAAAGTGTGCGCTTGTGTATTTTTTCCAGAAAAAGCTTGGGTGTGCGCTTATAGGAGCATGAGCGGTAAATAGGTCGAATACGGTATTTTTTTCTTCAAAGACGGTCACAGGCCAAGGTCATGGTCACAGGTAACAATTTTTGTATAAATTTGAAGCCCTTGTCACAAGAAACCTACTGGCCAAATCTGAAGGCTCTACCTAAAATGGTTCAAAAGTTATGACCAACGTTAAGTTGTCCAACAAAAACCTACTAGTAGTAAGGCTGGCACAATTAATCGGATACCCAAAGATGCACCTAAAATAACTGTATCAGTGGCAAACAGCAGTGCAGACCAAGATGAAATGCCACATTCTGTGGCATCTCATCTTGGTCTACACTGTTTGCTCAGGCCTGTCTGTTGAAATACATAAGGCAAAGTACAGTATATGGTAGGAGTCATGCTCAGACAGAAAGCCAGACAGGTAAAATTATGACCAAATCTTCAGTGATCACTAATCGATTATCGATCGCAATGACAGGAATGGTAACCCATTATCTTTTCAACTCCTTTTAGCCAGCCCAAACTAGTAGCGATATAAAACCAGATTTCTAAAATTCCAATAGCCTTGCGGAGGTAAAATATGTGGATAATGACTCAAACAATTTGGAATATTTTGATAATTTCAGATGAAATGACAGAATGTGGATTGATCAATAATTTAAACATTTTTATGGATTTTTTTTCTCAAATTTTGCATGCACATGTATACATATCCAGGGGGGGGGGGAGGAATATGAGGTTTGGCATTGTTAATGGGCAAATCTGTCAAATATTGACAGAGTTATGATCCTTCTCAGTTCCTAATTAGTGTTTTTTTGGGGCATTTAAATCATTTAAGCTGTTGAAGGTATCTGGGGTGGGGAAGAACTGGGCAGGCCCATTTCTTCTCCACCTTCCAGTAGGATGTGGAAGATGTCTGAGGTGGGGAAAAACTGGAACGGTAAAGCCAAGTACGATATTGAAGGTGTCAAGGGTGGGGAAGAACTGGGCCGGCCCATTACTTCCCCACCACTTCTTCCCCACCTTTGGGGAGTGCTGTATAGTTAATTCCAGTATGACGTTAAAGGTACCTGAGGTGGGGAAGAACTGGGCTTGCCTGTTTCTTCCCCAGCCTTGGTGAGTGTTTAACAATTTAGTCAATTACGATGTTCAAGGTGTGAGGGGTGGGGAAGAGCTGAGCCAGCCCATTTCTTCCCCAACCTTGATGAGTGTTCAACAATTTAGTCAGTTATGATGTTCATGGTGTGAGGGGTGGGGAAGAACTGGAACGGCCTGTTTCTTCCCCGCCTTTGGTGAGTGTTCAACAATTTAGTCAATTATGATATTCAAGGTTTCAAGGTTGGGGAAGAACTGAACCGGCCCGTTTCCTCCTCACCCTTGGTGTCAAGTTAGTGAGTGTTCAACAATTAAGTTAATTATGATATTCAATGTGTCAGGGGTGGGGAAGAACTGGGCTGGCCTGTTTCTTCCCCACCCTTGGTGAGTGTTCAACAATTTAGTCAATTATGATATTCAAGGTTTCAAGGTTGGGGAAGAACTGAACCGGCCCATTTCCTCCCCTCCCTTGGTGAGTGTTCAACAATTAAGTCAACTATGATGTTCAAGAAGCCATGGGTGGGGAAGAACTGGGCTCTCACATTTCTTCCCCACTCTTGGTGTGTGTTTAACAATTTAGTCAATTATGATGTTGAAGGTGTCACGGGTGGGGAAGAACTGAGCCAGCCTGTTTCTTACCCACCCTTGATGAGTGTTCAACAATTTAGTCAATTATGATGTTCAAGGTGTCAGGGATGGGGAAGAACTGAGCCAGCCCGTTTCTTCCCCACCCTTGATGAGTGTTCAACAATTTAGTCAATTATGATGTTCAATGTGTCAGGGGTGGGGAAGAACTGAGCCAGCCCATTTCTTCCCAACCCTTGGTGAGTGTTCAACAATTTAGTCAATTATGATGTTCAAGGTGTCAATGGTGGGGAAGAACTGAGCCAGACTGTTTCTTCCCCACCCTTGATGAGTGTTTAACAATTTAGTCAATTATGATGTTCAAGGTGTCAGGGATGGGGAAGAACTGAGCTTGCCTGTTTCTTCCCCACCTTTGGTGAGTGTTCAAGAATTTAGTCAATTCTTATGTTCAAGGTGTCAGGGGTGGGGAAGAACTGAGCCAGCCTGTTTCTTCCCCACCCTTGGTGAGTGTTCAACCATTTAGTCAATTATGATGTTCAAGATGTCAGGGTGGGGAAGAACTGAGCCAGCCTGTTTCTTCCCCACCCTTGGTGAGTGTTCAACAATTTAGTCAATTATGATGTTCAAGGTGTCAGGGGTTGGGAAGAACTGAGCCAGCCTGTTTCTTCCCCACCCTTGATGAGTGTTCAACAATTTAGTCAATTATGATGTTCAAGGTGTCAGGGGTGGGGAAGAACTGAGCCAGCCTGTTTCTTCCCCACCCTTGATGAGTGTTCAACAGTTTAGTCAACTATGATGTTCAAGATGTCAGAGGTGGGGAAGAACTGAGCCAGCCTGTTTCTTCCCCACCCTTGGTGAGTGTTCAACAATTTAGTCAATTATGATGTTCAAGGTGTCAGGGGTTGGGAAGAACTGAGCCAGCCTGTTTCTTCCCCATCCTTGATGAGTGTTCAACAATTTAGTCAATTATGATGTTCAAGATGTCAGAGGTGGGGAAGAACTGAGCCAGCCTGTTTCTTTCCCTCTCTTGGTGAGTGTTCAACAATTTAGTCAATTATGATGTTCAAGGTGTCAGGGGTGGGGCAGAACTGAGCCAGCCTGTTTCTTACCCATCCTTGATGAGTGCTCAACAATTTAGTCAATTATGTCGTTCAAGATGTCAGGGGTGGGGTAGAACTGAGCCAGCCTGTTTCTTCCCCACCCTTGGTGAGTGTTCAACAATTTAGTCAATTATGATGTTCAAGGTGTCAGGGGTGGAGAAGAACTGAGCCAGCTTGTTTCTTACCCACCATTGTTGAGTGTTGTATAGATAACCCTTGGTGAGTGCATTGTATAATGTTAACCTTTTTAGTACCAAATGCAATCCTCCTTCTTATATATAGCAGGAGTCCATTTCAAAATTTAGGGGTGTCAGGTTGTGTTTTCGTCAGAAATTATGTTAAAAATGGCGAAACATTTTGCAATCAGATGCCGGGACCTGAGGCATCTGATCGGGGCGGCACTTTTGGGGTTTCCAGTACAAAAAGGGTTAATCAGTCTGGGGTGGGGAAGAACTGGGTCCTCCCATTTCTTCCCCGCCCTGTGAGTGTTGAACAGTTTTCATGACCCCCATACACCCACTTCCCAACCCCACTCCACCAAGGGGGAGGGGACACATTGTTTTTGGTGTGAATCCCGTTTGCGTTCGTGTCAGCGTTGGCGTCAGTGTAGCCTGTTTGAAGCACTACTCATATAGTTCCTGAACCTATTGATGGATTCTGACTTACATCATTAGGATGGGGGAAAGCAGCCATTATGTTTTGGTGACCTTGACCTTATTTTCAAGGGCACAGGCCCCCACAAACTGTCAATTTCAGGCCAAAAATGGCTTGTCTGCATCCTATCTCATGAACCAATAGATGAAATTTGGTCAAACTTAGTACAGTATATCAATGCAACGCACCAAGGATTTGGTAAGATCCCCAAAACAGGCCTCCGTGGCCTAGTGGATAAGAGCGCTGACTCTTAATCATTAGGTCTCTCACTGCTGTGGGTTCGAGCCTGGCTCTGGTGAGTCGGGTCACAGGTGAGACACAAAGTTCGGCACCGGAAGATCAGGTAGTTTTTCTCTGGGTTTTCCGGTTTTCACCCACCTCTGATTAATGATCGGCTCGATATAAGTGAAATAATCTTGAAAGGGCCGTAAAACCAAAAAAAACCAAAAAAGATCCCAAAAACTGCTAACTTGTCTTCACCCTATCTCACGAATGAATTGCTGAAATTTGGTCAAATTTTATACAACATTATCATGCAACCTACCAAAGATTTAATTAAATTTTGGTGACCTTGACCTTATTTACAAGGGCACAGGCCCCAAAAAATTCTGTCAATTTTGGCTTATCTGCACCCTATGTCATGAACAAACTGCTGAAATTTAGTCACATTTGGTACAATACATGTAAATTATAATGCAACCAACCAAAGATCTGATTAGATTTTGATGACCTTGACCTTGTTTTCAAGGGTACAGGTCGCCAAAAACTGTACATCTGGTTTATCTGCACCCTATCTCATGAACGATATGATGAAATTTGGTCAAACTTAGTACAGTATAGTCGGAATATACATGTATCACTGCAACCTACCAAAGGCTTGATTAGATTTTGGTGACCTTCATCTTATTTTCAAGGGCACAGGCCCACAAAACTGTTTCAGTTTACCTTCAGCACTCTATTATAACCCTTGTCCTGCTGAATAAACTAATTATGCCATATCCATTTCTGACTATAAAACAATCAAGTTATTTGATAATATGTATTTGTTCAATTTCGCAAACTGAATGACAAACAGCGTAGATCTGATCAGAAAACTGCTGACTTGTCTTCACCATATCTCACGGACGAATTGCTGAAATTTGGTCAAAATTTTATACAACATTATCATGCAACCTAACAAAGATTTAAGGCCCCCGCCCATAGGGGCTTGAAGAAATATATGGGCTGCAAGATGCTTCCACACAGAGCTGAATCCGGCCCACACACTAGTACTGGTAAACCGCTTAGAGGATCTAAGCCTGTCCAGGAACCGCGGTGTGAGGCGGACAGTCCATGCTAATAAACCCTTTTGGTTTCATTGGGCGACAGGGCTTGAGATGTCATTTCATCTCAGTGTCGGGTAAAAGTCCCACAAAATTGGAAGCAACATCTCCAAAATGATCTTTACAGTGTTGACGGGGACGTTAAACCTCAAATCAAACAAAACAAAACAAAACCAAAGATTTAGTTAAATTTTGGTGACCTTGACCTTATTTACAAGGGCACAGGCTCCAAAAAAATGTCAATTTTGGCTTATCTGCACCCTATGTCATGAACAAACTGTGACCTTTATCTTATATTCAAGGGCACAGGCCCACAAAACTGTTTCAGTTTACCTTCAGCACTCTATTCTAACCCCTGTCCTGCTGAATAAATTAATTTTGTCATACCCATTTCTGACTATAAAACAATCAAATTATTTGATAATAATTATGTATGTGTTCAATTTTGCAAACTGAATGACAAACAGAATAGATCCTGATCAGATAACTAAAAGCCATCTCTCATATCTGGATCTACATCATTCTACAATGTTTGCAAAGGGTGGAGTTGGTCTGATTAAGAATATAATGGTTAATTCTGAAGTCTGAGCATACATGTACATGCAGTCTCACTGAAGCCTTTACAGTATACACTAACAAAAATAAACGCTTGAGACACGTACCTGTCATAAGAGATAATGGCACATTTTGATGACAATTCATTTAACCCTTATCTTGCTGTTCATGACAACCCCTATCTTTGCAAACAGTGTAGATCCAGATCAGATGGCTTCTGAAGAAATGCTTGAGACACGTACATGTCATAAGAGATACCGGTAATGGCACATTTTATTGACAATTCATTTAACCCTTATCTTGCTGTTCATGACAACCCCGCTTTCTTTGCAAACAGTGTAGATCCAGATCAGATGGCTTCTGAAGAAGCCATCTGATCAGGATCTACACTGTTTGGCATTCAGTTTATGAATTTGTAGCAATAAATTACATCAAGTAATTTGATTGGTCTCACTAAAGCCTTTACAGTATACACTAACAAAAATAAATGCTTGAGACACGTACATGTCATAAGAGATACCGGTAATGGCACATTTTGTTGACAATTCATTTAACCCTTATCTTGCTGTTCATGACAACCCCCCTTTCTTTGCAAACAGTGTAGATCCAGATCAGATGGGTTCTGAAGAAGCCATCTGATCAGGATCTACACTGTTTGGCATTCAGTTTATGAATTTGTAGCAATAAATTACATCAAGTAATTTGATTGGTTGATATAATGAAATGGGTGTGGCTTAAATGAATATTCAGCAAGATAAGGGTTAAGTACCAAACACATGTAGACAGTCAATGCTTGTTGAACCATCTCACTGTGGTGATTTTAACCCTTTTTGTACCAAAATGGAATCTTCCTCCTTAAATATAGCAGGAGTCCAATGCAAAATTTAGAGGTGTCAGGTTGTGTTTTCTTTAACATTGATTTGGAAAATGGCTGAACTTTTTCCAAATAGTGTAGGCCCTGATCAGACGCCGCATCTGCGGCGTCTGATCTGGGTCTGCACTGTTTGCCAGGGTACCCGTTTTGAGGTTTCTGGTACTAAGTGGATTAAAGAGTACCCACAACCTTTGTATTAAAACATGAAAATTAATGTGCAAATGATGTGCATGCTTGATAACTCTACTGTTTCCTTTGTCATCTATCAGATGGCTATTGGCAAATTCAAGACTCTTTTGGCCTAACAATTAGCTTGTATTGATGCTTATTAGGTTATGGTTCTTTTTTAACCCTTGTCCTGCTGAATATTCATATATGCCACACCCACTACCGATTATCAACCAATCAGATTACTTGATGCAAATTATTGCAACAAATTCACAATCTGAATGGCAAACAATGTAGATCCTGATCAGATGGCTTCGTCAGAAGCCATCTGATCTGGATCTACATTGTTTCAAAGATAAGGCATATCCGGGATCAGCAGGACAAGGGTTAATAAATCATCAAAATTATCTCACAGATAATATAGCAATAATGGTTTTAACAGCTGCACATTGAGTTGGTTGCTTATAATATCCCAACTTTTTTTTTTTGTACTTCATTTGCTTTATAAACAGTGCATTGCTATGGAAACACAAAAATTTCTCGAATTTTTTCTATCGAGCTTTGATAGGCAGATATTTTTTTTTTTCGGCAATAAAACTACCAGCTGTGTTTATAAATAAAATCAATGGCAATCGAAGAGCATGCCTATGTGGGATTAACCCTTTTTGTACCAAATGGAATCTTCCTCCTTATATATGGCAGGAGTTCATTTCGACATTTAGGGGTGTCAGGCAGTGTTTTCTTCCTACTGTGTTTGGAAAATATATGAACTTTTTGCAAATAGTGTAGGCCCTGATCGGACACCGCGTTCTGCCGTGTATGATCTGGGCCTGCACTGTTTGCCCGGTACCCGTTTTGGGGCTTCTGATACAAAATGGGTTAAGCTACATGTACATGCATATTATTTCTTGGTTAAATGAAAGGTCCTTGTCAAATGAAAATGTGATACCATTTCTGCTACAAATATACTGAGAGGCAAAAGTAAGTATACAGGTAACTGAACGCCGATTTGCGTCCCAATGTCTCCCTCTCTACATACATATGCGCCATCATAAATAAGAACAACCACTTCCGCATAATTTGCAGCATTTTCCGTTAAAATTGATTAAAGGTTAATGAAATTGAGTCACTTGAAATGGACAGGGGGTCTAATCCAATATTTTGTCTTGAGTACGGTAGTTTCCCTTTAAACATCTGTTTTGAATAAGTATTATACAATAAATGATTTTTCATGCAACAGATTAAAAAAAAAAGGGAACTGATTGGCAAGAATATATCCCATATTTAAATTAAACACGAGGTAAAATGCAACATTTTTTGTCAAAGAAAATGTCATTTTCGCCTTTTACGTCCTTCCTTTTATTAAATGCTTTATGTTTCTTTAGGATTTGTATTGGTGATTAACTTTTCTTTGAGTAATTTTCGAGGCATCACTATGGGGTAAGCATAAAAATGCCGAGGAAAACAAAAATTATGTGAAAGTTTCAAATGAATATCTCTTACAAGATTTCAGAAAAAGACTCATTTAATTCACTATGATTTTAATTGAAAGGGAGATAATCCAGAACAGGCAGAAATAACAATTGAGTTTGAAGCTGTTTGTTTGGGTTTAATGGAAAAGTAATGATGGCGTCTTATCGATGAACATTTGTGTGTGTGTGTATGTGTGTGTGTGAATTCAGGTTTAACGTAGCTTTCAACAATTTTTCAGTCATATCACGACGGTGTCTGGTTGCGATAGGGAGCTCAATGCTCACTTTTAAAGTGCTGCCTCACTGAAGTATCATGTCCCAGACACATTACATGATACCACACCCAGTCACATTATCCGGACACTGGGTCGACCAGTCCTAGCTCTACACCGTAAATCTGAGTGCCAAGCAAGGAGTAGCTAGTACCATTTTTAACGACTTTGGTATGTCGCGGCCCGGGATCGAACCCGAGACCTCGCGTTCCCCAGAGCGGACACTCTACCAACTGAGCTAAGGGGGCCGGTGTTGAACATTCGTACATGACTTTTGCGGTGTGCATCGATTTGAATGTCATGTACAACACAAGATTTTTTTGGAAATATTGATTATCAATTAAGGGCAATAACTCCACCATGGATGACTGCAACAGGAAAGGAATCAGACTTTTACAAACTTAGACGTTTGGGAAAAACCGACATTGGCATATATTTTATTACAGACAGCAATACAAGATCCGGTATTCCAAATCAAACAATGTATACTTTTTATTGCCTCTGAGTAAAGATTGTGGTCTAACTGTCCGTAACATCAATCTATGTTTTTAACCTTTTTGTGCCAAATGGAATCTTCCTCCTTAATATAGCAGGAGTCCATTTCAAAATTTAGGGGTGTCAGGTTGTGTTTTCTTCAAAACTTATCTGTAAATGGCTTAACTTTTCGCAAACAGTGTAGGCCCTTATCAGACGCCGTGTTTTGCGGCATCTGATCTGGGCCTGCACTGTTTGCCAATTACTTGTTTTGGGGTTTCTGGTACAAAATGTGTTAACAAGGTAACTCCTCTAAATCCTATTTTTTATCCAATACAAAGTGCATTCTGTGATATACTGGTAGATGTTTTTGCGCCTTCTGTTACTTTTCTCTATTTTTTTTTTTTTTTTTTTGCCATTTTTTTCAAATGTTGTAACCCTCACTAAATAAAGTTTGGACTTATTTATTCTGATTTTTTTGTTTTGTTTTTGTTTGATTTGAGGTTTAACATCCCCATCAACACTGTATAGGTAATTTTGGAGACATTGCTTCCAATTTTGTGGGACTTTTACCCGACAATGAGATGAAATGACATCTCAAGCCCTGTCGCCCAATGAAACCATGAGGGTTTATAAGCATGGACGGTCCGACTCGCCTGCTGTGGCTGGGCAGGCTTAGATCCTCTAATTGGTTTACCAATGCTCATCTGAGGTCGGTGTCAGCTCTGCATGGAAGCATCAATTATGCAGCCCATCTATTTCTGATTTTTTTAGGTTTTTTTTTTTTATTATTATTGAAAGTTGACTTGACACATCAACTTTATATGTTAACTGAATTCTGCATCCAGTTCTAGACCACCTCACCACTTCTGATGCTTATTTGCTTCAAAAAATAGTTCTTAACCCATAAAATGCCAATTAAGACAATTGTCGTCTGCTTTGTGATCTACCGGTTATCGTAAAAGTAATTTTTTGCAAACAGTGTGGAACCAGATCAGACTGCTCAGGAGCAGTCTGATCTGGGCCCACACTGTTTGCCTTATCAAAAATATTTTAAAATAGTTTGCAAAACAAATTAAGCAGACAACATAAGCAGACGACATTTTCAGATGTAGTTTTTCTCGGCATCTTAATGGTTAAGACCCTGCAAGACAGAATTGTGATTAGCATGGACCGTCACTGAAGTTGAAAATGCCTAAGACTTGATACAAATTTATTAAATCTTATAAACAAAAGTGGCACTGGATGACTAGTTTTTTAAACTACAAGACAGTAACGTCACCTATAAGTGAAAATGTTGTAACTGCATTTTTTAAAATTGGAAGTGGCTATTGACAGCCGGCTGTCGATAGCGAATTTGCTATTGACAGCCGGCTGTCGATAGCAAATTCGCTATTGACAGCCGGCTGTCGATAGCGAATTCGCTATTGACAGCCAGCTAAGGTATTGGATATATATATATATTTGTTTAATATATATCTCTGATAAAAAACATGAATCCATAAATAACAAGAGGGCCATGATGGCCCTGGATCGCTCACCTGATCCATAGTGTAACAAGTGGGCCCCAGAGAGGGCCATTATTGGCCCCAGGGCTTTAATGTACATAATGTTGAGGGAGGTCGTAAAGGTGAAGCTTCATACCAAACATCAACAAAGGCTAAAATTTGAACAATCTTGTCAAAGGTCCACTAGATGAAGCTACACATCAAATATCAAAGACCTGGGCCTAGCGGTTTCAGAGAAGAAGATTTTTAAAGATTTTGCCTATATAAGCCTATGTAAAATCAAAGGGCCCCGGGACAGGGGCATTTTTTGCCCCAGCACTATAGTTTGAACAATCTTGGTAGGGGTCCACTAGATGAAGCTTCATACCAAATATCAAAGTTCTGGGCCTTGTGGTTTCAGAGAAGAAGATTTTTAAAGATTTTCCCTATATAAGCCTATGTAAAACCAAAGGGCCCCGTGGCAGGGGGGGATTTTTTGTCCCAGCACTATAATTTGAACAATCTTGGTAGGGGTCCACTAGACGAAGCTTCATACCAAATATCAAAGTCCTGGGCCTTGTGGTTTCAGAGAAGAAGATTTTTAAAGATTTTCCCTATATAAGCCTATGTAAAACCAAAGGGCCCCGGGGCAGGGCATTTTTGGCCCCAGCACTAAAATTGGAACAATCTTGGTAGGGGTCCACTAGATGAAGCTTCATACCAAATATCAAAGTCCTGGGCCTTGTGGTTTTAGAGAAGAAAATTTTTAAAGATTTTCCCTATATAAGCCTATGTAAAACCAAAGGGCCCCGTGGCGGGGGCATTTTTGGCCCCAGCACTATAATTTGAACAATCTTGGTAGGGGTCCACTAGATGAAGCTTCATACCAAATATATAAGACCTGGGCCTTGTGGTTTCAGAGAAGAAGATTTTTAAAAATTTTCCCTATATAAGCCAATGTAAAAGCAAAGGGCCCCGTGGCGGGGGCATTTTTGTCCCAGCACTAAAATTTGAACAATCTTGGTAGGGGTCCACTAGATGAAGCTTCATACCAAATATCAAAGTCCTGGGCCTTGTGGTTTCAGAAAAGAAAATTTTTAAAGATTTTCCCTATATAAGCCCATGTAAAACCAAAGGGCCCCGTGGCGGGGGCATTTTTTGTCCCAGCACTAAAATTTGAACAATCTTGGTAGGGGTCCACTAGATGAAGCTTCATACCAAATATCAAAGACCTGGGCCTTGTGGTTTCAGAGAAGAAGATTTTTTAAGATTTTCCCTATATAAGCCTATGTAAAACCAAAGGGCCCCGGGGCGGGGGCATTTTTGGCCCCAGCACTGTAATTTGAACAATCTTGGTAGGGGTCAACTAGATGAAGCTTCATACCAAATATCAAAGACCTGGGCCTTGTGGTTTCAGAGAAGAAGATTTTTAAAGATTTTCCCTATATAAGCCAATGTAAAACCAAAGGGCCCCGTGGCGGGGGCATTTTTTGTCCCAGCACTATAATTTGAACAATCTTGGTAGGGGTCCACTAGATGAAGCTTCATACCAAATATCAAAGTCCTGGGCCTTGTGGTTTCAGAGTAGAAGAGTTTTGAAGATTTTCCCTATATAAGCCTATGTAAAACCAAAGGGCCCTGGGGCGGGGGCATTTTTGGCCCCAGCACTATAATTTGAACAATCTTGGTAGGGGTCCACTAGATGAAGCTTCATACCAAATATCAAAGACCTGGGCCTTGTGGTTTCAGAGAAGAAGATTTTTAAAGATTTTCCCTATATAAGCCAATGTAAAACCAAAGGGCCCCGTGGCGGGGGCATTTTTCGTCCCAGCACTCAAATTTGAACAATCTTGGTAGGGGTCCACTAGATGAAGCTTCATACCAAATATCAAAGTCCTGGGCCTTGTGGTTTCAGAGAAGAAGATTTTTAAAGATTTTCCCTATATAAGCCTATGTAAAACCAAAGGGCCCCCGTGCGGGGGCATTTTTGGCCCCAGCACTATAATTTGAACAATCTTGGTAGGGGTCCACTAGATGAAGCTTCATACCAAATAACAAAGACCTGGGCCTTGTGGTTTCAGAGAAGAAGATTTTTTAAGTTTTTGGTGAAAAAAATCTGTTTTTGGCTCCTGTGACCTAGATGTGCAACGGACCGGAACCATTTGACCCATATTCAAACTTGACCGAGATATTGTCATGATGATCATTCTGAGCAAGTTTGATTAAGATTGGACCAAAATTGTGGCCCCTAGGGTGTTCACAAGGTTTTTATATGATTTGACCCGCTGACCTACTTTTTAACCCGATATGACCCATATTCGAACTGGACTGAAATATTGTCACAATGGTCATTCTGAGCAAGTTTCATGATAATTGGACCAAAACAGTGGCCTTCAGAGTGTTCACAAGGTTTTTCTATGATTTGACCTACTGACCTACTTTTTGACCGGACATGACCCATATTCGAACTTGACCAAGATATTGTCATGATGATCATTCTGAGCAAGTTTGATTATGATTGGACCAAAATTGTGGCCTCTAGGGTGTTCACAAGGTTTTTCTATGATTTGACCCGCTGACCTACTTTTTAAGCCGACATGATCCATATTCAAACTTCACTAAAATATTGTCACAATGATCATTCTGAGCAAGTTTGATGATGATTGGACCAAAATTGTGGCCTCTCGAGTGTTCACAAGGTTTTTCTATGATTTGACCTACTGACCTACTTTTTTACCCGACATGACCCAAATTCGAACTTGACCGAGATATTGTCATGATTATCATTCTGAGCAAGTTTGATGATAATTGGACCAAAACTGTGGCCTCTAGTGTGTTCACAAGAAAAAGTTTACGCACGACGGACGACGGACGACGGACGACGCACGACGACGCCGGACATCTTACTGTCACAAAAGCTCACCATGACCTTCGGTCAGGTGAGCTAAAAATGAAATAATTATAGAATATAAAAGTGAAGTATTAAACTTTTTTCATACAAATGAAAATTTTTCATCAGAATAATAATAAAATATGAAAATGAACAATTAAAGTGTTCATTACACTTAAGGCATAAATGGGTGGAACTCTAGAAGATGTAACTCCATGCTGTGGCTAAAATAAATAAATAAACAAGATGCTCTTGGGCCACTATGCTCACCAGAGCTCAGGCGGGCACTGACCACTGGCAGCCATGTATGGTTTTAATTTATTGATTATAAAGTCTCCCAAATGAACCCCCATTCCATGTGGACTCTGTATACAGTTCCTGAGATATAAGGCCTTTTAAGCTGTGGAGGGGTTGGAGCATGTCCCTGGGACACCCAGGAAATCCAAGATTGTTGTCCTTGAATGTGTCTTATCACTAGGACCAAGAAAATATATTGTTTATGAGTGGGCATCTGAACTGTTTCTGATATAGGAGGCCCTCTTATGAAGTGAAGAGGAGAGGAATGACCCCTGTGGACCACCAAGTTGGTGTGACTGAATGTGTTTAATCACAAGGAACAATAATATATATTATTATGAGGTGGGGATCTTAATGGTGTCTGTGATATATATGGCTTTTTATGAAGTAGAGGGGTGGGCCATGGCATTGACACATTGCCCTAGCACAAAGACTGCCCAGGTTGTTGTGACTGAGTGAGTCTTTATCATATGGAACACAAATATACATGCATTAGGGGTGGGAATCTGAATAGTTTCTGAGATATATGTCTTTTTATGAAGTGGAGGGGTGGGGCATGGCCCAAGTGCACCCTGGGAGCCCCCTAGGTTGGTATCATTGAACATGTCTTATCATAAGGAACAAGAATATATATGGTTTAGGGGTGGGGATCTAAATGGTTTCTGAGATATTTGACCTTTTACAAAGTGGAGGGGTTGGGGCTTGGCCCAGGCACATCCCAGGGGACACACAAGTTGGTGTCACTGAATGCGTCTTATCATAAGAAACAAGAATATATATGGTTTTGGGGTCGGGCGAGATATATCGCCTTTTATGAAGTGGAGGGGTGGGGCATGGCCCCGGCGCACCCTGGGAGACCCCTAGGTTGGTATCACTGAATGTGTCTTATCATAAGAAAACAAGAAAATATATATAGTTATGGGGTGGGGATCTGAATGGTTTCTGAGATATATGGCATTTTATGAATTGGAAGGGTGGGGCATGACCCCAGCCCACACCCTAGAGACCCCAAGGTTGGTATCACTGAATGTGTCTTATCATAAGGAACAAGAATATATATGGTTTAGTGGTGGTGATCTGAATGGTTTCTGAGATAATTGGCCTTTCAAAAGTGGAGGGGGGAGGGGCATGACCCAGGCACATCCCAGGGGACCCCCAGGTTGGTGTCACTGAATGCGTCTTATCATGTGAAACAAGAATATATATGGTTTAGGGGTGGGGATCTGAAGATTTCTGAGATATTGGGCCTTTTACAAAGTGAAGGGGGTTGGGCATGGCCCCGGCACATCTCAGGGGACTCCCAGGTTGGTGTCACTGAATGTGTCTTATCAAAAGAAACAAGAATATATATGCTTTAGGGGTGGGGATCTGAATGGTTTTGAGATCTATGGCGTTTTGTGCACTGGAGGGGGTGGGGCATGGCCCCAGCACACTGTGGGGGACTCCCAGGTTGGCATAAAAGCATATGGCTAAAAGAAGTTCACACAAGGAATATTACTATAAAAGTTTTGTCAAAATATCTGCAAATGTCATTTTTCAATTTTCCCCATTAGAAGTCTATGGAAACTACAAGGTGCCATAGCAACCAAACTAATAAGCCAATTTTCATAAACAAGAGGTCCGACCATGATGGTCCTATATCGCTCACCTGAGCTAAGAGATTTATATGTGGATGTCGGGGCAGGGCAATTTTTGGCCTCAGGTCCATAATATTGACAATTTTGGTAGAGGTCCACTAAATGAAACTTAATAACAAATATCAAAGTCCTGGGCCTTCTGGTTTCAGACAAGAAGATTTCTAAAAAATACCCTATATAAGTCTATGTAAGACCAGTGGGCCCCGTGATGGGGTAAACAATCATGGTAGAGAGCCACTAGATGAAGCTTCATACCAAATATCAAAGACAATGGGCCTCCTGGTTTCAGACAAGAAGTTTTTTAAAGGTTTCCTTATAATGCCTTTGTAAAACCAGGGGGCCCTGGTGCAGGGTTATTGTTTTGGTCCTAGGGCTCATAATTTGAACAATCTTGGTAGAGGTCCATTAGATGAAGCTTCATACCAAACATCAAAGGCCTGGGCCTTCTGGTTTCAAAAAAAAAGTTTTTTAAAGTTTTTTCCTATATATGCCTTTGTAAAACCAGGGGGCCCTGGTGCGGGGGCATTTTTGGCCCAGGGCTTTAACTTGAACAATCTTGGTAGAGGTCCACTAGATGAAGCTTCATACAAAATATCAAAGACCTGGGCCTTCTGGTTTCAGACAAGAAGATTTTTAAAGGTTTTCCCTATAGATATAAGCCTATGTAAAACCAGTAGGCCCCGGGGCGGGGCCATTTTTGGCCCCAGGGCAATAATTTGAACAATCTTGGTAGAGGTCCACTAGATGAAGCTTCACACCAAATATCAAAAAGAACTGGGCCTTCTGGTTCCAGACAAGAAGATTTTAAAGGTTTTTCCCATATAAGCCTATGTAAAACCAGTAGGCCCCGGGACGGGGCCATTTTTGGCCCTAGGACAATAATTTGAACAATCTTGGAAGAGGTCCACTAGATGAAGCTTCATACCAAATATCAAAGACCTGGGCCCTCTGGTCCCAGACAAGAAGATTTTTAGAAGTTTTCTCTATATAAGCCTATGTAAAACCAGCGGGCCCCGGGACGGGGCAATTTTTGGCCCCAGGGCAATAATTTGAACAATCTTGGTAGAGGTCCACTAGATGAAGCTTCATACCAAATATCAAAGACCTGGGCCTTCTGGTTCCAGACAAGAAGATTTTTAAAGGTTTTCCCTTAGTAGCCTATGTAAAACCATTGGGCCCGGGGCGGGACCATTTTTGGCCCCAGGGCTATAATTTGAACAATCTTGGTAGAGGTCCTCTAGATGAAGCCTTTAATACCAAATTTCAAATACCTGGGCCTTCTGGTTTTAGACAAGAAGATTTTTAAAGGTTTTCCCTATATAAGCCTATGTAAAACCAGTGGGCCCCTGGGCGGAGCCATTTTTGGCCCCAGGGCAATAATTTGAACAATCTTGGTAGAGGTCCACTAGATGAAGCTTCATACCAAATATCAAAGACCTGGGCCTTCTGGTTTCAGACAAAAAGATTTTTAAAGGTTTTCCCTATATAAGCCTATGTAAAACCAGTGGGCCCCTGGGCGGGGCCATTTTTGGCCCCAGGGCAATAATGTGAACAGTCTTGGTAGAGGTCCACTAGATGAAGCTTCATACCAAATATCAAAGACCTGGGCCTTCTGGTTTCAGACAAAAAGATTTTTAAAGGTTTTCCCTATATAAGCCTATGTAAAACCAATGGGCCCCGGGGCGGGGCCATTTTTGGCCCCAGGGCAATAATTTGAACAATCTAGGTAGTGGTCGACTAGATGAAGCTTCATACCAAATATCAAAGACCTGGGCCTTCTGGTTCCAGACAAGAAGATTTTTAAAGGTTTTCCCTATATAAGCCTATGTAAAACCAGTGGGCCCCGGGGCGGGGCCATTTCTGGCCCCAGGGCAATAATTTGAATAATCTTGGTAGAGGTCCACTAGATGAAGCTTCACACCAAATATCAAAGACATGGGCCTTCTGGTTTCAGACAAGAAGATTTTTAAAGTTTTTGTTTCTTATTTTCCACTTTTATTGCCATGGCAACCAGAGTTCTGCATGGAATGGAATTCTTTGAACAACTTTGAAAGAGGACCACCCAAAGATCATTATTTTCTGCCAAGTTGGGTTCAAATACATCCAGTGGTTTAGGAGGAGATGTTGTTTAAAGGAAAATGTGAACGGACATACAGACGAAGACGACGACGGCGGATGGTGAGTGATCACAATAGCTCCCCCAGAGCCTTCGGCTCAGGTGAGCTAAAATCAAATCAATCCCCCAGCCCAAGGATGCTACAGATAAAATTTGGGCCCAACCAGCCCAGTGGCTTCAGAGGAGATGACGTTTGAAAGTGTTGACGCCACAAATGCCGACGCAGACAACGACGGACAACTGCCTATCCTATAAGCTCCCCCGGAGCCTTTGGCTCTGGTGAGCTAAAAAATTTAAGTCTATGACCTTCACCTTGAGGTCATGGGTGTGGGGTATGGCCAAATAAAGTTTTGGATCTGTAATTTTTGTCATACCAAATATAATATAGTTTGGACAATATGGGCTATTAACATACTTAAATTTGAAAATTTCTATGTCTGTGACCTTGACCTTGAGGCCATGTACATAGGTGGGGGTACAGCTGAATATCACTTTGGACCTTTATCTATCATAGCAAAATATGAACTCAAAAAATCAACATTAAATTTCTAAGTGTGTGACCTTGACCTTGAAGTCTAAGGCATGAGTGGGGGTATTGCCAAATAAACCTTTGGACCTGTATCTATCATCATAGCAAATATAAACCAAATCCATCGTATGGTTTGGAAAATACTAGCTCTTTGAAAACTTTAACATTAAAATTTCTAAATCTGTGACCTTTATCATGAGGTCATGGGCATGGGCCGGGGTATTGCTGAATGAATTTTTGGACCTACATCTCTCATCATAACACATGAACCAAATCAATAAAAAGTTAGGGTTTTACCTGGTACAAATATCTTAACTTGAGTCTTAAATATTAAAAATTTCAAAGTTGGTGACCTTGACCTTGAAGTCATAGGCTTGAGTGGGGGCATTGCTGAATAAAACTTTGCACATATATCAATCATCATACCATATATGATCCAAATCCATAATATGCTTTGGAAGATATATTAAGCTCTTTAATATTAAGGTTCTACCTTGTACAGATAGCTTAACCTGAGTCAGTCTAAGACCTTGACCTTGAGGACATCAGCATGAGTGGGGGTATTGCTGAATTAAAATTTGCACCTATATATATCATCATACCAAATCCTTCTTATACTTTGGAAGATATGAGCTCTTAAATTATAAGGTTCTACCTGGTACAAATACCTTTACTTGAGTCTTCAACATTAAAAGTTTCTAAATCCATAACCTTGACCTTGAGGTCATGGGGATGGGTGGAGGAAGTGCTGAACAAAACTTTGGACCTATATCTATCATCAATCAAAATATGAACCAAATCCATTGCATCGTTAATAGATATGAGGAAAGTTTATCTAAATACAGTCGAACTTCGGTGGGTCGAACACCTTAGGGACCTCTCAAATGTGTTCGAGACGGGTAGTTCGAGCCACTGAGGGTGACTGCCTGGACACATAACGAGATACTTTTGTACATCTTATTCGATATTCGATAATGAAAATGTATGCTGTGTATACTCACTAGAATCCTCTCAATGCACAGCATACATTTGTAATATAAAAGACAATAATCTGCTAAATTACCCCGCCTATTTCATATATAGAGGATTTCCCTAGGGGCTTGGGAATGTGTTCGACACAGCCATGGTAAACGAGCCATCGGTGTTCGAGCTATCGAAGTTCCACTGTATCTAGGTTTTCCTCCTTAACAGTTCAGCTTCACATCAGGTTTTTGTAACAGTTTACTTAGCATTTAGTCTGAAAGACATTTAGACCTCTAAGCCCACCTTTGCAAAAGCCATACAAGGGAAAGCTTATGTCCACACCAAGGCCAATTTGTCTCTGTTCTTTAACCATTGACTAGACAAAATGGGTCTAGAGCTCTGAAGGAACTTTAAATGGGCTGGAAACAAATAACATTGTTTTGTTTGTTTGATTTGAAGTTTAACGTCCCCGTCAACACTGTTAAGGTCATTTTGGAGACATTGCTTCCAATTTTGTGGGACTTTTACCCGACATTAAGATGAAATGACATCTCAAGCCCTGCTGCCCAATGAAACCAATCGGGTTCATAAGCATGGACAGGCTGACTCGCACTGCATTGCCTGAGCAGCTTAGATCCTCTGCAGCCCATCTACATGTATTTCTTCAAACCCCGATGGGCGGGAGGCTAAAATAACATTGTGGATTGTCCTATCGACATCTCCAACAGATCACTATTTACCATTGTTCTGATAATCAGGACAAACCCTACATTTCGCAAACAGTGTAGATCCAGATCAGATGGCTTCTTAATAAGCCAACTGATCAGGATGTTTGTTATTCAGTTTGTGAACTGGACAAATTCACTATATTCTGCAATTTGTTTGGTTAATAGACAGAAATGGGTGTGGCAAAATTAATTCATTCAGCAGGACAAAGGTTAATCGTTATTGGCCAGGGAGTTTTACAATGTCATTTTGTCCTATAAAAGTGTTCACTTTCCATATGCATGATTGGCCATGATTTGATACATAGATAACTTGTGAAAAAACTCAGGAATTTCTGCCAACAATGGCCCAAGTCATAGGCAAAGCAGTAAATATTTGTTTGCATTAAGAAGATTAATAAGGTTTCACAATATTCTTTTTCATAGAAATGATATATATCAGAAGATAGGCAGTCACCAAGTTATTGGAACAGCTGGTAATATCACTACCTTTGCAAGTTCCATGGTAAAGACCAACTGACTGGACAATCACATGACCTGAAGCCATTATATAATAAATTATATTAAATAACCTGTTCATAAATGTGTATAAAGTAAAACACAATAAATTAGCAATATAAGTATGCTAAATACCCATTTTCATCAATTTAGTTTGCTGGCTGTCAATAGCGAATTCGCTATCGACAGCCGGCTGTCAATAGCGAATTCGCTATCGACAGCCGGCTGTCAATAGCGATCGCCTTTAAAATTTTACAGGAGAGACAAAAAACTGATTATTTTTCTTATACAGCAACAAGAAATAGTCATATTCACATATGTTAAGTAAAATAATGTTTTACACATTATGGTCTAAATAACTTTTTTTAATTGAAATATGTAAGTTACAATAGTTTCTCACTGAAAATTGGGAAACCGGCATTGCATGTTATATGCGAAACTATTGTAACTGCACTTTTTTCTTAATTTCATTTTGAAGGATATTTTCAAGTAAAGATTTTTCAAGTTAACAATAAATAGATATAAAAGTGGAATTGATATGGTGTCATCTAATTGCAGTTTTTGAGCATACAAATTTTGAGTTACAATAGTTTCGCATATAAAAAATATGGTGATTTGAGTTACAATACTTTCCAAATATTTCAATTTTTGCTTATCTATTCTCAATTCAGCCTCAATATTTGGTGTATAGATAGAGGTTAGGGAGTGGAATAAATTTATCCCAAAAAGTGATTTTTGATAAAATAGTCAGTTACAACAGTTTCGCTTATAGGTGACTAAGTATGTCCAAACTACCCGAATGATCCCAAGTACTGGGACAGACAGGCTTAAGCAAACAGTCTGATCAGGGTCTACACTGTTTGCCATTCTGTCTGCACCTTTTGGACTCTTTGCTGGATCGTGAAACAAATGTTAAGATTTTTACAGTATTTCCATGCACCACTCACTTCATGACCTAAAATCTTCTTGCACCCTGAGTTTCTGAACACATCTCCCTCTGACAATGGACATACCTACTCTCTTGATAAGAAGAGAACCCTGATGTCCCATACCGCTCACCTAAGCTAAAAGACTTGACATACTTAATGTTGAAGCCGGCCTCGGTAGCTCATTTCTCTATTTTTAGCTCTGGTGGCCATCTTGTTTGTCAGAGCAGAACAATTTTAGCTATTTTGGTAGTGAGTCACCAAGGCAACACTCCTTTGAAGTTTGAATCCAATAGGCCCAAGGGATTAGGAGGAGTTTGTGTTTGAAGCAAATGTAAGCTTTTCTATTTTAGCTCTGGCAGCCATTTTGTTTATCCGAGCAAAATCATTTTAGTGATTTCGGTAGGTCATCTACATGTAAGCATTATTCCTATGCAGTTTGAATGAAATTGGCCCAAGGGTACAGGAAGAGTTGTTGTTTCAAGATTTTTTCTAGCTTTAGCTCTGGTGGCCATCTTGTTTGTCAGAGCGGAACGAGTTTAGCTTTTTTGGTAGGGAGTCACCTAGGCAACATTCCTGTGAAGTTTGAATCATAGTGGCCCAAGGATTTAGGAGGAGTTTGGTTGAGAGTCCAGCCACTTTGCTCATCGGGGCGGAACCCTTTCAGCTATTTTGGTTGAGTGTCAGCTAAGCAACATTTCTATGAAGTTTGAATGAAATAATTATTGGCCCAAGTGTACAGGAGGAGTTGACGTTTAAAGATTTTTTCTATTTTTAGCTCTGGTGGCCATCTTGTTAATTAGAGCAGAATGATTTTAGCTATTTCGGTAGGGAGCCACCTAGGCAACATTCCTGTGAAGTTTGAATCAAATTGGCCCAATGGTTTAGGAGCAGTTCGCATTTAAAGCAAATTGTTGACAACACACAACGGACATTCACTGATCACAATACATCACCATGAGCACCTGCAGTGTACATTAGCTATTCCTTACAGATTAAGTTTATACAGTATTGAATTGAATATGAATTGTTAAACCTATACCTCTTGGTAATTGATTACCCTACGTGTATGACAGTCTGTTTTGTTTGATTTGATGTTTAACGTCCCCGTCAACACTCTATATGTAATTTTGGAGACGTTGTTTCCAATTTTGTGGGACTTTTACCTGACATTGAGATGAAATGACATCTCCAGCCCTGTTGCCAAATGAAACCGATAGGGTTCCAGTTATAAGCATGGACAGTCTGACTTGGACCGCTTTGCCTGGGCAGGCTTAGATCCTCTAAGCGGTTTATCAGTACTTGTGTGTGGTCGGATTCAACTCTGCATGGAAGCATCATGCAGCCCATTTATTTCTTCAAGCCCCAATGGGCAGGGCCCATACCTGTATGACAACCAGAATACTCAAAGTGTATCTTATCTCAAAACTGCATTCTTTAATAACCAGTCTGGCGTGTAGCAGCAAAAAATGACTTTTTTTTTAAACTGTACCTACACTGTTCTAATACAGAAGCCTCAGTGGTGTAGTGGTTACACTTCTCCCCTTGTAAACCAAAACTAGTGGTCGCAGGATCGATCCTGGGCTTCTCCAGACTTTTAGTTGAGTCTTTAAACTAAGGTCCCAGTTCGTTATGACCATAGCTGTTGGTGCGACGTAAAACTCAAACACTCACTCACACTGTTCTAATTTATCCCATTTAGTAACAGAAACCCCAAAACGGGTACCCTGGCAAACAGTGCAGGCCCAGATCAGACACCACAGAACGTGGCGTCTGATCAGGGCCTCCACTGTTTGCTAAAAGTTCAGTCATTTTCCAAATAAATTTTCATGAAAACACAACCTGACACCCTGAATTTTGAAATGAGCTCCTGCTATATATAAGGAGGAAGATTCCATTTGGTACAAAAAGGGTTAATAGCACTTTTCTAAGCGCCCTGGGCGCTTAAGGGAGCAAATATGGTAGCAATTAAATTCAGTGATCAGACTGACCGCTCGATAGCACAGATACTTATTTTGAGCCTTGATAGTAAAAAGGATGTTTTTTAAAACTTTGTCTAGAAGTTCCTAAGCATGTTTTATGATGATGGTTAGTGTTCCAAATATAGCAAAATGCAAAAATAACTTTGAAAAAAAACATTAGCAAGGGACCTGACCCCAAGCATCTGTGCTCGATAGTACTCACTTTTCGCTCTTCGCCCCAAGGCAGCGCCAGCCATGGCATTGTGTCAAAATGTTCCTTATAAGCAGTTTCGTCCTTGTCCCAGCTAACTAACACAACCTCAAACTTCAAGTTCGATCCCTTGTCCCCAAATGCTTTGTAAAATTCTACCAGCTTTGGAGTAAATCCTTTGCAAGGGGGACACCATTCCGCGGAAAAATAAATTCCGAGAATTCTGTCTTTGCCACAAAGCGAGTTAATTGGCACCTTATCGCCATTATGACGAATTAAATGATCACCTAGTAAATTTTCCAAGGTTTTAGCCATGTTGAATAATAAACTGTCTGAGTTGCATCTGCAGCATGTTGTTTAATAATGGGAATACACCTGCGAGCTATTAATAGCCAGACGTGACGTAAAGGTAGCGCTGTAGCATATTGTAAAACCTCGAAAAGATTATACGATTTGTGGCTTAACGTCCCATCACCACTGTAAAGGTCATTTTGGAGACGTTGCTTCCAATTTTGTAGGACTTTTACCCGACATTGAGATGAAATGACATCTCAAGTCCTGCCACCCAATGAAACCAACAGGGTTTATAAGCATGGACGGTCCGACTCACATCGCGTTGCCTGGGCAGGCTTAGATCCTCTAAGCGGTTTACCAGTACTCGTGGGGGAGGGGGGGGGGGGGTCGGTTTCAGCTCTCCGTGGAAGCATCATACAGCCAAACTATTTTTTCAAGCCCGATGGGCGGGGGCTGCATACAAATGGTGTCTAGGTATTAAAGGTTTGTTGTCCTCGTCAACTCATTTTGAGACGTTGCTCCGAAATTTGTGGGACTTTTACCAACATTAGATTAAATTACATCTCAAGCAGGGAGAGGTACTCTGAAGTTTGCCTGAAGTGAAACTGAAATGAGAGAGAGAGAGAGAGAGAGAGAGATGAGAAGGAGAAGAGATGAAGAGAGAGAGAGAGAGATGAGAGAGAGAGGTGCAAATACTTATACAAATACATGGACGGACCGGAATACTGATATGACAGATAGTGTGGCAGATACAGATCTGCATTCAAAATCCGAGAAAGACATAGATAGATAAGATAGATATAGATAAGATAGATAGATAGATAGATAGATAGATAGATAGATAGAATAGATAGATAGATGATAGATAGATAGATAGATAGATATAGATAGATAGATAGATAGATAGATAGATAGATAGATAGATAGATAGATAGATAGATAGATAGATAGATAGATAGATAGATAGATAGATAAGATAGATAGATAGCAGACTAGATAGATAGATAGATAGATAGATAATAGATAGATAGATAGATAGAATAAGATAGATAGATAGATAGAATAGATAGATAGATAGATAGATAGATAGTATAGATAGATAGATAGATAGATAGATAGATAGATAGATAGAGATAGATATTTTAACGTATATTGATAGTCATACATATAGGCCTACGGAAAGGACGACGGCCCCGCCCATAGGAGCTTGAAGAAATATATGGGCTGCAGGATGCTTCCACGCAGAGCTGAATCCGGCCCGCACCACTAGTACTGGTAAACCCCTAGAAAACCGTTTTAGAGGATCTAAGACTGTCCAGGAACCGCGGTGTGAGGCGGACCGTCCATGCTAATAAACCCTATTGGTTTCATTGGGCGACAGGGCTTGAGATGTCATTTCATCTCAATGTCGGGTAAAAGTCCCACAAAATGGAAGCAACGTCTCCAAAATGACCTTTACAGTGTTGACGGTGACGTTAAACATCAAATCAAACAAACAAACTACGGAAGGACGCAAGATACAGACAGATAGTATAGTCGGCAAGGGAGGAGACAGAAGAGACAATGTATAGCGGAGATGAAAGTGAGGGACAGAAGAGAAAGATGAAAATGAATGAGAGAGAGAGAGAGAGAGAAGAGAGAGAAGAGAGAGAAGAGAGATGAGAGAGAGAGATTAGAGAGAGAAGAGAAGAGAGAGAGAGATGTATACATTATTTTTCTTATTTCTTATCCGAAATGTTGTATGTACTCGTTAGAAGCAGCCTCAGAGAGAGAGAGAGAGAGAGAGAGAGATGAATGAGAAGGAGAGAGAGAGAGAGAGAGAGAAGGATGAGAGAGAGAGAGAGAGAGAGTAGAAATTACGACTG
>CAUZLF010000487.1:0-32780 GCA_963580285.1 Lucinisca nassula | reverse complement strand
GTACTCATTAGAAGTGCCTTGGCGAGACCACTTTTGAACAGCTCCAAAGGTGGTCTTAATATAGGAATTGTAGTATATGTGAATTTCTTTTTCTAGTCGAAACATTGATTTACCGACATCTATGTACCTACATCTATGTTTTGGAGACCCCCACCCCCCCCAAAAAAAAAAAGTACCCCCCCCCCTGTAGACCCCACCTTTCCCTGTATAATATGGGGTTTAGGAGAAGGATATTCGCTACACCGACTTATTAACGTAGTGGATTTAATATTTGAAAAGATGGGTCTGTTTTGCGGACAGTGATGTGGGAGGGGGCGGGACGAAAATTAAACTAATCATTTGGCACCGATTGGTCGGACTTCAAATTTCACCTCTGCATATATATTGTCACTGGCTGTAAGCTGAGAAAATGGCACTGAATGGGGACATACTGTTTCATGGCGCACTGTGGTGCAGTGGTAAAGCATTGGATTTGAGATCGAGAGGTAGCTGGTTCCTAGAGCAAGAGACTTTACCCAGGAAAAGAGGGTCACATGGAAGATTAGTACTAGCACTAAATGTGTCACCCTCTATAAATAAGGTCGATTATTATTAGTACATTACGAAAACACGCCTATACAGATTCATTGCAACCTTTATAGGCGAAAAAATGAAAATTTTAAGAAGAAAATTTGTGATATTTTTCTTATTTCTGCTCAAAATATAGATTGTGGGTACTCGTTAGAACTCCCTCCTCGAGGCATTTCTAACGAGTACCACCAGTCTATATGTTGGAGCAGAAATAAGAAAAATAAGGTTTACCCCTGTAAACCCCAGTTTTACTAGTGAGGTTCAAGGGGGTCAAAATTATATAGGCGTGTTTTCGTGATGGTATTGTTATTATTATTTTAACCTTTTAATTTCTGTACTTTAAACAAACAGTGTAGACCCTGATCAGATCCCGCTTTATGTTGCGCCACTTTTGCCAAATACATTACAGGTAATGTGCCCGCTGCCATTCAATATATGCTTAAACCTTATGAGAATACGGTTGTTTTCCAGTCTGTGTATCGAAACACATTCAAATCATTGATTGTGGGTACTCGTTCGAACCTAACGAGCACCTACAATCTATGTTAATATGTAAAGAGTATACACACTCTATGTTTAAAACACAAATAAGAAAAATATCTAACTTTTTTTTTTTTTTTTTTTCAGATGAAATTTGTCTTTCATACTGCCATTCAATATATGCTTAAACCATATGAGAATACGGTTGTTTTCCAGTCTGTATCGAAACGCATTCAGAACAGAAATTGTGAACAGTTGTTAGACCCCCTCGGTGAAGCAGTTATAGCAAGCATCTACATGTAAATTAACAAGTAAAAAAGTTGACTAATTGCTAATATCTCAATGGATGTGACCGCCCCCGCACATCGGGGCTTGAAGTAATAGATGGGCTGCATGATGCTTCCACGCAGAGCTGAAACTGACCGCACACGAGTACTGGTAAACCGCTTAGAGGATCTAAAAATAGAAGTGGAGGCAATGATCAGGAATCGATACAATCAACCCATAGCTCCCATCAGAGACACCAAAGGGGAAAACACAAACATGAAACAACAGACCTAATGGAAACACCAATAGCGGAAAGCCAAAAGGACAGTTACTTTCCCACAAAATGGCCAATAGGCTATCCAAAATAAAATAATATAAGCGACGCAAACACCCAAAGACAAACCATAACAAAAATAAACCGCGTCAGAAGAACCGCCTTGGAACGGTCAGCGGAAACGAATTCCACTGGGGGGCTTAAATCGATTTTACGTGGCCATAATCCTCGCATTTACTTCCCTCGCGATTTATACAAATAATTTGTTCAGTCCGCATGAAGGAATCCAGGCAAAGCGGTGCGAGTTCATGCTTATAAACCCTATTGGTTTCATTGAACGTCAGGGCTTGAGACGTCATTTCATCTCAAGTTCGGGTAAAAGTCCCACAAAATTGGAAGCAGCGTCTCCAACATGACCTATTCAGTGCTGACGAGGACGTTAAACCTCAAATTAAGGTTGCTTTCCAGTCTGTATCAAAAACTCTAATAAATCCCTGAATTTTATAACTGCAATAACCCGCACAGTATTTGGTTTTGTAGCCCTTTCAAGATTGTTTCATTTACTTCGAGCCGATGGTTAATGAGAGATGGGCGAAAAGAGGCGTACCCGGAGAGAAACCACCTGCCCTTCCGTTACAGTTAAAGGGTGTGTGTGTGTGTGTGTGTGTGTGTGTGCGCGCGCGCGCGCGTGTGTGTGTGTGGGGGGGGGGGGGGGAGAGTCGAGTGTGTCCCAGAGTGAACCTTTATTCATTAGGATAACAGACCCGCGTGTGACTAATTGATTCTTACATGGCAGCAAACATGACGTGTTCGTGTTGAAATTTGTAATATTTGTCTTATTTCAGCTACAAACATAGATTGTGGGTGTTCGTTAGGCGGTTCTAACGAGTACCAACAAATTTTGTATTGTGCAAACTGGGTCTACGGGGTATACGGTATTTTTCTTATTTCTGCTCCAAGATATAGGTTGTGGGTACTCGTTAGACCCGTCTCAATGAGGCGGTTCTATCGAGCACCCAAAACCAATGTTTGCAGTGTAAATAAGAAAAATATCACGGATTTTCATTAGAAACGTAGCCATTTTGGAGGTGTAAAAAATGTACTATGTCGTACGGGTGTGCTATCGTAATGCTATACCATTTGTACATTTGATTTTTGAACGACTCGAACACTTTTGGGACAATAAAACGTTCGAGATAAAGGTAGTTCGAGTCACTGAAGTTTCTTTCAGTGGAAGATCGACCCGAAAAACACTGAAATGAAACACAACTTCTAAACCCCACTTTATGAATTGCAGGGGAATTCATTATGTTCCTTATTTTTGTTCAAACACATCACGAAAATATGCCTATATAATTTTGACCCCATTGAACCCCACTTTTATATAGTAAAACTGGGGTTTTCAAGGATTATACATTATTTTTCTTATTTCTGCTCAAAAATATAGATTGTTGGTACTCGTTAGAACCGCCTCATCGAGGCGGTTCTAACGAGTATCCACAGTCTTTATTTTGAGCAGAAATAAGACCAGTATTCGAAATTTTCATCTGGAAATTGTCATTTTTCGGTGGTAAAATCTACAATGTATTTGTATAGGCATGTTTTCGTAATGATCTAGATTGTGGGTACTCATTGAGGTGGTTCTGACGACCACCCACAGTCTATGCCTGGACTAGAAATAAGAATTAAACATTAGAACTCAATGACAATATACGTCTTTATTTTGTCCCCATCAACACTGTATAGGTAATTTTGGTGACGTTGCTTCCAATTTTGTTGGACTTTTACCCGACATGGAGATGAAATGACATCTCAAGCCCTGCCGCCCAATTACAATAATAGGGTTTATGTGCATGAACGATCCAACTTGCATAGATAGATAGACAGATAGATATAGATATATAATATATATATTGAAATATACATAGATTATTGTGTCAATGAAGGTCTGTCCGCATGAAACTCGGTAATTGCTTTAAAATGTGCGGAAAACCTTTTTCTTTCTAAATCTTCAGAAAAGCATTGTCTATATTTTGTAATTTTTTTCATACAACTCGATATGGCAACAATATCTATGTCTGCGGCGTAAAACAAATTAAATTAAAAAAAAATGTTGTAAATAAATATATTATCTATATGCACGACCAGTATTGTGGCCAAAACAACAACAATAACAAAAAAAAAAAAAAAAAAAAAAAGAGTAATATTCAGCATTTCAGCAGCCTCACTGAGGCGGTTGGTTCTAACTAGTACCCACAACCTATGTCTTGGTGCAGAAATAGAGAAAATAATGTATACCCCCGAAGCCCCACTTTTCTCTATATAAAGTGGGGTTAGAGGGTTTTCATTACACGGACTTGTTATCGTGATGATAAATCGGTGATTCTTTTTAGCAAGAAGTATAGTCTCGGATGAGACCCGGAGTCTTAATTGGCCATTTTATCTGAATTATTTTTATTAACCGTCCCTAGGTTTATGATATTACTTTTTAAATACAACTACAGGTCAAGTTGCAACTTACTGGTCTAGTTACTACTGTGTTTTTGGTACAAAGTTTAAAGGCGCGCGTCACGATACTTGGTGATAATTCGATTATCGACAGGTAGTCGGAAGTGTGCTTACTCAATGTATTGATCGATAAATAATCCATCATGAACGATTATATTGACGAGCGTCATCTACCTGAGCAGAAAGAAAGAAAGAAAGAAAGAAAGAAAGAAAGAAAGGAAGAGCTCATATGATGAAGTTATTCAAAGATGTATCGCCAGTTAAGAAAAAAAGAAAGATTTACTCGTTTTGCACGAAAAAAAAATAAGGAAGAGGCACATATAAACTAGCTGAGGCCGCCACAAATACCTCTTCACGGGGAAAGGAAATAATATAGTACAGTAAAATTCCTATATTAAGACCACTTTTGAACAGTCCCGAAGGTGGTCCCTGACCAGAGGATATTGTTGGCAGAAAACACAAAGAAAAATTCAGAGTACCCTTCAAAATAAGCTTTTTATAGCAATATCAGTCCTTATTTTAGGTGGTCTTATTTGCGGAATTTCACTGTATTCTTATTGCTTGTTGCTTGTTTATAATATAGACTGTTGGACCTCATTAGAATCGCCTCGCCGAGGCGTTCTTACGAGTGCTCAAACTCTGTGTTGTCAGCATAAATGAGAATACTACAATATTTCATTTGTGTATAATAAATAAATAAAAAGAAAGAAAGAAAGAAGAAAGAAAGATGACTATTATTTGTGAACAACTAAAAACTAGAATTGTCTTATGCGAAGTTGTTTGATAGCGTGATAGCTCAGTGGTTAGTGCACATGCCTCTGATGCTAGAGGTCCCGGGTTCGATCCCAAGCAGCGGCGATAAAATTTCGGTGTCCGAACACGCTCCATTGGCATCATTTGCAGGGATGAATGTCATAAAGTGCACCGTCCTTCGGATCAGGACGTTAACTGGAGGCCCCCTGTGCAGGGAGAACCATCCCCTGTGCAGGTTAAAGATCCCTATCGTTATTACATGATTACTGTGTAGGCTTTCATCCTGCAAACCTGGAGTGTATGTAATGTAAAACTGCGGTAATGGTCAAATGTGACCGACGCAGTATCAGTAGATAGATAGATAGATAGATAGATAGATAGATAGATAGATAGATAGATAGATCGGCGATTATTGTGTCAAGACAGATTTATCCGCATTAAAATCAGTAAGAGTATCTCCTATGCATTTCTATGCTAACAACTCAGACTCAAGGTTCTCGTCTTAACGGATACATTACGAAAACACGCCTATACAAATACATTGTAAATTTAACCACCAAACAATGAAAATTTTCAGATGAAAAATTGTGGTATTTTTCATATTCCTGCCCGAGACATAGATTGTGAGTGCTCGTTAGAACCGCCTCGGCCAAGCGGTTCTGTCGAGTGCCCAAAATCGATGTTTTGAGCAGAAAATAAGAAAAATAATTTACACCCCTTCAAACCCCAGTTTCACTATATGAACGTGGGGTTTAAGGGCGTCATGCTTTCGTGATGTAGCTCGATATAACAGTTATTTCACCGACCGGTACGTAAACCTTGCAGACAACAATAGAAAATATATACCATTATAAAACTGCTTTAAAATATGCGACCAGTAATATGTCTGGAAAACTTTTAATTCGAAATCTTCAGCAAAGCACTGTCTGTATTTTTGGCATACAACTCGATACTCGATATTACAACAATATTAATGCATGGTTGTGGCGTAAAACAAATTTAATAATTATTAAATGTTATAAATAAATATGCACGGCCAGTATTGTGGCCCAAAACAACAAAATAAAGTAACATTCGGCATTTCAGCAGATCAGCGTTTTAGTCACTTTCTGCTGATCCGCAGTCTGCTGAATTCAGCAGGTTTTTCAGCGTTTTAGACAGGCCCCATAAATATAGCATATCCGCGTGACATAGTGTTTTTTTTTTCTTCTTCTTTCTTTTTTTTCGTATCTCCAAAATGGCAATTCATATCTCAAAAACGGTTATCTACTATGTCTTGGTGCAGATATTGTAAAATTGTAATAGAATTGTAATAGCTTGTAAATCTCAGTTTTCTTATTATAAAGTGGAGTGTTCATAACATAAACCTTTTTACATGTTGCGTTTCTATACAAATTAATAATATATAACAAAATTTTCTTTTACTTACACTCCAATCATAGGTCGTGGTGCTCGTTAGAACCGCCTCATCAACGAGTTCTCACAACCTAGGTCTTGGAGCAGAAAATAGAAAATGTAAATCCCTTTAAACCCCGGTTTTCTCTGTGTAAAGTAGGGTTTAAAGGGGTTTTCATTACATGGGCTTGTGAATATGTGGCATTTCTTAACAATGTCATTTAAAATAATTCAACTGACACCCATAAACTATTTTTTTTTTTTCTTCTTCTTTTTTTCTAATATATAAAGTAGAATATTTCATTCCATCACACAAAAGAATAGGATTTTTGAGAACCAATAATATTTTGTGTTAAACACAAAAAAGTCTCACTTTTAAAAGAGTAAGTTTCTCGCTCGTTAAGACTTTAGCAACGACAGTATAGAACAGAACTTTATTTCGAGATAAACTCAGGCCACACCAAAACAGCCAGTCCGAAATTAACTAGACATCAATTGACATGAGCGATTCTCGTTCAATATCCCCCGGGGTCATAAAATCGAAACTGATTTCACACACAGCCGGCTTATAACACAGTTGAGATTACACAACAGATACATATTAAAGGCCTCAGTCAAAGGGAGACAATCCAATATTGACTTGTAGTGTGGCTATCAGGGAACAGGTGAATAGATTAAATGTCAGATAAAGTTGGCCATGTTCGCATTTGTTGTCTTTCTCTTTTAAGTCCTCAAGGGAGGATGGGTATGTGCGAAGGTGCTGTGTAGCTTTCGGGGCCGAGGTTTGGAGTCAGTACCGCAGGGCAAGGGTCTGTTGTGCTTGCAGCACACTTATGCGGGATGTGGGGTTGGTTAGTTCTTTTTAGCTCGCCAGAGCCAAAGGCTCCGGTGCAGCTTTGGATCTGGCGCAGCTTATAGGATAGGCAGTTGTCCGTCGTCGTCGTTTGCGTCTGCGTCGTCTTTCAAACGACATCTCCCCTGAAGCCACCGGGCCAATTAGGGCCCTAATTTTTATCTGTAGCATCCTTTGGTTTGGGGGATTGAAAGTTTGTTGTTTTTTTTTTGTTATGAAATTAGGTTGTTTAGTTTGGTTTCTTTGGCAAATCAGAGTTTCCATAGACTTATATGTACACTTCATATTTTCCAGTTCTGTGGTGTATTCCTTGCTTCCAAAGGATAGCCCTTTCATAGAACATTTATAATGGCGAAAATTGAAAAAATGGCATTTACTGCCAAGCCTTCAGAAACATTTTGACAAAACATACATAGAAATGTTCCTTAGGCAATCTTCAATCTGTCATATGATTTAAGACCTACAGCTCATTTTATTGGTTGCCATGGAAACCAAAATGAAAAAAAAAAAAAAAAAAACAAAAAAACTTAACAATGATCTCCTCAGAAACCATATGGAATTATGAGGCTGATACTTTATTGAAATATTCACCATATTTGCCCTTTTTGTACGAAATTCGGCTCTTTAGTTTGGTTGCTATGGCAATTTAGAGTTTCCATACACTTATAATGGCGAAAATTGAAAAATGGCATTTACTGCTAAGTCCTAGCAGATATTTTGACAAAACATTCATAGAAATGTTTTCTTAAGCAATTTTCTATCTGCCATGTGATTTTAAGCTGCTGCTCGCGTTAATTGGTTGCCATGAAAACCAAAATGAAAAAAAAAAAAAAAAAATAATAGTAAAAAAAGCATCTCTATATAAATATATGTATTACCCTCTTTAGTTTAGTTGCTATGGCAACTGGAGGGTTCCCATAGACTTATAATGGGGGCCATTGAAAACATAAAAATTACTGCAAAGCCTCTGCAGATATTTTGACCAAAAAAATATAGAAATGTTCCTAAAGCAATGTTACTTCTGCCATTTGATTTTAGGTCTACTGCTTATTTTTATTGGTTGCAAAAGAAACCAAAAGAAAAAAAAAGAAAAAAAAAAAAGAAAAGAAAATAATTAAAAATTAATCTTCTCAGAAATTATATGCAGTATATGGCTGAGGCTTTATAGACAGACATGCATTAACCATGTTAGCCATTACAGATTTTTGTTTTAGATCACCAGAGCCGAAGGAGCTTATAGGATAGGCCATTGTCCGTTGTCGTCTGTCATCTGGTGTCAGCACATTCAAATGACAGCTCCTCTGAAGCCACTGAGCCGATTGGGTTCAGGGTTCATCTGAAGCGTCCTTCGGCTGGGGCTGTCTTGGTTTAATACGATACATGGCTGCCAGTGGGCAGAGTCCACCCGAGCTCTGGTAGGCATAGTAGCCCATGGGCTTCTTGTTTTTATTTTTCTCTGCCCTATGTTTCCTATTTCTAAAGTCCCATCTCTTGGGATACGGTTTGAAACAGGCGGTTGCTCGAGGACTCAGCCGTTGAACCATAGCGACATTTGTGATAACTAAAGGATATTTATTGTCAGTTCTCCATATAAACCTATGTTGTGGGTATTCATTAGAACCGCCTCGACGAGGCGGTTCTAATGAATACCCACAACATAGGTTTATATGTGGAAATAAGGAAAACTATCATTCAATTATCACAAAATACCAAGCTTTTCTGAACCACCGGCTGTCAGTTAGTCGGGGTTGGTGTGTGTGTGTGTTTGGGGGGGGGGGGGGGGGGGGGGTGATGGGGAGATCTCACGAAGTACTGGAAAACTGCTTAGAGGTTCTTCCTAAGCCTGTCCAGGAACAGCGAAGGTAACTGACCGGCTGACGTGACATTAGGTGTTGACTGGGCAAAAACCCACAACACCACGGCAACTTTGCCCTCACGGAGGCGATTATAATGAGAGCCCGCAACATACCCCGCCAATCAGGGCTTTGTGAAATAGATTAGGCTGCATGATGCTTCCACGCAGAGCTGTGACCGACCTTACATGTGTACTGGTAAACTGCTTAGGTGGTCTAAGCCTGCCCAGGCAAAGTGCTGCGAATCGGAGCCTATTGGTTTGTTTGGACGGTGTCATTTCATCTCAGTGTCTTTTAAAAGTCCCACAAAATTTGAAGCATCGTCTCCAAAATGACCGAAATAGTGTTGACCGGGATGTAAAATCTCAATTCAAACTGGGAACAATATTTAGGGAATCAAGTTTAAATTCACATTCTAACACAGCGCGCCTATATAGGCAATGGAAAATAGCTGTGTTTTATTCTACAACAAATCACGACAAGGAAGAGCGTGACGAGTGACGTCATTAAAAACTGCCAATTTATGACGTCACTAGTCGATTTCCTTGACGTTGGACGATGTAACGTCATATTCTCGCATCGAACATGGAAAACGTAAAAAAGGATATAAATACATGTGTTTCAGTCGATAATTTTAGCGGGTTTTCTTCTTACAATGGCGAAAAGTTGTGAGATTTGGGAGTGAACAACAACATTATTGTCGATTTTCAGAGTGTTAGAATCGAAATAGATCAGCTCTAAGCTACGCGCTCGTGATTTGTCTACTTTACAATTGACCTCCAAACTGTGGTTTATTACTCAACAAATCACAGCTAGAGCTGATCTATTCCGTAAATGGTATACGAGTTAAAGGTGTTCGAGCCATTGTAGTTCCACTGCAATGGGCCACAGGTTAAAAAAAATTCTAGTGAAATCCGTTTTTTATGCCCAGCTAAAATTGAGGCTTATGCTTCTTTTAAAACAAATTTAAACGTTTCAGTTTTTCTTTCTTTGTATTTTCTACACTCTGTATCTTGGACCGAGAAGAGACCACCTTTACGATCTGTTCAAAAGTGGTTTTAAGACCATTTTTGAACATATGGTGCAGGAATTTTACAGCAATTATTAGAATACGGTTGTTCACCAGTATGTATAAATGTTAATGTAAAGTTCAAGACATGGTCAGTGTTACCAAAGCAATATTAGGAAAATATACATTAAAATTTCTTAATCAAGACCACCTTTGGGACTGTTCAAAGTGGCCTTTAAGTCCCAAAGGTGGTCTCCAACTAGAAAATACTGGATGTAGAAAACACAAAAGAAAATGTAACTGAAACCTTCTAAACATGGTTTTAAAAGCATACTTTGTCTTAATATAAGGTAGTTTTGATAGCAGAATTTCACTGTAGTATACACGTAAATCTTTTTTAGATGTCTGAGACTTTGCGCATTTTTTCATATCTCAAAAACGTACATTTTTCTGATGACAATTTTTGATATTTTTCTTTTTTTCACCCCAAACATATATTGTGGTTGCTCGTTAGAACCGCCTCAAATCATAGGTTGTGGGTGCTCGTTAGAACCGCCTCATTGAGGCGGTTCTAACGAGTACCTACAACATATGTCTTAGAGCAGAAATAAGGAAAATAATGTATACCCCCGTACGCCCAAGTTTCTCGATATAAAGTGGGGTTTAGAGGGGTGCTGTTTTCACAGACTTATGCTTCTTTTAAAACATATTTAAACGTTTCAGTTTTTCATTCTTTGTATTTTCTACACTCAGTATCTTGGACTGAGAAGAGACCACTTTTACGATCTGTTCAAAAGTGGTCTTAAGACCATTTTTGAACACATAGTGAAGGAATTTTTCGGCAATTATTAGAATATGGTTGTTCACCAGTATGTATAAATGTTAATGTAAAGTTCAAAACAGGGTCAGTGTTACTCAAAGTGAAAGGCCAAGAGGAGGGAGTGAGTGTTTGAGTTTTACGTCCCACCAACAGCTAAGGTCATACAGAGACGGGACCTCGGTTTAAACACTCATCCGAAAGTCTGGAGAAGCCCGGGATCGATCCTGCGATCCCTGGTTTACAAGGTGAGTAGCGTAACCACTACACCACGGAGTCTTCTAAAGGCCAAGAGGAATTTTTGGAAAAATACAGTCAAACTACTGTATCAAGATAACCTTTTGAACTTTTCAAAAGTGCCCTTTAAGACCAATTTCGAACAGTCCCAAAGGCGGTCTCCAACTAGAGCAATATATAATATATATATATATATATATATATATATATATATATATATATATATATATATATATATATATATATATATATATATATATATATATATATATATATATATATATATATATATATATATATATATATATATATATATAAAATCAAAAAAGTCCGATATTGCCACACAATTCTTTATTATTCAGTAGACTTCTACCGCGGTTTCACTGTTTTAACAGATTTTCAAGAAGACATCGAGGCGATTCTAATGAGTACACACAGCATACATTTGCAAGATAAAAGACTAAAATCTCCTTAATTATCCCCCACTATTTCTTATGTAGAGGATTTCGCTAGGGGCTCAAGAATGGGTTCGACACAGCCATGGTGAACGAGCCATCGGTGTTCGAGCCATCGAAGTTCTACTGTAATGATTTTCGAGTTGTTCCTTTCCAGTTATAAGGGTGTCAGGTTTGTTTTTGTGTGCAGTAAGTTTAACCCTTGTCCTGCTGAATATTCATATAAGTCACACCCACTACCAATTATCAACCAATCAGATTACTTGATGCAAATTATTGCAACAAATTCACAATCTGAATGGCAAACAATGTAGATCCTGATCAGATGGCTTCGTCAGAAGCCATCTGATCTGGATCTACATTGTTTCAAAGTTAAGGCATATCCGGGATTAGCAGGACAAGGGTTAACATAAATGTACGCACTTAAAGCAAACAGTGTAGGCTCTGAACAGACACCGCGGCGTCTGATCTGGGTCTACCCTGTTTGCCAATGTCCTAAAAAAGGGCCGCGAGGCATATATGGGTTAAATGACATCTCAAGCCCTACCGCCCAAACAAAGCAGTAGGATTTATATGCAGACAGAGTCTGATGTGCACCACTTTGCCTGGCTCTAAGCTGTTTACCAGAAATCATGCGCGTTCTGTTTTAGCTGGGGGTGGAATCTCCATGCAACTTCATCTATTTCTCCAAACCCCGACGGCCAGGGGCCCCATATTTTCCTTAAATCTCGGTTCCAATCATAGATCGTGGATGATCGTAAGGGTGGTTCTAACAAGAACTCACAATCTCTGGTTTTAGGGCAAAAATACGGAAAATATGTTGCATTCCCAGTTTTCTCCGCAAAGTGTGTTTTACTGGGTAATGAAAATCAAGATAATGGTATTTTAACCCATTTTGTACCGGAAACCCCGAAACGGGTACCTTGGCAAACAGTGCAGGCCCAGATCAGACGCCGCAGAACGCGGCGTCTGATCAGGGCCTACATTATTTGCAAACAATTCAGGATTTTTTTATAAATCAAGTTTGAAGAAAACGACCTGACACCCCTTAATTTTGAAATGGATTCCTGGTATATAAGGAGGAAGATTCCATTTGGTACAAAAAAGGGTTAACTAGATATCTTCTGTGGAAGAGAGGCACATGAAAATAAAACCTTTAATTTGCTTGAAATTCTTTAATCTGACTGAAAACAAAATTATAATAACCTGCAGTTCAATTGGAAAAGCCAATCTTTTGACAAATTGTTTTGTGATGTTTTAAGCAAATGGATAACTTTATCATAAACACTGATACCGTGTAAGATTTTAGATGAAGATTTTGTTTCAGTGTCAGACCGTTATAGGCCTGACGAATCAACAGAAGGATCAGAACGTACACTGGTCGTCGGTCCGTTCCTGTTCAGAAATTCATGAGCCTAGCTAGGAATGTAATTTACATTTATGAGAGTCATCTGTTCCAAAGCCGATAAAGGTTCCATGGTGTTCAGAAGAGGTATCCCATCAGTGTCTTCAAGGTTAGGTTTTCTATGACAAATGCTGCATATCTATATTTTCATGAAAAATGGCATTACTGAAAATCAAATGTTAAGAAAGTATCTATATCTATTCACCGAAAAGTCTCGTTTTGACGTTTTGTTGTTGCTTTAAAACACTATTGTTTAACGTTGCATAAATTGTGAAAAGATGGATGTTATCAATCTTCTTCAGCTAGCACCTCATATTTGTTATCCTGGTGTTCTTTCCCCATGTATGAGATAACACATCTTTTATGGGGCGGATACAGTTTTCCTGGGCACATTTCTCCATCTGGCGCTTTGGTACGAGCAATATACAGCGTGTTACCATCGCTGTTAGAGCCACCAGGGACGGCTTTTAGCGGATAGCCACCTGAAAAATAAAACGAAGGTAATGTTATGCCCGTTTCCTTATAAATCAAAGCACTGACAACACTTATAGGTCGATTGTCCCTGAGTGTAGGCTGGCTGGGTCGATTTGTCTCTGGGCGTAGGCTGATAAAGAGGAATAGACTGGGTCGGTTGTCTCTCGTAGGCTGATAAAGAAACATAGGCTGGGTCGATAGTCTCTGACAATAGGCTGGTAAAGAAACATATACTGGGTCGATTGTTTCCGAGTGTTGGCTGTTAAAGAGAAATAGACTGGGTCGATTGTCTCTGAGTGTAGGCCGGTAAAGAGACATTGACTGGGTCGATTGTCTCTGAGTGTAGGCCAGTAAAGAGACATAGACTGGGTCGATTATCTCTTAGTGTAGGCTGGTAAAGAGACACAGACCGGGTCGATTGTCTCTGAGTGTAGGCTGGTAAAAGAAATAGACTGGGTCGAGTGTCTCTGAGTATAGGCTAGTAGAGAGACATAGACTGGGTCGATTGACTGAGTGTAGGCTGGTAAAAAGAAATAGACTGGGTCGAGTGTCTCTGAGTATAGGCTAGTAGAGAGACATAGACTGGGTCGATTGTCTCTGTGTGTATGCTGGAAAAGAGACATCGACTGATTTGTTTAACAATATTTCTATACTGTAAGTATAGACTCTGATCAGAAGCCGTGTTCTGCTCCGTCTGATTTTGGTCTCTTGGTCTACACAGTTTGCCAAACCCAACATATGCTCTGTTGAAAACCCTCTTTCGCAAAACCTTTACCCCAATTTCCTACAAATAATGATAGTCACGGGAACACCATCAACGAAAAGCTACTTTGCTGACTTAACTTTGGATCAAACATTTGAACCAATATACACCATGTAAAAATGGCTTTATTTTTGTTTTTATTTTATTTATTTATTCATTATTTTAAGATGACAGCACATTTAGCTTAGCAGCTAGTCTACCATGTGTCCCTCTAAAACATATGTACATATTTATACAAAAATTATACAACTTTTCCATTTCAAACAAAATAACAAAAAAGAGACATATGAGAAGAAACATAATACATGTAGTGAAATGATGGTAATAAAAATCCTCGTTGTTAAAAAAAATGCAAAGTTTATAAGTTTATGAGTCATGCATAATTTTAATTGTGTACAAAAACAGAGTGCCACCAATATGCACTCCATTATGATAACACAACCGCGTGACATTGTGCATTTTTTCACATCTCCTAAATCACACGGGGTATTCGACTACTTGGAACGCAGACGGATACCAAAAACGCCGACTGTTTACCTTGGATTTGAAAGAGGGTGAGTCGATAAAATCATGTTTTTTGCGACCCTATTAAAAAAATCAGTTTTGATTTTTTGCTGTATTCTTCTGGAACTGTCACAGCTGTTTCGTAATGGTGCTTTTAGCTTCGATAGATTACATGAAAGCGTCTTTACAGACAACTAAAATGCAAAACATGCACAATTTCTAAAAGAATTAGTGTAAGTACCAGAAATGAAACCGATTTATCCAAAGATGTCATTGTAGCTTGAAAGAGAAATAGTCCTTGTTCAAAAATAAACTCCTATATACTTGTGCCATACGTTGCTCGGGCAGCAATAAGCATGGACTTGAGTGCACCATGCTGAAAGAAGATAATATTTACGACAGACGGATTTCTTTGATGTTACCATGAAACGCAGACGATGGATACCAATGACGGATTTACAATTAATGCCTAAATCAATGCCTACTTCCATATCTCCTTAATTTTGAGGTCCAAAAAGCACGGTTATGAACAGTGTTGAATATTTCCCATGCCGTATATAAACAACGATGGTGAAAATAGCGTAAGACGAGTAAATGGTTACTCTCTCTCTCTCTCTCTCTCTCTCTCTCTCTCTCTCTCTCTCTCTCTCTCTCTCTCTCACTCTCTCTCCTTCTCTCTCTCTCTCTCCCTCTCTCTCTCTCTCTCTCTCTCTCTCTCTCTCTCTCTCTCTCTTTCTCCCTCTTCTCTCTCTCTCTCTCTCTCTCTCTCTCTCTCTCTGCATGTGTCTGGTATGAAGAGGAACAGTCAGAGAGCCTTTCCTTGGTTCTAATATTTTTTACTATAATAGTTCCACATTTTATTGAATAAAATAATAAAAAATAGCCATCGAAGAGATGGCAAATCCCCCCAACCAAAAGCCAATATGGCCTTCAGAAGATTGTTCACCAATAGAAAGTGCACCAGAATTAAACCAGCAGTATATCACAAAAGTTACTGCAGTTATGGCATTCACAAGATTATACTTCAGGTGAGATAACTAAAAAACCAGGGCACTCAGAATTGTGTTTCTTGCGCATGACATGCCTGCCTAAGCTCATGTATTTCTGTACAAAGTACCATCAATATATCTCAAAGGGTATTTGAGATATGATGATCAGAAGCTGGTCATACTGTTATATTGGAAAGGTAGGTAACTCAAATACCACAGCACCAACAGTTGTGTTTTTTGCACATGACACCCCTTCTGTACCTTGTATACAATTGCGCCAAGTTCCTTGAATATATCTCAAAGGGGGTTGGAGCTATGGTCATCACAAGGTTATATTGGCAGGGGAGAATACTCAAAAGCCAGAGCACCCAGAGTTGTAATTCTTGAGCATGACACACTTGCTAAACCTCATGTACATCTGCATCAAGTACCACCAATATATGTCAAATGGTATTGGAGGTACGGTGATCACAAGGTAATCAGATTGTTATATTGGAAGGGGAGATAACTCAAATATCATGGCACCCAGAGTTGTGGTTCTTAGGCATGAAGCGCCGTCTCAACCTTGCATACAAGTTGCCATCACAAGGTTATATTGTCAGTGGAGATAATTAAAAAACCAGGGCACCCAGAGTTGTGGTTCTGGCACGTGGCAAACATGCTTAAACTCATTTATAACTGTACCAAGTACCATCAATATGTGGCCATCACAAGGTAGTGATTCTATATTATTGGAAGGGGAGATAACTAAAACACCATGGCACCCAGAGTTGTGGTTCTTATGCATGACACACCGTCTCGGCCTTGTGAACAACTGTGCCATGTATCATTAATATATCTTAAAGGGTATTGGAGTTATGGCCATCACAAGGTATTCACTCTATTTTATTGGAAGGGGAGATAACTCAAAAACCATGGCAACCAGAGTTGTGGTTCTTGTGCATGACACGCTGTCTCAGCCTTGTGAACAGCTGTGCCAGGTGTCATCAATATATCTCAAAGGATATTGGAGTTATGGCCACCACAAAGTAATAATTCTATTTTATTAAAAAGGGAGATAACTCAAAAAGTATGGCATCCAGAGTTCTGGTTCTTGCGCATGACACGCCGTCTCAGCGTTGTGAACAATTGTGCCAAGAACCATCTATGAATCGCAAAGAGTATAGGAGTTATGGCCATCACAAGGTTGCGTCTACGGACGGACAGACGGACGGACGCCATGCTGATCGCTATATCCCCGAACCTATTCGGTCGGGAGATAAAAAGAGAAATTACAACTCACAGAGGATTTTCCAGATAAATCATTCATAGAGGATTTTCCAGATAGACCACAAATCGGCTGATAAATGTTCGAGGTTTCATGCAAGTATTCTAATGTTTGACGTTTCATTCCGTTATTCTATTTAGAAGTCTATCTCTAGACCCAAGCAAGTTTTTTCTTCGGATGTTTGTGAAGGGCAGGAAACTAAAGAGGCAGGAAACTAAAAAAGTCTGATCGACAGTGGTGGTTCTTGTGCAAATATATGTATATGCGCATTTAAACTTCTAAAGGTCCGCATTTGTTGGCGGTTTCGTTCAGATTGTCTATCTTAACCATATCGTCTCTCACTGCTGTGGGTTCTAACCTCGCGCGGGTCACATTTGAGACGCCAAGTTCTGCAACGGATTGTCAGTAGTAGTGGTAAGAAGAAGAAGAAGAAGAACCGCTACACAAATAAAAGTGGCGGATTTTATCCGAGACGATCGTGTATAGGAAATGTGAATGCAATCCGTCAAAACTGTTCGTGAGAAAGCAGGTTTCAACTGCTGATGGATAGATGTTGCTCCAACCTGTTCATGTTAAAAAACTGTTGTGCATCTGCAGGCTATCGCACAAAATGCGTGATACTTCTTAATTTCTGTCATTCTTAGCAAACTCTAGACATTCATGACACTGTTTGTTCGAAATATTTAGACATGTTGCGCATTCATTCCATCACATGTCATATTAAATCATTTCTGCACCGAGATGCATCTGAAAGCAATCAGATTGTACAGCTACACATGTTGATATGATTCTTACCCGGTCGCAGGCGCCTTTCATGATGCATGTACCCATATATGACAACCAGAATCTTCCACATAGCAATACTTGGCAGGCGGGTTTCTCCTTTGTTTTATTTGTTGTAAGTTGTTTTTTTTTCAAATAGACTGGCCGTTTAAGCAAACGGTGTACGTAGACAAATCACCGATTTTGCGGCGTCTCAACTTGATCTGCATTGTCATATTTGACAAATATTGATCTCATACTACACAGCTTAATCGCTCAGACAGCTGACCAAATATTTACACTTACGCCCTGAGTTTCTGCTACTTTCATCTTGGAATTTTGCAAAAAAAAAAATGCATAGTTGCTATTATGTTAGATGTACGGAACCCTGGAAGGGACATGATTTTTTTTTATTATTTAATAAGTTGTGCGCACAAGATAATATTTTGTTCGCACAACTTCCCAAGCTCTATGTTGTGCAAACAAGATAATATGTTGTGCGAACAAGATAATATGTTGTGCGAACAAGAAATTATCTTGTGCGAACAAGATAATAAGTTGTCCGCACAAGATAAATTATGTTGTCCACACAAGATAAATTATGTTGTCTACACAAGATAATATCTTGTGCGCACAACATATTATCTTGTTCGCACAAGATAATATCTTGTTCGCACAACTTAATATCTTGTTCGCACAACATATTAAAACAAATCATGTCCCTTCCCGGGTTCCGTAAAGATGCTTCAATTAAAATCATCAAAATGCGAGATATAGACAGCTCCCAATGAGAGGTCTCATCTCGGCATACTGTGCATAGGCATCTGTAAAAACACCATGTTTTACATGCAGGTACTTTGTATTCATTCCGTTTCGGTATTATATCCCATATATGTCAATTAGAAGCCTCCGTGGTGCAGAGGATAATCTACTCGCTTCGCAAACCAGTGGTCGTGGGATCGATTCCGGGCTTCACCAGACTTTCGGGCGAGTCTTTAAACAGAGGTTCCGTCTCCATATGATCTTGTTGTTGGTGGGGACGTAAAACTCAAACGCAATCGCCTATCGGGGTTTGAAGGGATAGATGGGCTGCATGATGTATCCGCGCAGAGCTGAAACCGACCGCACACGAGCACTGGTAAACAGCTTAGAGGATCTAAGCATGCCATGGCAAAGTGATGCTTATAAACCCAATTGGTTTCATTGGGCGACATGGCTTGAGTTGCCATTTCATCTCCATGTCGGGTAAAAGTTCCAAAACATTGGAAGCAGCATCTCCAAAATGACCTAAATAGTGTTGACGGGAACGTTAAACCTCAATTCAAACAAACAAATATCCTGGCAATATTTAATTTTGGACAACTGTTTGGGCATTCATTCTTTTCTGCTAAAGGGGGTGGGGTGAGGGAAACAAACTATTCTTCGTATGTTTTAATCCATATGTGACATGGAGTCTTCCACCTAGTAAGTTTGGAGTTGTCACTTCCTATTATTAGGGTGTTAGGTTTGTTTTTATTTGTGGCAAATTTTACAAAAATGAATTTTCTTTTAGCAAACAATGTAGACCCAGATCAGACGCCGTGTCTGATCTGGATCGGCACTGTTTGCTAATATCCCAGAAGAGGGGATATATGGGTTAATTATATTGCCATTCGTTCAGGTGCGTCATTCTTTCCCGAAATTTTTCTATAAATTTCACATTGTTTATCTAATAAGACCGATTCGTAATTTCGTAGGACCCGATCCTACCAACACGTACATGTACCACACACTGGAACAACGCCATATCAACGTCGTTGCAATAATGTTGGTTTGATTTGAGGTTTCACGTCCACGTCAACACTGTAAAGGTCATTTTGGAGACGTTGCTTCTAATTTTGTGGGACTTCTACCCGACATTGAGATGAAATGACATCTCAAGCCCTGTCGCCCAATGAAACCAATAGGGCTTATAAGCGTTTATTTGTGGATCTAAGCCTGCCCAGGCAAAGCGGTGCTAGTCGGACCGACTAGTACCGATTTGCCTGGGCATGCTTAGATCCACTATAAGCAGTTTACCAGTACTCGTGTGCGGACCGGATTCAGCTCTGCGTGGACGCATCATGTAGCCCATATATTTCTTCAAGCCCCTATGGGCATTGCAATAATGTATAATCATATTTATCTGTCAAAATAATGAAACAAACTCGTACAGTTCTAATACGATCTGTTTTGAGTTCGAGCCTGGCTCGGGTCAAATGTGAGACGCCAAGTTCTGCAACGGAAGGTCAGGTTGTTTTTTTCCGGTTTTCGCCCACCTCTGATTAACGATCGGCTCGACATGAGTGAAATAATCTTGAAAGGGCCGTAAAACCAAAACCAAAAAAAAAAAAAAAAAACGATCTGTTTTGAAATTTAATGTACAGTGAAACTTCGATGACTCAAAAACTGATGGCCCATTTACTACGGCCGAGTCGAACTCTTTCTTGAGTCCCTAGAAAGAAAATGCCATAACTTCAGATATAAATATAGTTTGTATAATTGTCTAATTTGATCTTGAAAATGCATGTTTTGTGTACTCACAAGAATCGCCTCGATGAGGCGATTCTAATAAGTACACACAACATGCATTTATTTTGAAGAAAACTGAAAATATGTCCGTATTCGGCTTCCTCCCCTAGCCCCAAGATCAACCCCCTGTGGCTCGAAGCACCGTGGTCTCGAACAAATTTTCTTGGTCCCAAAAGTGTTCGAGCCATTGAAGTTCGACTGTATATTCATATTTATCTGTCAAAATAATGAATTTAAAAGTACTCTGCGTGGACTAAAGGTAGCGAGAAGGACTGAATTCATGTCCGTGGTTGTTTTGTGGGACTACGCTATTATTAAATTTACAAATCGTGCCTATTTGATCTAACATTATGAAATCACAGATTTATGACACCTAATAAGAATTGACGGGTCATGTGCGCTACATAAAGTCATTTCACATGTGGTATAAAGACAAACCGTCACGTTGGTGTCTTATGGCGAAAAGCGAAAGGCAAGCGTATCGATTCCTGGTCATTGCCTTCCCTTCTATATCGAGAATACCCTCTTTGGTCGAGGTACACTGTGGTAAGACTCAGTGTCTAGATTAACTTTCCAATTAAACGAAAACAGAATGTATTTTACTCCTTTTTTTTATTTTTCCACGCTTGTGGTTTCCACGTCAATGGTAACCATATCTTTGTGCCGTCTGCATTGCATGGTATCTGTGCGGGTTGTCATTGGTATCCTTATTCGAACACCCTCATCAAGAAATTCACATCTATAATTCTAAAATCCTGCTTTTTGCTAATTCTAATAACGCATGGCAGGTACTCAATACATTAGTATTTTATGCTATTCAGGAAACATTGGAAATTATATACGAATTAATGCTGTAAAACTAAAAAAGCTGTCGACTTGCGTCAAGCCTCTATATTTTGCCGAATAAAATAGGTCATAATTCGTCATTGACAGAAGGATTTGCATCCACAGTTCGTTGAAAGTATTCCGAGACACTGCGAAACTGATTGCTATCAATATCTGTGGGCATCTATTTGATATATGCCCGTAAAATGCGATTTGTTCAACTCACCACGAATGTTTGTTGTTGTTTTTCCGTCGGCGTTTTTGGTATCCGTCTGCGTTCCAGGTAGTCGTATACCCCGTGTGTACATGGCTACTTTTCAGTCGATAATCCATGATATTGTTCTTATAAATACTGCAAACATAGGTTGCGGGTGCTCGTTAGAACCGCCTCATTGAGGCGGTTCTAACGAGTACCCACAACCTATGTCTTGAAGCAAAAATAAGAAAAATAATGTTTACCCCCTTAATCCCAGTTTTCTCTATATAAAGTGGGGTTTAGGGGGTGTTCATTTCACGGACTTGTTCACGTGATGCGCTACTAGTTTGGGCTGTCTGATGAATAGCAGTATGGGCACTATAGAAACAATCATTTGGCACCAGCTGTACGGTCAGTCCACACTCGCTGGAAAAGTTGCCCCACTGTGTCGAGGTTTGCCACCACACTGATTCAATGTTTTTATGTAGAATTAATTTTTTTATTTGATTTGAGGTTTAACGTCTCCGTCAACACTGTATAGGTCATTTCGGAGACGTTGCTTTTGATTTTGTGGGACTTTTACCCGACATTGAGATGAAATGACATCTCAAGTCCTGTCGCCCAATGAAATCAATAGGGTTTATAAGCATGGATGGTCCGACTCGCAACACTTTCCCTGGGCAGGCTTAGATCCTCTCAGCGGTTTATCAGTACTCGTCTGCGGGTCGCTTTCAGCTCTGCGCGGAAGCATCATGCAGCCCCTATATTTCTTCAAGCCCCGATGGGCGGGGGCTGGCCTGACAGCACTAATAGGTCGATTGTATCTGAGTGCAGGCTGAAAAAAAGGTTCTGAACGAAAACTAAGACCGTTTCATGTATTTTAAGCAAACAGCGTGGATTCTGATTAGACACCATGTTTTGTGGCGTTTGATCGGTTCTACACTGTTTCCCAATGGCCCAGCACATGAGCCCACTTCACATTTTACAGTTAACATTTTGACGTCACAGCAACAAGAATGGATGGCACGTAAACAAGTTCGTGAAATGAAGACCCATAAACCCCACTCTATATAGAGAAAACCGGCGTTTACCCCACTTAATATAGAGAAACCGGGGTTCATGGGTGTATACATTATTTTCTTATTTCTGCTCCAAAACATAGGTTGTGGGTACTCGTTAGAACCGCCTCATGGAGGCGGTTCTAACGAGCACCCACAACCTATATATGTTTGCAGTACAAATAAGAAAAATATCACGGACTTTCATCACAAAAGTAGCCATTTTGGAGATGTGAAAAATGCACTATGTCGCACAAGTTTGATATCGTAATAGACTTCTAAATCACTTAGTGGGCCCTCACCCATCGGGGCCTTGAAGAAATAGATGAGCTGCATAATGCTTCCACGCAGAGCTGAAACCGACCGCACATGAGTACTGGTAAACCGCTTAGCGGATCTAAGCCTGTCCAGGCAAAGCGGTGCGAGTCAGACCGTCCATGCTTATAAACCCTATTGGTTTCATTTCAGGGCTTGAGATGTCATTTCATCTCAATGTGGAGAAAAAGTCCCACAAGGTTGGAAGCAATGTCTCCAAAATGACCTATACAGTGTTTACGGGGACGTTAAACCTAAAATCAGACAAAACAAATCACTTAGTACATGAAAAGGAAGCAAAAGAAGAGAAATCGAACAGACATGAAAACCGCATTGCCAGGCATATACTTTTATGTTGGTTACCCATGAATCATAAACCTTTGCAGTTTTTTTTTTGTTTGTTTGTTTGCTTGATTTGATGGTTAACGTCCCCTTCAACACTATATAGGTCATTTTGGAGACGTTGCTTTCGATTTTGTGGGACATTTACCCGACATTGAGATGAAATGACATCTCAAGCCCTGTCGCCCAATGAAACCAAAAGAGTTAATAAGCATGAACGGTCCGACTCGCACCGCTTTGCCTTAGCAGGCTTAGATCCTCTAAACGGTTTACTATCGGATTCAGCTCTGCGTGGAAGCATCATGCAGCCCATTTATTTCTTCAAGCCCCGATGGGCGGGGGCCGTGAATCTTTGTGATACAATACACAGCGAACCTCATGGCTCGAGGCTATAAAACTTTTTTTCATGCACACAACAGCAATGTTGAAATGCAGGACACATGATTATCAAAATACAGTAAAATTCATGTGGTCTCTTACTAGAGGGTCCTGCGTGTAGCAATACAAATAAAGAACCACTGAAACCTTTTTAATACCCATTTAAAAGCATAATTAGTCTTAATTTTAGTTGGTCTTAAAAGCGGAATTTTACTGTACAAATAAAGAAGATCAGATTGGCATGTAATCTGTCCCGCTCAAAACGTTTAAAATAACAAGTTATTTCAGGCCTGATTGATATTGTTATTGTTGTTATTATTATTATTATAAACCCCTGGGGATATTGTGACCACCTCCATCCGTCCGTCCGTCCGTCCGTCCGTCCGCTGTGATAGCTCTTTAACCGTTGGGCATAACGGGCCTCCGTGGCCTAGTGGTTAAGAGCGCTGACTCTTGATCATTAGGTCTCTCACCGCTGCTGTTTAAGCCTAGCTCGGGTCACATGTGAGACGCCAAGTTCTGCAACGGAAGGTCAGGTGGTTTTTCTCCGGGTACTCCGGTTTTCGCCCACCTCTGATTAACGATCGGCCTCGATATGAGTGAAATAATCGGCATTATCCTGTTATTTGGATCGAGTTCCAAACTAGTTTTTGTACTCACATGGTCACGTGATTCCATGGCGGGAGGAGTTTTTTGTTGTGGATGAAGTAGTATGATTAATATTGAAATATAAGGCTCATAAGCATAGAACATATGAACGTTTGGGGTTTCTTGAGTGCTATTATTATAGTGTTACTTTTGGAAATGGCAGAGGAGCATATACCACAACAGAATGTGATTCTTGGACAGATAAGTTCCGACATTAGAGGTAACGTTACCCCACCCATATCGGTAGCCCAATCGGTAGCCTTTGAAGAAAAAGGGGTTGCGTTTGTCTGTACAGCAGCTACACCGGCGACATCGGCTATCTTATATCAAACAAGGGGTGTTTTATATCCAAATATGCAGCAAGTTATTTCAGACAATTCAGTTCTTATGCAACAGACGCCATCTTGTATGCTAAATGAAGAACTTTACACAATGGGTGTTAACACAAGTCAATGGCAGTTACAGTCTGATTCACAACAGTGTAAACAGTACCAGAAAAGCACAGGTGCAGGTGAAGGTGTTAATACTATGAATGTCTCGAATGGTCGAACTGAAAGTAAGACAACGGAGGTCCCTCCACCCTGGGTTCCACAAATGTTGCATGGGCTAGATATGAGACTGCGTCAGATAGAATCACATTTGATTAGCCAAAATACCAAGTGGCAAAATATCGGTTTAGCGTTGCAAAATCAAGGAGACAGAATGTTCAATATGGAGCAAAAAATAACTGAACTGCATTGTATGAAACCAGAAGTAGAAAAGCTTGGACACATTACTGAAAGGGTTGACAAAGATGTCCAATATGTAAACCGTAAAATAACGGAACATGATATAGTTTATCAACGACCTTTGAGAGTTCAAAGCTCAAGCGTGACAAGACTATTCCATGTTTTAGGGGAGGCAGGTTTCGGATATCTTTTTTCACAGATTTTTAAAACATCTTAACATGATTTTTTGATAATGTCATTATGTAGAAGTTGTTGCCTAGTGGAAAATGCGATTCACTACGAATCTCACTAAAAGTGTATCGCCCAACGTAAAATACCAACTAATGGCGACTGACCTAAAACACGGACGAGTCCAAAATTAAAAGTGCAGTCAAGTCTCACTGCGTTTTGAAAGACTATAACACATTGCAGACTCAAGCTGATATATGTTGTGATCTCAGGGTAGATACTAGATTATCAAGGCAATCAATTGATGACCTTTGTGAACAAGTTGAACAATTGCAATGCAGGCAAAATGAGCTGGACTTGAAAGTAGATAAAGCAGAAAATACGATCACTGATTTTCAGTGTAGGAGTATGCGAGACAATTTGGTTTTTGTAGGCATAGAAGAACCTGAATTTTTGCCTGATGAGCCAGAAAATACTGAAAACATTCTTTGTAACTTCTTAAAAAATGAAATGAAAATTACTGAAAAGATTCCTTTTCATAGAGTCCATAGAATCGGAAGCATGACCCGTTATGATGACTCACCCCGACCGATTGTGGCAAAATTCGAGCGCTTTAAAGATCGCGAACTCGTGAGAAGGTCAGCCCCAAAAACATTGAAGGGTACTGCATTTGGGGTCAGGGAACAATTTCCTAAAGTTGTGGAAGATCGGAGAAAGCTTCTCTATCCAGAAATGAAAAAAGCGCGGGCCAATGAACACAACAAAGTTAGGCTTGTTAAGGACAGGCTCTACATAAACAATATTGAGTTTGTGCCAAAAACAAATGAATATGTGAATCAAACAAACCAACACCATAGCCGACAAACACATGAACAATTCCAGAATAATCGATCAGAAAACAATCACACATCATCCGACCCAAAAATGCATAGGGACTACCGAAATTCTAGCCAAGGGTACGCCAGTCGAGTTTTCCAAAGGTCGTCATATAGTAGAAAAGTTACAAACCCACAGCAAACACAAACTGCGGGAACGCCAAGTTCGATGCGCTCGTGTTCAGAAAATTATGGCAGAAAAAGCAATCCCAGTGAGGCATTATATTCCGAAGTAGTTCGTTCAAATTCCAGAAAAAACAAAGCTTCATCGCCACTTGATGCGAATATAACGTTAAAGAAATATCGCGAACACCAAGAATCTGTGTCTGAGAATGACACAGAGGAAAACGATACTGTGTTAAACCGATCACACCAGAGTGATATGCTGGACCCAACAATTGAGAATGACACAGAGGAAAACGACATTGTGTTAAACCGACCACACCAGAGTGATATGCTGGACCCAACTATTCCGCAAACAACACCAAGTACGATTGAAATACCAAATATGGGCAGTGTACTACACGATAACGGACCAGTCATGACGTCAAGCACATCACGCGACCAGGTAGACATACAGTCAACCAATGAGGCATAGGGATGCGATGAGGGCAGCGATTATCCTCGCGTCATTGGCCATATTCGACTGGGAAGTTTCGTGAAAATTTCGTGAAATTCCACGCAGGAGTGTGGTGTTATCTTGTAATAGCCGATCACATGGTCCAATCAAAAATGAGTTATTTTTCAAATACATAAGCGATCGTGGAGCACGATTCTATTCGAAGGAAAAGTCGAACCTTTCGTGCACCACGGTCGCTTATGAGCTATACGCAAATAAAATATTTGATTGGACCATGTGACCAGCTATTACAACTAGGAACCACACTCCTACGTGGAATTTCACGGAAATTTCACGAAACCTACCAGTCGAATACCGTCAATGACTCTCAGTCTGAACGTGGTTGTATTGACGAATTGTACGGAGGCCAAGAAGATCACAAACAATTATGCATTTTATCACTAAACGTCTGTGGTCTAAAATCAAAAATGATATGTCCCGAGTTTATAGAGTTATTAAATCAGTATAATGTAATAGGTATACAAGAAAGCAAATTGGATGATATAGATGTTATATCGCTGAAAGGTTATAAAATATTTAACAAAAATCGCACTGCAGCCGCGAGATACCGGTCAGGGGGAATAACCCTTTTCATTAAAGACGAATTAGCGCCCTTCATAAGTATTCTAAACAACAATAGCAATCTGGTTTTATGGTTTTCCGTTTCAAACCAAATAATGCATACCAATGAGGGTCTATTATGTGGCGTAGTATATATCCCGCCCTGCGGTTCTAAGTATGCACACCCTGACCCGTACCTCGAGCTACAATCGGAATATGACATATTTTGTTCAACTAGCAAAAATGTTGTTTTATTTGGTGACTTCAATTCTAGAACTAAAACAATACCAGATTATGTTATATCGGATGATTTTATTTGTGAAGTGTATGGAGCACAAGAGGTCTGGAGGGAAAATATAGAAATATTGCAGTGTTTTAAAAGCCATGACATACCTTTAACCCGAAAAAATGCAGACGTAAAATCAAATGCATATGGCCATCAACTCATTGAATTTTGCAAACAAAACAATGTTTTTATACTTAATGGCAGATTTTCTGTTGACAGCTCAAATTTAACGTGTAAAAATAGCAGTACAGTAGATTATTTTCTGTCTAGTGCATACAACTTTAAATTAATATCTACGTTTCAGATTGTCGAGTTCGATTCTCTTTACTCAGATGCTCACTGCCCGCTATCCTTAACAATAGAATTGAGAAAATCTATTCCTATAAAGCAGCCTGCGCCAAAGAGCAATCAGAATCTTACCGAAACGAAGTTGTGGGACAATGAAAAACGTGACTCTTTCATTCAAAATTTAGACCTCGAGGAGGTTGCAAATATAAACTCATGCTTGGACACTATATCCTTAAATAAAAACATCAATTCAAACGACATTAACACGATAGTAAGCAAAGTTGAAAGACTGTTTATTTCTAACTCGAGAAAAAATTTTGGTGTCAAGAAAACAACTCGGATAAACACTAAGCCAAACAAAATAATGAAAAAATCATGGTTTAATTCTGAATGTCACAGAGCAAGAAACGAGTACCATAAAATCAGAAAAATATACCACAAATGCAAGACCACAAGAAATAAAAATACGTTGAAACAAACTAGTAAAGAATATAAAAGTAAACTGTCAAAAAACTATAGAAAACACAAAAACGAAAAAATCTCACAATTAAGAAATTTACGCAATGCAAGACCCAAAGAGTTTTGGAAAATTATTAATTCAATCGAGAAATCTAAAAATGCTGCAGCTCCGCTGAACGACTTATATGACTTCTTTAAAAATTTGAATAGTTTGGACACAAATGAAAATCCAAACGATGTCCAAGATAATGAAACTTATGCAGGATTTAGCGATTCTGTAAATGACGTAATAAACCAAGCATTCACAGATAATGAAATTTTAAGTGCTGCAAAATGCCTCAAAAATAATAAAAGTCATGGAATCGACAACATCTTAAACGAGCACATAAAAAGTACAATACATATTATGTGTCCAATTTATGTAAAATTATTTAACTTAATCTTCGACACAGGAATTGTGCCTGAGAGTTGGTCTGTCGGAAACATACTACCAATTTATAAAAACAAAGGAGATATTAATTCTGCTGAAAATTACCGACCGATTACCTTACTCAGCTGTTTTGGCAAAATGTTTACTACAATATTAAACACGCGATTAACGAAATTTACTGAAGATAACAATATCATTGACTCTTGTCAAGCAGGATTTCGCAAGTATTTTTCTACCATTGACAACCTATTTATTATCCAAAGCATGATAGACATATTAAAGGTGCAGAAATGTAAATTATATTGCGCATTTATAGATTTTAAACAGGCCTTCGACACGGTTTGGAGGAAAGGGTTATGGCAAAAATTGCTAAGAACCAATATAAATGGTAAATGCTTCAGAGTAATCCGAAATATGTATTTAAATATTAAATCAAGAATAACAACTACAGAGGGGACCTCAGCTTTTTTCCCATGCCAGATAGGTGTTCGTCAGGGGGAGAATTTGTCACCCCTTTTATTTTCTATTTATTTAAACGACCTTAGCCACTATCTACAGTCAAAAGGGGTTCCAGGAATTACGTGTGAATACACTGACGATGACATAACTATTTACTTGAAATTATTTATTTCCCTCTTTGCAGATGACACAGTTCTGTTCAGTAACAATAAAGAAGATTTACAAATAACATTAAATAGCTTCGAACAGTACTGTGACACATGGCATCTTACCGTCAACACTAACAAAACTAAAATCATGGTTTTTACTGGGGGAAAAATACCAGAAAGGTTAAAAATTTATTTTAAGGGTAAACAAATCGATATTGTCACCGAATACAAATACTTAGGAATCTATTTAAAACGTAGCGGTTCTTATTTGAGCGCTAAAAAGCACCTTGTTGACCAAGCAAACAACGCTTTATTTTCACTACAGCGTAAAATTAGGGCTTTAAACCTGCCTATAAACATGCAGGTTGACCTTTTTGATAAGGTCATAAAACCCATACTGTTATACGCTTGTGAATTATGGGGATATGGAAACCTAGACTCAATTGAAAGAGTGCAGTTAAGATTCTACAAGCAAATACTGAATTTAAAAAAATCTACACCGTCAGTTATGGTTTATGGTGAATTAGGGTCATATCCACTATATATAGATATCCAATGTAGAATAGTTTCGTTTTGGGCAAAACTCGGAGTAAATGGGCATAATATTATAGCATCAGACTTATACTCAATAATACGTAGTCTCCATGAGAAAGGTAGGATCAAATCCAAATGGCTAGACCATGTCAAACAGATAATAACCTCAAATGGTTATGGAAACGTATGGAATACACACGACGACATCAATATAAAATGGTTCGTTAAATCGTTTAAACAAAAATTAAAAGACCAGTATATTCAAAATTGGAGTTCACTAGTAGATTTATCATCAAGCGGAAAAAACTACAGAATATTCAAAGATGACTTCAAAATGAATGATTATTTTTTATATTTATCGAATAAGCAAAGTCGTATAATGACCGCTTATAGAACCAGAAACCATCGTCTTCCTATTGAGACAGGAAGATGGAGTAGCATACCTATACAGGAACGGCTTTGCAAACTTTGTTACACCGACATCGGTGACGAATTCCACTATGTCATGCAATGCACCTACTTCAACGACCTACGGAGAAAGTTCATAAAACCTTACTACACAAGAAACATAAATACGATTAAATTTAATGAATTAATGAACCACAAAAGTCAGAAAGTCATAAGGAGGCTGTGCTTATTCATCGAAATAATAATGAAAACGTGCAAAGTGGCAGTCGATTGAACTACAATAACCAACAAAATAAAGAATTATAATAATAATAATAAACATAATAATAACGGCAAAGCAGATAACTACCAGTCATTTGTTAATGCTCTAAGAAATTGTTTATACACCCTGTTTTTAGCGCAGGGATAGTTATTTACATAGTGTTGGCAATCATCTGTCTCTGCCTCGAAGGACCCCTTGTATTTCGTTTCGGCAAGGGATTCTAAGGGAGGCGAATACGGCTAAACTTGTACATGTAACTGTAACTGACTTGCTGTTTATTTATCCAGGTTACACCTAATACACAAGTAATACTATTTTTTTCCAATTTGTCAGCAACCATACATGTTCTCTTGCTATTCTATTTATATCATGAAACGTTTCTAGTGTTGCAAACTCTGCAAATGAAATAAAGAGTGTATAACGACAACATTAATAATAGTAATAATAATAATAATAATAATAATAATAATAATAATAATTATAATAACAATAATAATAAATATAATAATGACAAAGCAGATAACTACCATTCGATTTGTTAACACTTTACAAAAATGTTGATACACCCTGTCTTGAGCGCAGGGATAGTTTGTACAAAATGTGTTCACAACCAGTAGTCTGTGTATCCAAAAAGATTCATCACGAAAACACGACTATACAAATATCGAGGCGGCTCTAATGAGTACCCACAGTCACTGTTTTGGATCGGGGATAGGAAGAATAAGGTTTACACCTGTATGCCCCGGTTTTACTATGTAGGGGTGGTGTTTAGGGGGTCAAAATATTATTTACATGTTTGCGTGATGGCATTTTTCAAAGTTGCCTCCATAGCGTTAATAGAACTATGCAAGCTAGTTAACCCTTGTCCTTGTGGGCCCAGATACGCCCTACCTTACAGACAATGTGGATCCCGATCAGATGGTTTCTGAAGAGGCCATCTGACCGGGACCTTCATTGTTTGCCATCTAATTTATGAATTTGCTGCAATAATTTGAATGTAGTAATCCGATTGGAGATAATTAGAAGTGGGTGTGGCGTGTTGGATATTCAGCGGGAGAATGGTTAACTATTGGACGCGAAAAACATTTACTATAGTAATAATTTTTTAGAATATTCGTGACAATAGGAGGTGCATCACTTATTGCATTACTTGAACTAATATCTGTTTTTCTGAATTACGTTAACAAGGTCATGTACTGTACACCCAGACAGACCTCCATTTGTTTGGACAAAAATGGGGTTCGTACGAGTATCCATTATATCTGTTATTTCTGCTCCAGGGCATGGGCCGTGGGTGCTCGGCAGAAGCACCTTCGGCCCGTGTTTTGGAAGCGCGACGACATCACAAATTGCCATCGGGATGTAAACGATTTTAGAAATGCACAACTCCACACGGATGTGTTTACCATAATGCTATATCTTGTGAGAGCTGACATCGCTTCAACATCGGTCGAAATGTCATAGTACAGATGTTTTGCATGGAAATCGCTCTTGGAAATCCCAAATTTTACCTAATCATAAACAGAACAAATATATTGGGCGACAGGGCTTGAGATGTCATTTCATCTCAATATCGGGTAAAAGCCCCGCAGGATTGGAAGCAACGTCTCGAAAATGACCTTCACAGTGTTGACGGGGACGTTAAACCTCAAATCAAACAAACAAAACAGAACAAATACACACATACCCGTTAAAAATGTCCTCTTATCAATGACCAAACGAGTTTTCATTCAGACCTGAAAATCATGATTTCCACGCATACACCTGTATAATATTTGTAAACAAGATACAATGCGTGAAGAAGAAATATGGAAGCTTATGAATGTCATAAGATTACAATGTTTATTATGTGTTGTGTTGTTTAAAAGTCTATATCACAAAGACCGTTGCCCTCTCTCTCTCTCCCTCTCTCTCTCTCTCTCTCTGCCATGAAATCGTTTGTATTTGCTATAAGTAATGCGTCTCATGTTGTTATATATATTTTGTATGTATAACCTGAGAAAATGAATAAACTTGAAACTTGAATACTTTATAAGAAAATGCAACAGATCTGTGCAGGGAAAGGGACGCACTATTTTTTATCTCGTAATTATTTTTGCAAATCTGTGATTCGGTTTATTTCGTGAGAACAATTTGTTATCAGAGAGGACTACTTCCAAATAAAATTGGTCGATTCGGTTTATTCCGTGTGAATTCTGTTTTGCACTATAAACCTATTTCAAGAATGAAGTTACTAATGATAGACCTTATATACATAATGACACATTTAGCTATTCACTAGCTGTCCTTTTTTGAGGATCTTTAGTATATTAAGGACACCGCAAATATATATGGGTAGTAACCATCAATAATACTTACCGATCCAAATAACAGGAGTATAATATATAGTAAGTAAGCAACTAATCATATCTTATATCAGTAGCAATAGGTTACTTTATACTAGTATTATTGCCATGCAAGGGGAAGTTTCCCCGGGAAAAGGGTTTTCTTTGGGGGATAATGCCAAAGAAAATGGGGCTTGGCATCTTTTGGGGTTAGTGTCTTAAAATAACACGTTTTCAAAGAACATATGCTGCGATCCAAATAACGGGAGTATTAAGGTGACGG
>CAUZLF010000486.1:166848-185034 GCA_963580285.1 Lucinisca nassula | reverse complement strand
GAACAATTATGATCACAGGTTAAGTTTTATGAGACGGTTTTCCTAACTATGCTACGAACACAGTTAGTCTATTTTTAATTTCGCGACAAAACTACAACGCGCGTGAATAATGACGTCATGCGGTAAATACCTAGAAAGGTATGCAGGGATCATCTCAACATCGTTACACACAATTGTTGTGACAGAAATCGTAGATCGTAGTATAGTGAAATTCTTTTAAACTTTTTATGCGAATTCCAATGTGTAAAATGGAATGAAATTCCGTCTTTCTCTCTCTCTCTCTCTTTCTCTCTCTCTCTCTCTCTCTCTCTCTCTCTCTCTCTCTCTCTCTCTCTCTCTCTCTCTCTCTCTCAGCATGCCATGGCGTACACGTTCCCCAGTGCTCTCTCTCTCTCTCTCTCTCTCTCTCTCTCTCTCTCTCTCTCTCTCTCTCTCTCTCTCTCTCTCTCTCTCTGAAAGTGCTATGGCCAACATGTTGCTAAGTTTTTTTCTCTCACTCATTATGGGCTAAATGTTGAAACAGTGGGTCAACATCGGGCAGACAGCGATACGACGTCGCCATGTCGTATCGCTCTCGGTCAGACGCACCGTTCATGCGATTTACTCTCTCTCTCTCTCTTTCTCTCTCTCTGTGGCCTTCATGTTGCTCATTCGTCTCTCTCTCTCTCTCTCTCTCTCTCTCTCTCTGGCCTTCATGTTGCTCATTAGTCTCTCTCTCTCTCTCTCTCTCTCTCTCTCTCTCTCTCTCTCTCTCTCTCTCTCTCTCTCCGTGGCCTACATGTTGCTCATTGCTTTCTTATCGTGGCCTACATATTGTCCATTCTCTCTCTCTCTCTCTCTCTCTCTCTCTCTCTCTCTCTCTCTCTCTCTCTCTCTCTCTCTCTCTCTCTCTCTCTCTCTCTGAAAGTGTTTTTGTTTGATTTGAGGTTTAACGTCCCCGTCAACACTGTAAAGGTCATAATATCATTTTGGAGACGTTGTTTTCAATTTTGTGGGACTTTTACCCGACATTTGGATGAAATGACATCTCAAGCCCTGTCGCCCAATGAAACCAATAGGGTTTATTAGCGTGTACGGTCCGCCTCGCACCGCGGTTCCTGGACAGGCTTAGATCGTCTAAGCGGTTTACCAGTACTAGTGTGTGGGCCGGATTCAGCTCTGCGTGGAAGCATTTTGCAGCCCATATATTTCTTCAAGCCCCTATGGGCTCTGAAAGTGCCATGCCCAACATGTTGCTCAGTGTTTCTCTCTCTCTCTCTCTCTCTCTCTCTCTCTCTCTCTCTCTCTCTCTCTCTCTCTCATTATGGGCTAGCGCACCACATTGGGCCAACATCGGGCCAACAGCGATACGACGTCGCCATGTCGTATCGCTGTCGGCCCGACGTAGGCGTAGTTCAGATGATTCACACACACACACACACACACACACACACACACACACACACACACACACACACACACACACACACACACACACACACACACACACACACACACACCATTACCTACATGCTGCTCATTAGTCTCCTCTCTCTCTCTCTCTCTCCCTCTCTCTCTCTCTCTCTCTCTCTCTCTCTCTCTCTCTGGCAGCGTTGTCAAACTTAGTTGCAGAGATGAATGCCTTGACCTGCTCCATCCTTCGAATGAGGATGTAAGGTGAAAATCTTGATCCTGCCCAAGCAGCACCAGAAACATTGTTTTTCTTCTACACTGTTTTTGTAGAAGTAAAAGCCATACAGGGCTAATGTTATTTGTTAACGGTATAAGACGGAAAATAAATATTCTATGTATATATCGTCGGGCCGACGCTTGACCGACATTCTACGCTGACTGGGTGTCTTCCATTAAAGTTAAAGACCCCTACCTCAGTTTAGTTTTGTATTGGACTAACGGCCCAGTCAACACTATTTTATGTCATTTTTGAGCCGGTCAGTTTACCTGTCCACACTTTTCCTGGGCAGGCTTATACGTAAAGCCACGGTCACAAATCACTATTCGATCCCCGCCCGACTACTCGGGGACTGCGATGGGGTGAGATTGGGCTGGAGTCCGGTCGGCGTCCCGCCGGATGTTGGGGCGTCGGTGGTGGTCGGGAGGGGCCCGGTTAAATTTTAACTCGTAGTTAAAATTCTCCACGAAAACTCACCGACTTCTAGGTCGGTGGCACGTCGATAAAAGTCGAGTAGAGCTCGTACCGACGTCGATGTCGATGGCATCGGCTGGCATCCGGTAGTCGTAAAGCGGACCCCGACCAATCAGATAATCGGGCAGTAATCGGCCGAGGCCCGACAGATGATCAAGCGGAATCCGCTGGACGAATCCCGGTTTCGACTGGCGCCGCTCGATCGCTGATTGACGCTCGACTATATAAGGGCCCGATCTCCGATGGGTGCCAGTTTCTAGCAGACCAGTAGGGAGCATTGTACATAAACGTTTGATAACTGCCCATGCAAAGGACGGTACACGATCCATTGCTTCATCTACCATCAGCGGTAGCAGTTCTTCTCCCGCACACAAGGTTGCAAAGACCAAATTGGCACGGTGCCGAGCCCTAAGCAGCCACTCCTGTAACCTCCGGATCCTTTCCTGGGGTGACGGTAGGTGCAGTGGTGGGATAAGAGGCATCTTGTTCCGCTTTTCTTCGAAAGTTTTCCTCGACGTCAAGAAAAAGGATGTTCACCCACCAACAGAGCTGACCCATTTGTTGTATAGGCAGGAGAGGATGCAGTTTATATACCCCTGAACAACTGGACAATTCCCGGCTGGGGTAAACCCGTCCCTTGGCCGGCGGCCGGGAACTGGGCGGACATCTGCGGAACATCGACCGATGCTCGGGGACTAGTAACAATCGCCGGGTATACGGTCGGTAACCTGCAGTGCACCGGCCTATTTCCGCCCGGCGTATACGCCGATGCTTCCCCGCAAAACTTAGGCTGACACCGCCCGATTCCCGGCGGATGGCTCTCTAGGCCCCACACGGCATACTTTTTGCCAAAACCGAGCCAGACACCCATTTCTCGGCTTGGACTGCTCGGCCGACCACAACGTATAGTATAGCTCGGCCGGGGTACGCCGAATTTGTGACCGAGGCATCAGCAGTTAACCAGTACAGTGTACACTCTTTCGCCACTGACAACTGCCCTTCTTGAATCAGCGGATGCCCAGTGGTAGAGAATGGCCGTGGAAAATATTTCATGATCTATCTCCACGAAAGAATGTTGCCGACCCGGCAGGTACCGAACACGCGCCTTTCTGATCACCAGTCAGACGTTCATCCGACCGAGGTACTGAGGCCGATGATTATCATACGAGATATTTTGGCCAGCAATAATCAAGTGTATATAAATGTAAAGTGCAGATAACTCCATGTCAACAGACATACAACGTCTAAACAACGTCCAAGTCAACAGACATACAACGTCTAAACAACGATGCATTGACGCTGACGCAGCAAAGTCGATGCAACAACGAAATTGACATAGCGTGTAGCATCGGCTCCGGAACTTGTTACTCAAAAGTACCAGATTAATGTGGAAAATGATCATACCGACGGTAACGGGCCTCCGTGGCCTAGTGGTTAAGAGTGCTGACTCTTGATCATTAGGTCTCTCACCGCTGTGGTTCGAGTCTCGCTCGGGTCATATGTGAGACGCCAAGTTCTGCAACGGAAGGTAAGGTGGTTTTTCTCCGGGTACTCTGGTTTTCGCCCATCTCTGATTAACGATCGCTCGATACGGGTGAAATAATCTTGAAAGGGCCGTAAAACCAAAACAAAAAAAAAAAATAAAATAAAAAAATACGGACGGCAGGTAATGACCTAATTTGGCGTTATTACGTAAAGCTAGAACCTAAAACCACTTCCCATCACGTGAACAAGTCCGTGAAATTAAGACCCCACTAAACCCCATTTTATATAAAGAAAACTGGGGTTTACGGGGAATAACATTAATTTCCTTAGTTCTGCTCCAAGACATAGGCTGTGGGTACTCGTTAGAACCGCCTCAATGAGGCGGTTCTAACGAGCATCCAAAACCTATGTTTGGAATATAAATAGGAAAAATATCACAAATCTTCATCCGGAAAAGATGCCTTTTTTAAGGTTTGAGAAATTTACTATATCCCACGGATGTGTTATCCTAATGCCATATTAACTGAACTTATTTTCTCTGAAATTCTTGTGCCGACATTTTGGAAAGCTTTGAAAAGGTTTGAGGGTCACTGACGAGGCCTTATTGGCCGAAACTAGCTATTCTGGCCCAGAAAACATGTACACTCCATATGTTCCAGTTTTGTGGTGCATTCCTTGCTTCCAAAGGATATACACTTTCGGATGAGTCTTTAAACCTAGGTCCCGTCTCCGTATGACCTTAGCTGTTGGTGGGACGTAAAACTCAAACACTCACTCACTCACTCACTCCAAAGGATAGCCATTTCTAGAACATATTTAACGTCACTATAGCTGGTGTCTGGGAATGTGTGGAGGTCGTAAAATGTCTCCCTGCCCAACATCATAGTGTAGTTTATATTTTCTTGCCCTTCCAGTGGTGAATTTTGAAATTTTTGAGGGTCACTGATGAGGCCTAATTGGGCAAAACTAGCTAGTCTGGTCCAGAAAACATGTACACTCCATATTTATCCCCACGTTTTTCGAAGAAAAGTGGGGATATTGTTATCGCCTCCGTCTGTCCGTTCGTCCGTCCGTCCGTCTGTCCGGCTATCTCCTCCTACACCGTTCATTGGAATTCAACCAAATTTGGTGTGTGAGTTACATACATGAATGGCTTCTGCAAGAGCACATTAATTTTTGGACCAGCCCCCAAGGGTCCCGTGAAGCGGTCAAAACGTGGGGATTTGCGATGGCGCGCCATCGACTGCGCGATCTAGTTTACAGTTTTGTGGTGTATTCCTTGTTTCCAAAGGACAACCCTTTCTAGAACATATTTTAGAAGTAAGTAGATGAGAGAAAGTACAAAAAGGGGACAGGGAATTATTGAAAGGTTGTGTGAGTGCTTTTCAGTTTAGACAACATGTACGATAGAAGTTGGTCTTCTGTCTTTCTCGACTGGTAGGCGAGTATCTCTAGCAATGTTAATAATAAGACGATTCATTACGATAAAAGGTCCGTGCAATGAACGCCCCTTTAAACCCAACTTTATAGAGAGAGAACTGGGGGTTACAATATTTTGTAACTGGGTACACAATTTGCTGCGTCAGCGTCAATGCATCGCAGTGATGTTGCATTGACGTTGACACGACGTTGTTTAGACGTTGTATGTCTGTTGACATGGAGTTATCTGCACTTTATGTTTACATACACTCGATTATTGCTGGCCAAAATATCTCGTATGATAATCGTCGGCCTCAGTACCTCAGTCGGATGCGCGTCTGACTGGGTATACAATATTTTTCTCATTCCTGCTCCATGACATATGCCGTGGGTACTCGATAGAACCACATCACTGCGGCAGTTCCAACGAGCACCAACAGCCATGTTTGAAGCATAAATGAGAAAACTATCACAATTTTTCACCAGAAAAGTAAATATTGTTAAGATATGAAAGAATGCACAAAGTCATACGGGTGTAACATCGTATTGGCTAATAGACGATGATAATCAATTTGAAAAAAAAAAAAAATAATAATAATAATAATAAAATTCTTTCATGGGAGAGCAGAAAACAAACTGTAGTAACAATATACATGTATTTTCTACAAGATGTGCCTTTTATAGCTAATGGTACAAGTCTACTGCACTATATGTGTGGCAGATAGTCGACGGAAAACAGAAACCTGACACCAAACATAAACATTAAGTCGGAATAGGCCTCATGAATCATCAGTGTTTGGGTAAAAGTAGTTATATGTAGAACATAGAAGTGTAGGCAATGATCAGGAATCGACACAATTTACCCACAGCTCCCACCAGAGTTACCAAAGGGGAAAGAAACACAAACATGAAACAACAGACCCTAATGGAAACATCAATAGCGGAAAGCCAAAAGGACAGTTACTTTTCCACAAAATGGCCAATTCGATATCCAAAACAAAATAAAATAAGTGATACAAACACTCAAAGACAAACCATAACAAAAATAAACAACGACAGAAGAACCGCCTTGGAGCGGTCAGTGAAACGAATTCCACTGGGCTGGGCGAGAGAGGGGCTTTAATCTTAAAGAATTTATCTAACCTGTTGTTTATGAGTGAAATGTATCTCTCGCTAAGCACTTTATTCATAGAAACAAATTTGTTTTCGTATATACAATATTTTGCTAAAACAGAGAGAGAGAGAGAGAGAGAGAGAGAGAGAGAGAGAGAGAGAGAGAGAGAGAGAGAGATGTAGAGAGAGAGAGAGAGAGAGAGAGAGAGAGAGAGAGAGAGAGAGAGAGAGAGAGAGAGAGAGAGAGAGAGATGTAATTGACCACTTCTGCTTTACCACCGTGTGAAAATAGTATTTTACGATCCTCTAGCGATATTTCTGGATTTACATTTGTGGTCAACCATGATTAAAGTTCAGTCTAAAACGTTCTTACTTTTGGGCATCTAAGAAATAAATAATGGATTTTTTCTGGTTGTTCATTACAGTAACTACAACCCTGATTTTATTAATTTTAAATAGAAATGAATGTGTTACTAAATTTTTATTATTGATTTTGTATTGAAAGTCGCGTAGTTTTGTCTCGTGAAATGTCTTTAATGTTCTTTTTCCACTTTATCTCCTATCTCCGTTTGCCATTTTGTTTGTGTAATGTATTCGTTTACTCTAACCAAAATATCATAAATAGTCTACTCCCTTTCTTTGAACTAATCAAGTCTTGAAAGTATATGTTACAAACTACATTTTGTTTAAATTTAACAGCAAATACACGATTCATGTGAATTTGATCTTTTCATACTTGAGAAATACTACATGGTGGTAGTCTAAAAATGTGGCCCTTATATCATATTTCGCCTTTAACTGTTCAAAACTATAAATTACCACTTCCTCACTAGTAAGATCGTAAATTGCTCTTATGCCCATATCGCACCTATTTCTTAAAAACAATTTCCCATTACCAATGTGGTCTTTATGTCATAATGGGCATATAAGAATTTGCTTTAGGTTTTCTACGGGGACAGGTTTACAAAATTCCGACAAGCAGAAAATCCTTCAAAAAATGGATTTTTGTAGGTTGAAACTAAATTTCGCCGCATAAGATTTGGTTTGGACATACCTTATGATCACAAAATACTCAACAGCATGGGAGCGCAGATCTTGTGACACTCATGTGATTCTGCTTGTTTATGACCTTACCAGATCATGATTAAATGGTCAACAAATAGATCTTATCTTGGGTTTAGCATGACCTTTGGCTAGGTGAATCACATGAAGCTTCTTCGCAAGCTACTGGTACATGGATTAACTATCCAGTGAATTAAGTCTTTTCTGATTGAGAGAAGTCAGACAGTTGCACTTGAATGTGAGTACTCAGACGACGTTAAACCCGAATTCACACACACACACACTCAGATGAGGTTCCAGTTACTTCAGGTGTACCACAAGGATCAGTTCTAGGCACAATATTATTGTTATTATACCTTAACGACCTACCCGACAATGTGTGGTCCCGGGTTCGCCTATTTGCTGGTGACACTGGGGTGTACCTGACCATAATTCTCCCTGATTATTCGGTCACCCTCCAGAGGGACTTAGACCGCCCCATCATAGAATCTCACTGGGCCATGGAATCAAAACATAGAAAGGCGGCATAATGCTGCGTTTTACCAGATCTGCACTTCTTGTTTAAAATGCTGGTATTTAAGTGTTAAACTAACAGTTTTAGATTACAACTAGGATGAAAATTATTTTAGCTGCCCTTTATATTACAGCGAAAGTAACCTTTTGTGAACGGAAAAGAAATTTATGAAAGTCTTTTATCTCAGGACATCTTAAGTTTCCTCAATACATTTGCACCAGAAAAATATAGATGAAAGATTTGCAAGTTGATTTTCCCCAAAATATAATCCTGATTTCCGTTTAAAAATCCATGTCCCACAAGAAAAAGGTTTGGAGGTATAAACGGTTATTACAGCAAGTACTTTCTTGCATTAGCAACATCCCTGTGCCTTTGAAAATAAATGAAATTCTGTATTTTTCACTTTTACCAGGAAAAAAGGAAACCGCTTTATAGACTTTTTAAAAGTTACTAAAACAGCTGCAGATCAATAGTTCACATCAAATACTAACGACTCGGTCAAAGCTTTCTATCAAAAAGGCCACCTGAATTGAAAACCAGATTTTTTTGACATGTTTATTCTCGATGGGCGCCATCATCTCCTTTTCTTGCGGTAAATCTGAAATGCTGAGATTTCATCAATTAATCCTTCCACATTTTATTTTCTCCATCATCAATGAAAATACCTTGAAAAGTCAGCTATGTAGCCTTCTTCCTGCGTATACCATAATGAAATCGCCTATCTTGGAAGCCTGTCATCACTGATAAATTAGTGTAGCTGTCAAATTGAAGAGATTTCCATCTTGCCAAATGCAAAAACGTATTCATACGCCTTGGAACTAATTTCCCACCAAAAAAACAATAGTACACCATTGCTTTAAATTTAAAACATAATATTCATATTTGAAACTGTCTTGCGCCTACTTTCACATACTTTCTAACATAATTTGTTCGTTAACTCATGAATAGTATGCCTTCATTTCTGAACTAGTTTCTAGGTGTAACATTGTCCTGTTTGTGTTGTTCACCCCTGTTCCCAAGTAAACAAGTTGAAAAGGGTAGATTTCTTTTTTAACTTCTTTCAGCAAAACATATTAAAAGTATTGGGCTTCTATGAAATTTTACCAACCCGCACATTGGTAAGTAGGTGACACAACAGATCATTAATTGGATTAGATAAATATGTCCAAACATCAATTATTTGTTTATGGTGACTCATGTGAACAGAAAACAGCGTGTTTTTGTTAATGGTGAATCTTCAGTATGGGCGCCAGTTTTGTTTGGAGTCCCACAAGGGACTATTCTTGGTCCTCTATTGTTCTCCCTGTACATCAATGATATTTCCTCTGACATTGACTCAGAAATAAGACTTTTCGCAGATGACTGTGTTTGTTACCGGGAAATTAGAGATACAGATGACTCATTGAAACTTCAGGCTGACATAGATGGATTAGGATGTTGGGCCCGAAAATGGGGCATGAGATTTCAGCCAGTTAAATGCAATATTATGCAGATAACAAGGAAGAGATCTAATAAAGTTGAGGCTTCTTACACTTTAGAGGGAACGGTCCTCGAAAATGTGAATTCCATTAAATACCTTGGTTTGACAATCACTCACGATTTGAGATATGCAATATGTGTACAAAGGCGAATAGAACTCTTGGATTCCTGAGGCGAAATCTTCATCAGTGTCCCCAGGATGTGAAAGAGACAGCATACAGGGGACATGTTCGCCCAATCTTGGAATATGGTAGTTGCATCTGGGACCCAAGCGGAGTGGTCCTAAATGAAGAAATTGAAAAAGTTCAGAATAGAGCGGCTAGATTTGTAACTGGAAATTACTGCTTTGAAACTGGGAGCATGACTGGAATTCTAGGAAAATTAAGATGGGAGTCTCTCAAGAAAAGGAGAAGAGACAGTAGGCTCATACTCTTATACAAAGGTCTAAAGGGTGCTGCCAGCATTCCAACAGATGACCTTGTTCCCCCGGCTAGGCACTGTAGACAGCACCATTCAATGACGTTTCAGACCCTTACTGCAAGAACGGATATTTATAAAGAATCGTTCTTCCCCCGAACCATTAGAGATTGGAATGCCCTTCCGGATTCTATTATTTCGACGGCGGAAGGTGCTGATGATTGTGTAGCTAAGTTTACATCTTTGGTTAGAGCTAGGGACTAACTTCCCATATCACAGGTCCTGGTGTATGAATGTCATTTGACGTGTCACCAGTAACAATTCTGATTCTGATTCTTATGTAACAAATCAATGGGTAAAAATCACTGCTATAACATAGCAGTTATTGGAAGTGATCAGAAGCCTTTTGCACAAAAATCCTGGTGCTGAACAGGCTGCTTTCATTCTTTCAGTTCAAATATGGGGATAAACTGTTTTTATCTTATTATTATTTTTTTTTTTTTTTTGGTTTTGGATTTTATTCCAGTATCAAATCATCCACCCAGTAAACACAATCAATAATACAGTGAAACTTTGGTGCAGTGATTCATAAATTGTTATAAATTGCATGAATGAAATATATAAAATGAAATACTAAAAGCACCAAAGAAGGTCAATCATTTTACAAGCTAAATGCAAGAGATTGCAACACCTCAACCCAATCAGTGATCTTACTGCCAACTTGGTAGAACTGGTCATTTTTGGCTACCATACACTGAATTTAAAAATAGTACCAGGTGAAATAATTACATTTTTGGGGGGTGGGGGAGGAATCATTAATTTTCAGTACTATTTAGGTATTTTACTTGAAATTCCACTCTTGCAGTGCCTAAAGGCAACCTTTAGCCACAATTCTATGATAGTATTTTACACATTTTTGTTCTGTGGATTAAGATATCATTTTTGCAAAACCATGGAAAAATGCAATAAATTACTAACATGGTGACTTTCCAATAAAAATATTTTGCTTTCATATTCTTACATTTACATGGACTACCATCTGATGAAAAATCTGTTTGGGTAACTATTTGCAAATATGATTTTTTCAGTACCTCAAATGTAGTGAAATAACTGTATTGAGGAACCTTAAATCACCTTCTTTAAAGTAGCTTTTTGTTGTCTGTGGCGTTACTAAACCGTACAAATGTGAAATGGTTAGAATATACAAGATAAAAATTGCAACATGTGTGCACGTGGCCGATTTCGAAAAAAAAAACAAAAACAAAAACAGAAGACCATCATGAAAACATGCCTATGCAATTTGGACCCTCTTAAACTCCACTTTAATCCAGTAGAATGGGGTTTGTATGGGTGTACATTATTTTTCGCATTTCTGCCCAAAACATAGATTTTTGGTACTCGTCAGAAACCGCCTGGTCGAGACGGTTCCAACGAGTACCCAAAACCGGCCCCGATAGCTCAGTTGGTAGAGTGTCCGCTCCGGGGAACGGGAGGTCTCGGGTTCGATCCCGGGCCGCGACATACCAAAGTCGTTAAAAATGGTACTAGCTGCTCTTCGTTTGGCACTCAGATTTACGGGGTAGAGCTAGGACTGGTCGATCCAGTGTCAGGATAATGTGACTGGGTGTGGTATCATGTAATGTGTCTGGGACATGATACTTCAGTGAGGCAGCACTATAAACGTGAGCATTGAGCTCCCTGTCGCAACCAGACACCGTCGTGATATGACTGAAAAATTGTTGAAAGCGACGTTAAACCCGAATCACACACACACACACACGAGTACCCAAAATCTATGTTTTGAGCTGAATTATGAAAAATAGCAGAATCTTTTATCTGAACATTTTCATTTTTTGGGTGGAAATATGTTCAATTTATTTGAAAAGGCATGTTTTCGTAATGCAAAAAAAAAAAAAAAATAATAATAATAATAAAAAAAAAAATAATAATAATAATAATGGCCTCACTCATAATCTTAAATAACTGGAGTATAGTATGCATATTACAGGACCTTCGTTTGAATAAACTCTCGTCAAAGGAATAAACACTTCTCAAAGCATTAACTAACGTCTATTCTAGTTGTACGTTTCACAAGAACGAAGTAGAAACTATTTCAGCTCACTGAAAAACAAACTTTATTTCGTAAACAAAAACAACAAAAAGAAAAAAAAAAAAAAAGAAAAAAAAAAGAAGAAAAACTTCCCATCACGAAAGGAAAGTTCCTTCCGTTGAATAGACCAATAGGGGACAGACTTTCTTCCAAAGTTTTTTCAGTAATGAAACAAAGCGAAAGCAACGACAAAGAATTCTCAAAAGGAAATATGGCCCTGGTGTAGATTTCACATCTCCATCTGTTTCATGCAAAAATAGATTGATTTTCGATCAGCACTAGCATTATAATCGATCCCTATGTGATGAAACCAAACATGATAATAACCACGGCCTTTCCTTCCAAACGATGTCAAAATGGTGTCAGTAGTTTCCAAATTTGCAATTTTGTGACGCAAGTAACCGTACAGTTAATTCAGCATTTTTTTTCCAAGTTGCCGTACTTAAAAAAATCCAAGTTGCCGTACTTGAAAAATCCAATATATATATTTCATCAGCCTAAATACTTTTGTAAGCCTTCATGAATGACGGTTAAACAAATAAAGCTCTTATATCTATCTCAAGACAGGGACATGGATCATTCACACAGAGCTCTTCGTCAATAACAAAACGATCCGGGATTACGAAATTTCCTTAATAAAGCAGACCTTGATTCGAGAAATTCAAGGAATACTAGGTTTTACGAACCTCCCTTTTTTCATTTCCAATATACATATGATCAGTAAGATAGACGATGTGAGCGGAAGATTGCGATTGAACTGGACTAGTTTGTTTGTAGGGGTCCCAGGGGGTGGCAGCATATTCTAGTTTAGGTCTAACTAGTGACTTGTATGCTGTTGCCTTGATGTCCTTTGGGCATGCAGAGAGATGCCTGCGTAGGATAGGAAAGCAGCTGTCTGGCTGTCTGTCGTAGATAGCATGTCATAGTCTAGCTACTAGACCTTGATGTCATATTTACCAATTACCAACCTTCATGTGTGTTTTTATCAAATATGAAACCTTGTTAGACTTTAATCTTGTCTCAGACACCAAGGTCTAGTACAATGCGAATTTTACCTCGCAAGATCCTTGGTAAATGATTGATTACAGCTACAGTCATGAAATGTTTATTGCCTTTCTGTACCCCTTACCGAACACCAACTGATAAGGCAAACTGGCATTTTAGTCAGAGTATATCTTCCCAAGATCAAATAAGGGGTAGAAGAATATTACTTATTAACTTTAAAATATGATATCCGACTAGAAGCTAGTCTAAGCATGTCAGTGTGACTATTTCACACCAGTGTACTGTCTATAGCCAGGTTTTTTGCTTTACTTCTGGCAATGGATGTTGTATGATGACTCCATTATCTTGCTTTTGTTGCCGATTCTGATGTACTCAGACTAAGTCTTGTCTGGGTGAAAACGCATCTATCAGTCTCTCTCCCATGCTTGTAAATAATTAAAGTCCTCTTGAGCGACAGCAACTCGGTACAACAGGCAATGATCAGCGAACAGGGGAGACGCGTGGTGGCAAGTCGTTGATTTATATGAGGAAGAGGAGAGTGCCGAGCACTGTACTCTGTGGAACACCAGAAGTAACGGGCGCAGACGAAGAAATCCTCAATTACGACTTTCTGGTATCCATCAGCAATGAAATTGTGCGGAACCTCGTGAAAGGCCTTACTGAAATCTAGTAGGATGACATTTATGCGCTGTGAGTTGTTCATTCCGCCGGCTTGCTATCAGCTGGTACTCACATGACCCCCCCCCCCCCAGCAGGGAGAACGACCCAATGTACAACGAAAGAGCCGATTACTGTGCAGAGTCTCATCCTGCAAACCTGGAGTTTCTGTAATAAACTGAGCGTGACAGCTCAGTGGTTAAGCCCAGAGTGGTTAGTGCACTTGACTCAGATGCCAGAGGCCCTCGGTTCGACCCGGCGATGATTATTTCGGTGTCTGAACACCATTTACAGCGATGAATGTCAAAATGCGCACCGCCCTTTGGATCGGAACGTTTAACTGGAGGCACCGGCCCCCGCCCATAGGGGCTTGAAGAAATATATGGGCTGCATGATGCTTCCACGCAGAGCTGAATCCGGCCCGCACACTAGTACTGGTAAACCGCTTAGAGGATCTAAGCCTGTCCAGGAACCGCGGTGCGAGGCGGACCGCCTATGCTAATAAACCCTATGGGTTTCATTGGGCGACAGGGCTTGAGATGTCATCTCATCTCAATGTCGGGTAAAAGTCCCACAAAATTGGAAGCAACGTCTCCAAAATGACCTTTAAAGTGCTGACGGGGACGTTAAACCTCAAATCAAACAAACAAACTGGAGGCGCCCTGTTCAGGGAGAGTCATCCCCTATGCAGGTTAACTGTTTGTTTGTTTTGGGGTTTACGGCCAAGTCAACACTGTTAAGGCCGTTTTTGAGCCTGTCAGTTTACTTTTCCTGGGCAGGCTTATACGTAAGAGGTAACCAGGAGAGTGCACATTCTTTCGCCAGAAACTGACAACTGCCCTTCTTGAGCCAGCGGAAATGGAGAGAATGACCGTAGGAAAGATTTCTTGATCAATCCCCGCGAAAGAATATTGCCGACCCCGGCAGGTATCGAACCTGCTTCCCCGCGCATCCGACTGAGCTACCGAGGCCAGCGCAAGATTGATGTGTTCTGTAAATCTGCAAGTAATGGTAAAATGTGGCCGATCCCAGTATCAGTGAGTAGGTCCTGGTGCACGTTTGTTTGTTTGGTTTGAGGTTTAACGTCCCCTTCAACACTGTAAAGGTCATTTTGGAGACGTTGATAACAATTTTGTGGGACTTTTACCAGACATTGAGATGAAATGACTTCTCAAGCCCTGTCGCCCAGTGAAACAAATGGACGGACTCGCATCGCTTTGCTTGCCCAGGCTTAGATCTTCTAAGCTGTTTACCAGTACTCGTTTGCGGGTCAGTTACAGCTCTGCGTGGAAGCATTATGCAGCCCATATATTTCTTCAAGCCCCGATGGGCGGTGCGAATATGGATAGTGTTTCTCTTTTGTTTCAGTATTAAAAAGTTCTTGCTCGGCTCCCATGGCGGGGCTTGAAGAAATAGGTGGGCTGCATGATGGTGCCAGGCAGAGCTTAAACCGACCGCTTAGGAGTATTGGTAAACCGCCTAAAGGATTCAAGCCTGCCCAGGCAAAGCGGTGCGAGTCGGGCCGCCCATTCATATAAACCCTATTGGTTTCATTGGGCGACAGGGATTTTTTTTTTTTTTTTTTGGTTTTACGGCCCTTTCAAGATTATTTCACTCATATCGAGCCGATCGTTAATCAGAGGTGGGCGAAAACCGGAGTACCCGGAGAAAAACCATCTGGCCTTCCGTTGCAGAACTTGGCGTCTCACATATGACCCGAGCGAGGCTCGAACCACAGCGGTGAGAGACCTAATGATCAAGAGTCAGCGCTCTTAACCACTAGGCCACGGAGGCCCGTAAGCGACAGGGAATGAGATCTCATTTCATCTCAATGTCGGGTATATAAAAGTCCCACAAAATTGTAAGCTAGGTCTCCAAAATTACTTATACAGTGTTGATGGGGACGTTAAACAGTGTAAATTGGGACGTTAACCCTCAAATCAAACAAATCAAAAGGTTATTGCTAGTATCGTCTAATTCTAACAAATACCCACATCATACATGTACTCTCACATGTATGCGGTTTTTGTGTATCTTTGAAACGACCCCATGTCAATTCTCATCGATTCAGAAATTCATCCTTAGATATTGACGGTAAAATTATCTTCTTGCCTGTAAATTGATGCGTTAGCATTTGATAACAGATTAACATGCATGATAGTATTGTGTCAGTGCAGTTGAAAGTCAAATACTTGTAATTTGGACTAAAAATTCTACTTTCCTCAGATGAACCGGAGGTCGCCATCTTATTGTTCGCCGCTGTGATGTTGCCCGGCTTTTTGTCACGTGACAGGAATATTTTTAGATTGAAATTCCCAAAAACAACAAATAAACAAAAATGAAAACGACGATTTTCACAAAGTTCTGAAGTGGTATTTGGTTTCAGAAGATTACAAATGACAAAGCTACATGAATAGAAGAAATAAAACCGAAAAACACGCTTTTCATTTTTGAAGCCCGATAGCTCAATAATGCACCTTTAAATGTACTTCAGCTTCAAAAGTTTACCCTATAAGCATTTTTTTTCGCCCAGTGATGAGGGGCAAAGAATGTAAATATAAAAAATAAACATATGTACATGTAATTACGACAGCGTGTCGCTAGCAAAGTTTACATAAACCCCTTCGGGATTCATTTACTTTGGACGCGACCCACTGCGTTCATACTTTCATGAACAACAGAAAGATATAATTAATTTCTTAATTGAATTTATTAAACTAGTTGAGGAAAATGGATAAAATGCGAGCCATAGCCGAGCATTCTATCCCTTTCCTCAACGAGTTAAATAAATCCAATAGTACATGAACAAGAATGCAAGATTCTATTTATCATATGACATTAAAAGCCATTTTATGCACGATGTTTTCAATAAAAATGTCAGTATTTCGCCATTAAGGGCATATGATACGGAATACTTCCTACATTGAAATCTGTTTAAGAGTCTGTATATGTTCAGTATCATATACTGGCTCACCACATTTGAAATAAAAACCATACGTCACCGGGCTGAATCTTAAGTAATCTGAACAAGAAGGAGATCACCCCAAACTGTTTTCCCAGAATTGTCAGAAAACAACCATTGTTACAACGCATAATGTAGTAATGTAGTAATTACTACATTTTGATTTTTTTACTACATTATGCGTTGGCATAGTCGACGCGAAATGAAGTAAAAAAAATTATTTCATTTCGCGTTGATATGCACCATATCGACGCATAATGAAGTAATGATGGTAGAACATAGCTGTCTTCGAAAAGACTTAGGAAGCAATACAGTTAAATTCCTGCAATTTAGACCACATTTGAGACGGTTCAAAAGTGGTCTTTAAGACCACAGTTGAACAGTCCAAAAGACGGTCTTCCACAAAAGCACACTGAAGGTCAAAATCACAAAGAAAAAGGTTTATTGGGCGGCATCTCAATGTCGGGTAAAAGTCCCATGAAATTGGAAGCAACGTCTCCAAAATGACCTAAATAGTGTTGACGGGGACGTTAAACCTCAAATCAAACAAATCAAACAAAAGACAGACAGGCAGACAGACAGACAGACAGACAGACAGACAGAATGGACAAAAACTATATACCCCCTTGCATACTTCGTATGCCGGGGGTATAAATAGATGGGCTGCACGATGCTTCCACGCAGAGCTGATACTGCCCGTACATGAGTCCTCGTAATCTGCTTAGAACGTCTAAGCCTGTCCAGGAAAACTGCTGCGAGTCGGCCCATCCATGCATATAAACCCTATTGCTTTTAATTGGACGGCAGCGATTGAGATGTCATTTCATCTCAATATCGGGTAAAAGTCCCATAAAATTTGAAGCAATGTCTCCAAAATGACCTAAATAGTCTTGACGGGAACGTTAAACCTCAAATCAAACAAACAAACTGTTGACGCATAATGAAGTAAAATTAAGTATGCCACCCATCGCCGCAAAATGAAATAATTCTTTCATTTTGCTCAAACCTCTTAGTATCGACGCATAATGAAGTAAAAACGACATTTTATTTCATTTCGCGTCGACTATGCCAACGCATAATGTAGTAAAAATTTCAAAATGAAGAAATTACTACATTACTACATTATGCGTTGTAACAAACCATGTTAGTAAATAGCATGTCAAAAATGACTTTTGCCTGGCTTTTAAACATTTATTTCAGTCAGAATGATATAGTAAATTATACTGCTGCCTATCTTTAGACTGTTTTTCAAGCTCAGAATTTTTTTTTGCAAAACCAATTTTGTCATCAACCACAATATCTTTAAAATAATTCATTGTTTGCAAGATTTTGGACCATACAGAAAAATGCTACATTGAAATTTTCATAAAACAAGGTTTTTTCTCTAGGGGATGATTTCAGAGAATAGAAAATCAAAAGAAAACTAGGGGTCACCGTGCTAATTTCTGTTTTATTAAACAACCCGTTCCCCTACCCCCAGATGAAATACATGGTAAAAATATATATAAATTCTGTGAAAGGATGGCGAAAAATTGACAGATGACTTCGATTTTACTTGTAAATAGTAGCTGGCCATAATATGCATTGCAGCATATCGTTTCAGTAAGTCTGTAACCATTTAGGTTGATCTGATCTTGAGTAAATGTGGAAAAATTAAAATTTGCAAAAATCGCAATGCTACTGTTTTTGTGAAGTTTATAGCGAGGCTGAAAATGTTTAATTCTCAGACGCGATGTCATATGATAAATGTACTTCTTAATTATATTCTTAAATCTTATTTTTTTTTCATTGGGGCATGGCTGTGACACATATGTACCGCG
>CAUZLF010000486.1:141066-166825 GCA_963580285.1 Lucinisca nassula | reverse complement strand
CATGTAACAACACCGTGGTAGCTCAGTGGCTAGTGCACTTGTACCTCTGTTACAACGCATAATGTAGTAATGTAGTAATTTCTTCATTTTGATTTTTTTACTACATTATGCGTTGGCATAGTCGACGCGAAATGAAGTAAAAAAAATATTTCATTTCGCGTTGATATGCACCATATCGACGCATGGTAGAACATAGCTGTCTTCGAAAAGACTTAGGAAGCAATACAGTTAAATTCCTACAATTTAGACCACATTTGAGACGGTTCAAAAGTGGTCTTTAAGACCACAGTTGAACAGTCCAAAAGACGGTCTTCCACAAAAGCACACTGAAGGTCAAAATCACAAAGAAAATGTAGCTTTAACCTTCCAAATATGCTTTAAAAACAAAATTTGTATTAATTTTAGGTGGTCTTAATAGTGGAATTTCATTGTATTTGATTAAGCCAGTAGAATTAAAATCGTACGCCTTGCGCTATTTTGGTCTCATGCCTGATGTCTTTCCCTCATTTGTGTTTTAACCTCAAATCAAACAAATCAAACAAAAGACAGACAGGCAGACAGACAGACAGACAGACAGACAGACAGAATGGACAAAAACTATATACCCCCTTGCATACTTCGTATGCCGGGGGTATAAATAGATGGGCTGCACGATGCTTCCACGCAGAGCTGATACCGCCCGTACATGAGTCCTCGTAATCTGCTTAGAAGGTCTAAGCCTGTCCAGGAAAACTGCTGCGGGTCGGCCCATCCATGCATATAAACCCTATTGCTTTTAATTGGACGGCAGCGATTGAGATGTCATTTCATCTCAATATCGGGTAAAAGTCCCATAAAATTTGAAGCAAGTCTCCAAAATGACCTAAATAGTCTTGACGGGAACGTTAAACCTCAAATCAAACAAACACACTGTTGACGCATAATGAAGTAAAATTAAGTATGCCACCCATCGCCGCAAAATGAAATAATTCTTTCATTTTGCTCAAACCTCTTAGTATCGACGCATAATGAAGTAAAAACGACATTTTATTTCATTTCGCGTCGACTATGCCAACGCATAATGTAGTAAAAATTTCAAAATGAAGAAATTACTACATTACTACATTATGCGTTGTAACATACCTCTGATGCTATAGTTCCCGGTGATAAAGGATGCTCTGTTTAGCCTACGTGACGTTGACTGGAGCATCCCATTTCAACCCAACCCCCCTTTCCGCCTACTGTTTGCAGGAATAAATGCCTCAACGTGCACCGTCTTTCGGATCGCGTATAGAAGCCTTCGTGGTGCAGTGGTTACGCTACTCGCCTTGTAAACCAGGGATCGCAGGATCGATCCCGGGCTTCTCCAGACTTTCGGATGAGTCTTTAAACCGAGGTCCCGTCTCCGTATGACCTTAGCTGTTGGTGGGACGTAAAACTAAAACTCACTTTCGGATCGCGACGTTTACTGTAGCCCCGTCATCCCACTATCCCACTCGGACACACGCCGTGTGGGGAGAATAATTCCATATGCAAGTTGAACGACAGACTGATATTCAGTATCACTTTGTTCCCTGAATATGACTTCAAGCCAATGCATCACGAAAACACGTCTATATAATTTTGACCCTCTTGAACCCCAATTTTGTATAGTAAAACTGGGGTTTCCGGGGGTATACCTTATTTTTCTTATTTCTGCTCTATAACATAGATTTTGGGTAGTCGCTAGAACCGCCTCGATGAGGCGGTTCTAACGGTTGCCCACAATCTATATTTCGAGCAGAAATAAGTAAAATATCGCATTTTTCATCATAAAATGTTCATTTTTTTCGGCGATAAAGGTGGCAATGTATTTGTATAGGCGTGTTTGCGTAATGGTAACAAAAAAAAAAAAAAACACTGGAAAGGAGAGACAGAAGAAAAAAGAAAACATCACGAAAACACGCCAATATAATTTTGACCACCTTGAACCACACTTTTATATAGTAAACTGTATATATATATATATAAGCCAGTAGAATTAAAATCTATATATATATATATATTTTTTTTTTTTTATTTCTACGCTAAAATATCGTTAGAATGAGGCGGTTCTAACGAGTACCCGCAATCTATATTTTGTGCAGAAACAAGAAAAATATCACAACTTTTCATCTTAAAATTTTCTCTTTCTCTGAAAAAAATAAATAAATAAAAAAAAAATACAATGCACATGTATTTACATATAGGCAAGTTTTCGTATTGTAAAAGTAGAAAAGTAAAAGAGTTGTACATGTCTAGTTGAAGGATTCCTACCACTGATTTATGGAACAGGATTTAGGTAAACACATTGAGATTGCAATATGCAATTTTGATATTCTGTTATGCTATATTCAGTTACAATTGTGCAAAATATTCCGCTTCTGCTTCTTCTAGTTCTCATTATTCTCGTTAAGTGGCGCTGTGATCGTTTTTCCGTAAACGTCCGCCTGTATTCGGAAGATACCAAAAAGAATCTGCAAGCGTATTGGTGACACGGAGGAGTGAAAGAAACGAGAAAACTATATTTTTGGCATAAAACGGACGATTTGGGGACATTACACCCTTCCCGATAAAATCATTTACACATAATTTTTATTTTATATGTCAGACCAGGAATCAGCTTTGCTGTGTTTGTTTTGTGTCCAAGTTTTATCTAAATATATCGCAAATGTGTTCAGGCCATTGCACCTCTAAAATATAAATTTGTTGTAAATACTTATAATAATTTTGTATGGCACAGTAATGCTCCTGTCCATGTCGTGTAGACCTTGGTGAGACTGCTCCTTTATGATCACCTGAAGCAAACATAGTTACAACTCTCTTTTGTGAAAATGCTTTCAGATGAGAAACGACTTACGTTCCCTCTAACATTTATTTCTGATTTAGGGCATATCCAACGGAATTCTAAAACTAGGGATTTTGGTTCTGCTGTTTGATTTGATGTTTAACGTCACCTTCAACACAGTATAGATCATTTTGGAGACGTTGCTTCCACTTTTGTGGGACTTTTACCCGACACTGAGATGAAATGACATCTCCAAGCCCTGTCGCCCAATGAAACCAATAGGGTTTGTAAGCACTGCTTTGGCTCGGTAGACTTAGATCCTCTAAGCGGTTTACCAGTACTGGTGTGCGGGTCGGTTTCAGTTCATGCAGCCCATCTATTTCTTCAAGCCCCGATGGCCGGGGGTCTGATTCCCAGTTTGTTTTGTCACATGTTTATATAGATGTTCGTAACTGTTTGTGTTAAATGCATTCATTAATTTATAAGAAAATAGAAAACTATCTGACTTTTTATACTAGATTTTTGGCTTCAAGTGACAAAACGCAAAGGTTTCCACTTTTTAGCTCACCGTCACGTAGTGACGAGGTGAGCTTTTTGGATCACGTTTCGTCCGTAGTCAGTCCGTGCGTCCGTGCGTGCGTCCGTAAACAATTTCTTCAAACGACATCTCCTCCTAAACCACTGATCGGATTTTGACCAAACTTCACAGGAATGATCCTTAGGTGGTCCCCTTTCAAAGTTGTTCAAATGGTTCCGGTCCGTTGCACATCTAGGTCATAGGAGCCAAAAATAGATTTTTTTTCACCAAAAACTTTAAAAATCTTCTTCTCTGAAACCACAAGGCCCAGGTCTTTGATATTTGGTATGAAGCTCCATCTAGTGGACCCCTACCAAGATTGTTCAAATTATAGTGCTGGGACCAAAAATTGCTGGGACCAAAAATGCCCCCGCTCCGGGGCCCTTTGGTTTTACATGGGCTTATATAGGGAAAATCTTTAAAAATCTTCTTCTCTGAAACCGTAAGGCCCAAGTCTTTGATATTTGGTATGAAGCTTCATCTAGTGGACCCCTACCAAGATTGTCCAAATTATAGTGCTGGGGCCAAAAATGCCCCCGCTCTGGGGCCCTTCGGTTTTACATGGGCTTATATAGGGAAAATCTGTAAAAATCTTCTTCTCTGAAACCGCAAAGCCCAGTTCTTTGATATTTGGTATGAAGCTTCATCTAGTGGACCCCTACCAAGATTGTTCAAATTATAGTGCTGGGGCCAAAAATGCCCCCGCTCCAGGGCCCTTTGGTTTTACATGGGCTTGTATAGGGAAGAGCTTTAAAAAATCTTCTTCTCTAAAACCGTAAAGCCCAGGTCTTTGATATTTGGTATGAAGCTTCATCTAGGGGACCCTTACCAAGATTGTTCAAATTATAGTGCTGGGGCCAAAAATGCCCCCGCCCTGGGGCCCTTTGGTTTTACATAGGCTTAAATAGGAAAATTCTTTAAAAATCTTCTTCTCTGAAACCGCAAGGCCTACGTCTTTGATATTTGGTATGAAGCTTCACCTAGTGGACCCCTACCAAGATTGTTCATATTATAGCCCTGGGGCCAAAAATGCCCCTGCTCGGGGGCCCTTTGGTTTTACATGGGCTTATATATGGAAAATCTTGAAAAATCTTCTTCTCTGAAACCGCAAGGCCCAGGTCTTTGATATTTGGTATGAGGCTTCATCTTGTGGACCCCTACGAAGATTGTTCAAATTATAGTGCTGGGGCCAAAAATGCCCCCGCCCCGGGGCCCTTTGATTTTTCAGAGGCTTATATAGGGAAAATCTTTAAAAAATTTCTTCTCTGAAACCGTAAGAGCCATGTTTTTGATATTTGGTATGAAGCTTCATCTAGTGGACCCCTACCAAGATTGTTCAAATTATATTGCTTGGGCCAAAAATGCCCCCGCCCTGGGGCCTTTTGGTTTTACATGGGCATATATAGGGAAAATCTTTAAAAATCTTCTTCTCTGAAACCGCAAGGCCCAGGTCTTTGATATTTGGTATGAAGCTATACCTAGTGGACCCCTACCAAGATTGTTCAAATTATAGTTCTGGGGCCAAAAATGCACACGCCCGAGACCCTTTGGTTTTACATAGGCTTATATAGGGAAATCTTAAAAAATCTTCTTCTCTGAAACAACATGTCCCAGGTCTTTGATATTTGGTATGAAGCTTCACCTAGTGGACCCCTATCAAGATTGTTCAAATTATAGCCCACGGGCCAAAAATGCTCCCGCTCCAGGGCCATTTGGTTTTACATAGACTTATATGGGGAAAATCTTGAAAAAAATTTGTCTCTGAATTCACAAGGCCTAGGTCTTTGATATTTGGTATGAAGCTTCATCTAGTGGACCTCTACCAAGATTGTTTAAATTATAGCTCTGAGGCCAAAAATGTCCCCGCCCCGGGGCCATTTGGTTTTACATAGGCTATGTAGGGAATATCTTTAAAAAATGGTCTCTGAAACCCCAAGGCCCAGGTCTTTGATATTTGGTGTGTAGCTTCATCTAGTGGACCTTTGCCAAGATTGTTCAAATTATAGGCTTTGTTGATATTTGGTATGAAGCTTCACCTTTTTAGACCTCCCTCAACATTATGCACATTGTAGCCCTGGAGTCAATAATGGCCCTCCCAGAGGCCCACTTGTAACTCTATCATATGGGTCAGGTGAGCGATACAGGGCCATCATGGCCCTCTTGTTTGAGAAAAACACAACGCGCAGCAAATTCTTTCAAACCGGAGTGCAGGTGGAAAACCCGCACCTGCTACAATGTAACATATCAAGCGCTGGAAGCCTCTGTGGTATAGTGGTTATGCTACTCGCCTCATTAACCAGGGATCGCAGGATCGACCCCGGCTTCTCCAGAATTTCGGATGAGTCTTTAAACCCAGGTCCCATCTCCGTATGACCTTAGCTGTTGTCGAGACGTAAAACTAAAAACGCAGTCACATACCAAGCGCATCCCACCATAAAATAACATCTTTATAATTCTTACCCCCCCCCCCCCCCCCACACACACACACACACACACTTGATCCCCACTTTTATAGGGTAAAACTGGGATTGACAGGAGTAAACATTATTTTTCTCATTTCTACTCCAAAATATAGATTGTGGGTACTCGTTAAAACCGCATCGAAGAGGCGCTTCTAACGTGTACCCAAAATGTATATTTTAAGCAACAGTCAGAAAAATATCATCACGACTTTTCATCTTTCAATTTTTGTTGTTGTATTTTTCGGCGGTAAAATGTACGAATCTAATGCATCAAAAACATTTTTTTTTTTCTAGATTCTGTAAACTTTAATAATAAGTAAATAAATAAATAAATAATGTCGTTAAGTTCCGCCAGGTAAACCTGGGTACGCTGTACGCGGTCTAACTGTAATAAAACAAGAAGAAAAAAAAAAAAACTTTGGTGTAGACCTAATACATGGAAATACATGTAAGTACAAAATGGTTTGGATTCAGCCACTCCATTTGCCAAATCGTTACATGTAGAACTTGAAGAAATATGTAGTAGGCTGGTTAAGACAGTCGCGACACTAGCTCAGCAAGGTTTTGCTGGCTGAAGACAGACGGACGGACGGACGAACTGACAGACGACCAGCTAATATTTTCGCGTTGTGATTCTGTTGGATGAAAGCTATCCTGCCCCAGTCTAACTTATGAAGACAGACAGACGGACATATGAATAGGACAGCTGTCATTGTGACCACAGGTGCGTTTCTATGGTTGCGGGTCGGGGCTGAGAATGAGTAAGTACTGTTCATGTTAATGGATGAAGTATTTACATCAGAATTACAATGGGAATTGGGGAACTAGTTGTTGTTTTCCAAATTCCCCGTGTGGTCAGCTGGCGATGTCCCAGGGAACGAATCCCCGTTGCCGGTGAACAGAGAGACAAACTGGTTTGGAAGGTAAACGGGCGTCATAAGCACTTAGGGGTTACCCCACCGTTCGGCGATACGCTGTGCGGACATATACATACTTCTATAATATCCAAACATTTGAGTTTTGAGTGAGGTTGCAATTAGTAAATAATATCTTTATAAGTAACACCTCAGAAGGATCAGGTTTATGAAAATTGTATGAATTAATCAATTTTAACAATAATTGCTCATTTCAAATCCACGGATTCGCACAGACTAATCCCTCATGGTAATTTATTTTAGTAAATGTTCAACGATTGAGTATTTTCCCCTTCTTCAAACAAGTATTAACTTTTAAATAAAAAATCCAGTTTCTCATAAATAAGGAACCGCGCTGTAAAATTTATTTTAAAGATGCAAACGTACACATTATTGTAAATATCCGAATTATTGAATAGCTGGATAAAATTTATCGCTGCTGGCTTGAATTTGGCCCCTGGAAAAGCGAATGCGATCTTCTCAAACGGACGCTTGTCATCGGAAAAATACGGCAAATCCACGGACATTGCCGAACGTTACCGTCACCTCAATGACTGGTACCCCGTCTAACCACAGCAGAATCGAAACTGAATAATGCAAAATAGGACGTCCAAATGCCATATTTAAATACAAAGGTCTCAAATTAGAATGTGCATGTTGCATATTCGAATAAAGTAGTAAGATATGGAAAGGTTCATAATGCAAAGTGCGGTTTCAACAATTCATATTGTAATTGCACATTGCATAATTGAGTTTTTACCTTAATACTGTTCCATACTGATTAGACCAGTGGTTTGACCTACACTGGGTCCTGTCAAATTTGTTTGTGTTGAGCTTTTACGTCTCCGTCAACAGCTTTTAGATCATTTTGTAGACGTTGCTTCCGATTTTATGGGACTTTTCGGTTGGTTTCAGCTCTGCGTGGAAGCACCGTGCAGCCACTGAATCTATTTCTCCACATTACGCAAACACGCCTATACAAATACATTGCCATCTTAATCGCCGAAAAAATGAAAATTTTATGATGAAAAACTGTGATATTTTTCTTATTTCTGCTCCAAATATAGATTGTGGGCACTCGTTAGAACCGCCTCATCGAGGCGGTTCTAACGAGTACCCACAATCTATATTTTAGAGCAGAAATAAGAAAAATAAGGTATACCCCCGGAAACCCCAGTTTTACTTTGTAAAAGTGGGGTTCAAGGGGGTCAAAATTATATAGGCGTGTTTTCGTGATGAAGCCCCGATGGGCGGCAGTCCGATTTCATCTCCATATAACGTGGGACTTAACGGGATAGATACCCAATTCATTAGAAATCACCATCCGCAACTATTATTGACATTTATGCCATTGGCGCAAAGGATTAAGCCTTTTACTGTGCGCAGTATAGTTCGCGAGTATGGATTCGGTGTAGGCGTTCCCAACATCTAAGTCGGCCGCGCCCATCGGGGCTTGAAAATATAGATGGGCTGCATGTTGCTTCCACGCAGAGATGACACCGACCGCACACGAGTACTGGTATACCGCTTAGAGGATCTAAGCCTGTCCAGGCAAATCGGTGCGAGTCGTACGAAAGAGGAAGAATGGCTTGAGATGTCATTTCATCTCAATGTCGGGTAAAAGTCCCACGAAATTAGAAGCAGCGTCTCCAAAATGACCTATACCGTGTTGACGGGGACGTTAATCCTAAAATAAAACAAACAGAACCAACACCTATATAGGCTCTCATGGTCGATCGGAACAGAGGCTGAGCCGAGGTTCCGATCAGTCCGGGCAACACAAGAATCAGAAACGACTATGACGAACACAAGCAAGTAAGATTTTTTTTCTTGCACACCACAACGGTTTTCTTTTCGACTTTTTTCATTGTACAACAAAATTCCTATATTAATACTGTAAAATTCCCCTCTTATATTATTTCTGTTTGCCCACAAAGCTAAAGGCACTCGGGAATTTTATCAGTAATTTATTAAAAGCTGTTTAATGTATGTAGCCTTGTGACACAAGTAGGGCCGGCTGATAAGACTATACTGACTATACTCCGCACGAGGAAATTATCTCACTGACTGCTATGCAGCAATATTCTAAAACATGCAAAGAACCTCCAACTGTATTTTCCAGTTATTTATTGGTTGGTTATTTCTAAGCAAAGCAAAGCAGAAAGCCTGTCTCTCTTTCTTTCATACACATAACAAATACTCCACAACAGAACCCAACGGGAAAAAGACCCAGAGCCTTCCTGGGCACTGGTTTTATACCCCTTATGACCCAAAATAGCCTACAGTGTAGTTTTAAATAGATGATAAAACTTTCCCATAAAACTATTCTGAGACTAGTGCTAATAATACCCTGATTTATTATTAGACATGTATTTATAAAGGAGCAAATTCCTCTAGTTACAACAATAAATATCTTTAAAAAAGATATGCGGCGTAGATTTAATTGGAGGGTTGTTTAGAAACCAGTGCTTCAGCTGAAGTGCACGACCCGCCGGATGTTTTTAGCTTTATGAGTGTTATCATATATGGGTATGGCGGCCATTTTGGTCATGTGACCTGGACCTAAAACGGTTCCCCCAATAAATGCGCCTTATCGTAAGGAGCAAAAATATATCTAATACTTTAGTACTGTATTCTGAATCGTTTGCAGGATAAAATGCATTCTCACTTTTCCAATACAAAAGCATATGTGCCAAAGTTTGACCTAGGCACAAAGAAGGTCAAGGTCAACCCAGGGTCACCATTTTAGCAATTTATGATGGGCCTACGTCCCAGATGTTATTTATCAAGTTTCGTGGAAATCTGCCAAGTGGTTCTGGAGAAGACTATTTTGAAGGGTTTTTACCATATATGGCTTGGCGGCCATTTTGGTCATGGGACCTGGACCCCATAAGCAAATTTTGGTTTCCTCCATCCCATAGAGGCTCCATATGAAATTTGACCTTAATCGGCCAAACGGTTTCCGAGGAGAAGCAGTTCGAAAATTTTCACATTTTTCGCCTCGGCGAGGCTATACTAAATGGAATGTAATATTTCGCAAGTTCATTGGTTAGACCTCATTGATACTATCAGTATGCCAAAAACTGTTTAAATATTCCAAGCGGTTAAGTCCCTATCACCAATTTTCACAAACGGGTTACGGACGGACAGACAGACAGACCATATATGGCTTGGCGGCCATTTCGGTCATGTGACCTGGACCCCATGAGCAAGTTTTGGTTTCCCCCATCCCATAGAGGCTCCATATGAAAGTTGACTTCAATCGGCCCAACGGTTTCCGAGGAAAAGCAGTTCGAAAATTTTCACATTTTTCGCCTCGGTGAGGCTATACTAAATGGAATGTAATATTTCGTAAGTTCATTGGTTAGATCTCATTGATATATATCAGTATGCCAAAAATTGTTTAAATATTCCAAGCGGTTCAGTCACTATCACCAATTTTCACAAACGGGTTACGGACGGACAGACAGACTGAGAGAATGACACGGTGATTTTAGGGCACTCTTAGAAAATCAACCGACTTCAGTCGGTCTCTTTTTCTGCGGGTCGTGCAATATGAGCTACAATAGTGACAGCAACAATTGTCTAGCTATGAACTGGTTTACTGTATTCAAACAATTCAGATGTCACGCGAGGAAAAATAGCTTTGCAGAGGGCGGTGTCCCGCCTGTTTGAGCTAAGGTCAATGTAAATGGTCAAGGTTAAAAACATGACCTCATTTCAAGAGCATATGATCTCAAGTACATGCACAACAAATAAGAAAACGTTATCATTTACTGTTTTTGAACACAAATTCTAGGGTTAAAATTTAGGGTTGTCGCTATGGTGAACGTAAACGCATAGGCGGACGAACAAACGGACGAGCAGACAAACGGACTTTTCAGAATTTATATAACATTAATGATATTCGAAAATGTCCATTTTGTGTTAAAATGGAGGACATAAAGTATGCTGAAGAAAAATGATACACTGCAACTTTTATTTAGCATATATTGTAAATTAAACATCTGTCAATTTGTAATGCGATTATTACATGTTTTTGTCACGCTATATCTCTTTATTGGTTTCATTGGGCAACAGGGCTTGGGTGTCATTTCATCTCAATGTCGGGTAAAAGTCCCACAAACTTGGAAGCAACGTCTCCAAAATGACCTACACAGTGTTGATGGGGACGTTAAACCTCAAATCAAACAAACAATTCCTTTCGCAGAAAATTCTTCCTTTCGCGAAAGGAACCTTCCTTTCGCGAAATGGTTCCTTTCGCTATATAGACCAACCACGTGAAATTAGGTCAAAATAGCTATTCACCACAGCAGTTACAGAATTCACTAGAAACACAATTATACATATGACGTATGGTCATCAAAGGACAAGACGGTGAGCAAGCCGAAACTGTATATATTTTTCATTCATGTCTCACATAAAAAACGAAACATTTCCTAGGTTAAAACTTCAGTAAACTGTCGTATTTTTTAGTAGATTTATTTATGCAAATCATTGACCAATGAAATGGTCATCTCCTTGGACATGTGGTTTTATTGACCAATGGAATAACGAAAAATGTAGGACAAAAGCAAAACTATAACGGCTACGCCGTAAAAATATACCCAGCAACATCTTGCTAAATATACCTTAGCAACTATATTTACCAGGGCCACTAAAAATAGAAAGCCCAAATTCCTACTTAGACCAAAATACCTTACAGCCAAGTTCTCACGGTCTAAAATAAATCTGCTGAACTTGCAGGCCAGCTAAAATATGATACTGTACTTATATTTTGCAGCACCACATGACAAAATCCATGTAGGCTATCATTGAATGATTTAAAGTATTTCAGATTAGCCCCATAATTAAGTCCCTACAAAATGAAATTAACAAAACTACATCAATACCACCTTTGGGACTGTTGAAAAGTGGTCTTTGAGACCACTGTTGAACAGTCCCAAAGGTGGTCCCTGACCAGAGGACATTGTGTGCAGAAAACACGAAGAAAGAATAACTGCACCTTTCTCATCAAACGTTTTAAAGCACAATCATCATCATCATCATTCCTAAGAGGCAATGATATAGAGGATATTTGATTTTTTCAGTGTAAGATCGAATTTTATTTCATCGAATGAACACCAAAACTGTTATTTTCACGAGTGGCGTAGCCACGAGTGAAAATAGCAGTTTTGGTGTTCATGAGTGAAATAAAATTTGATCTTGCACTGAAAAAATCAAATTTTCTGTTTCTTACATGCTTCAAAAGGCAATATTTAGCGTCTTTAATGGTGTCGCTCACATTCGGAGAAAATTATCTTTGTTCCTGTTCGTTCCGCGTCAATTTAGTGGTGTCCATCGTGTTTAGTGGGTATACTATTGGGTGTAAACTGAAAGTTTGCACCTGAGAAATGGCCTGGGATGGTATTATTATGAATGATTAATGAAATAATTGAGAGAGTAGTTTTCCAAAGAAGTTGCTGGCAAGTCTAACGTCGCGCGACAAAAGACGTGATGTCAGCGTCATAAATGACGTCAGTAACGTCCCCGTCACACATGAACGGGCTATGCGTCAATTAGAACACATTTCAGTATTGTTCAGTTATCTGACAAAGATAAAATTGAAATTAGAGTTAGATTTGAAGAAAAAAGTAGTCCCAAACAGTGAAAAATAAAAAATCGTATTTTCACTGTTTGAAACAGTGAAAATATCGATTTATATTTCACTGATAAATCTCTATCATTCATTGAAAAGCATGTAAGAAACATGTATATGCTATTTTATACGCCCGTTTGAAAAAACGGGACGTATTATGTTAAACCCTCTGGCGTCCGTTCGTCCGTTTGTCCATATGTCTGTAAACTCCCTCCTACAGTTTACATTTGATCAAGCTGAAACTTCATTCATAGTTAGATCATGATGTGGGGCAGCGCATATTGTTTCGATGTTATGGTTCGCCAATTAATAATAGAGTTATGCCCCTTTGTTTTAACTTTTCGTTTCCGGATAACTCGTCCTACAGTTTACATCCGATCAAGCTGAAACTTCATACATAGTTAGACCATGATGTGGGGCAGCGCAAATTGTTTCGAGGTTACGGTCCACCAAATAATAATAGAGTTACGCCCCTTTGATTTTTTTTTGTACTTTTTTAGTTTCCGGATAGCTCCTCCTTCAGTTTACATCCGATTAAGCTGAAACGTCATACATAGTTAGACAATGATGATGGGTAGTGCATATTGATTCGAGGTTGCCGTCCATTAAATAATAATAGAGTTACGCACCTTTAAATTTTTATGCCCCCGCCTGCCTTGGCAGGAGTGGGGCATATAGCGTTTCGCCGTGATGTTACGTCCGTACGTGCGTACGTGCGTTCGTGCGTATGTCACGTTCGTAACCACCTCGGGCTGAAATGTCGAGCTGAAACCTCGGACTCGCATTAGAGCTCATATTTTTTTTACCTGTTGTGCTACAAAGTTGAAATTTGGTATGACATCTACTCAGACCAAGACCTATCAGTTCATGTTCAAATTGACCCAAAGTCTTGCCCCTGGGTGGGCCTAGGGGTCAGATTGCGTAACAGGTCAAAATTGACATATAGGAATTTGCATGCAAAACAGTCAAAATGTCTAATTATCTTGAAACTTTATCAGATTCGAACACCTAAACCATATATATTATTGTTCCTTATGATATGACACATTCCATGACGCAGACTTTGGGTCCCTACAGTCACCCCTGGGCCATGCCCCGCCCCCTTTGCTTCTTTAAAGTCTTTATATCTCAGAAACTATCCATATCCCCACCCCTTAACCATATATATTATTGTTCTTTATGATAAGATGCATTGACTGATACAGACATTGGGTCCATCCCGACCCCCCCCCCCCCCCCCCCCATTTATATAGAAATGTGTATGTAAAACTGTCAAAATGTCTAACTGTCTTGAAAATTAATCGTATTCGTCGAACCCCTAAACCATATATATTATTGTTCCTTATGATATGACACATTCCATGACACAGACTTTGGATCCCTACGGTCACCCCTGGGCCATGCCCCGCCCCCTTTGCTTCATTAAAGTCTTTATATCTCAGAAACTATCCATATTACAAAGTTGAAATTTGGTATGACATCTACTCAGACCAAGACCTATCAGTTCATGTTCAAGATGACCCAATGTCATGCCCCTGGGTTGGCCCAGGGGTCAGATTGCGTAACAGGTCAAAATTGTCATATAGGAATTTGTATGCAAAACTGTCAAAATGTCTAATTATCTTGAAAAGTAATCAGATTCGACACCTAAACCATATATATTATTGTTCCTTATGATATGACACATTCCATGACGCAGACTTTGGGTCCCTACAGTCACCCCTGGGCCATGCCCCGCCCCCTTTGCTTCTTTAAAGTCTATATCTCAGAAACTATCCATATCCCCACCCCTTAACCATATATATTATTGTTCTTTATGATAAGATGCATTGACTGATACAGACATTGGGTCCATCCCGACTCCCCCCCCCCCCCCCCATTTATATAGAAATTTGTATGCAAAACTGTCAAAATGCCTAACTATCTTGAAAATTAATCAGATTCGAACACCTAAACCATATATATTATTGTTCCTTATGATATGACACATTCCATGACACAGACTTTGGGTCCCTACAGTCACCCCTGGGCCATGCCCCGTCCCCTTTGCTTCATTAAAGTCTTTATATCTCAGAAACTATCCATATCCCCACCCCTTAACCATATATATTATTGTTCCTTATGATAAGATGCATTGACTGACACAGACTTAATCAGATTCGAACACCTAAACCATACATATTATTGTTCCTTATGATATGACTCATTCTAAGACACAGACTTTGTCTCCCTCTGGTCAACCCCGGACCATGCCCCGCCCCCTTCAATTCATAAAAGGCCTTATATCTCAGAAACAATTCATATCCCCACCACTTAACCATATATATTATTGTTCCTTGTGATAAGATGCATTCACTGACACAGACCTTGGGTCCCTGTGGACAGCTCCGGGTCCCTCCGGACACCCCCGTGTCATTCTAGAGAATGGGTACAAGCCATATCGACAAAGATATATGGCGGGGACATCTGTGTACTTTGGACACATGTCTAGTTTGTAATCTTTTAGTTTCCGGATAGCTCCTCCTTCAGTTTACATCCGATTAAGCTGAAACTTCATACATAGTTTGACAATGATAATGGGTAGTGCATATTGATTCGAGGTTGCCGTCCATTAAATAATAATAGAGTTATGCCCCTTTGATTTTTTTTTTTAATTTTTCGTTTCCGGATGACTCCTACATATCCTATGACACCCGATAAAGTTGAAACTTCATATATTGTAAGGCCATGATGTGGGACAGCGCATATTGTTTCAAGGTTATCGTTAACGAAATAATAATATAGTTATGCGCCTTTGAAAAATTCTGTAAACATTTTGTTTCCGGATAACTCCTCCAAAATCGATTTTACGATTTAGACAAATAATTTGTTCAGTCCGCACGAAGGCCTCCTAACTCATCAGTGCAGCATCTCCGAGAACACAAAAATCCAACTTTGTAGAGATTAAACAACGGGGAGAACTCGACAGCGGCTAGAAACCACTGAAATACTGGAGCAAAAGAAAACCAATAGCTTGGCTCCGATGGGCCAAACCACGGACAGAGCATCAGCTACCAAACAACATTATACATAAAATTAAAACCTTTTTGGTTTGTTTGGGCGGCAGGGCTTGAGGTGTCACCGCATCCCAATGTCGGGTAAAGGTCCCACACAATTGGAAGCAACTTCTCCAGAATTACCTAAATGGTGTTGTCGGGGACGTAAAACCTCCATTTAAACAAACAAACCAATAACTCTGTTTGAAATGTCATCCTTCAGTCAGTAAAGATTATTGACTATTTTAAATCGCATGACATTTTGTCTTAACACACTGTATCCATTTGTATTGATATATTGTTTTGTACATTTTTTTTGTACAGACCCGACCATCTAGATGGGCTGCATGGTGCATCCACGCAGAGCTGAAACTGACCACACATGAGTACTGGTAAACCGCTAACTAAGCCTGCCCAGGCAAAATGGTGCATGTGTGTCAGACCGTCCAATACATACATGTAGATAAGCCGTTTTGTTTCATCGGATAACAGTGTTTGAGATGTCATTTCAATTCAGTGTCGAATAAAAGTCCCACAAAATTGGAAGCAGCTTCTCCAAAATGACCTTTGTAGCATTGACGGGGACGTTAAACCTCAATTCAAACAAAACCAAAACACTGTTTTGTAATTCTGCGTTTAATACACACGCTCTAATAAGAAACATTTAAACAAAGGGTATACACAATTTCCTTATGTTTGATTTCCTGTTTAATATGAATCCAGAGCTCTGCGACTTCAGAGCTGAATGCAAGGCTGGACTGAATCCAGAACTCTGCATACAAATCGCGAATTCAGAGTTGAATCCAGGGCTAGGCTAAACCAGCAGCTCTGGGGTTCAAATTGCGAATTCAGAATTGCATGTTGGGCTGGGCTGAATCAAGAGCTCTCGATTCAGAGTTGAATCCAGAGCTGGGCTTTATCAAGATCTCTAGATTCAAAAAAGGCTTAATCCAAACCTAAGATCGCAGAGCCAACTTCACACAACTTAATAAATGTAAACAACTTCTACAGATAAAATCAAAGACTTGAGAAGTTTCGAAGTCGGTGAATTACAGGGTACTTGATCCGGATCTACACTGTTTGCCGGTGTCCAACATTTGTTTGTGAAGAAACACTACGTATGATAGTGGTTAACATACAGTCGAAGTTCAATGGCTCGAACACCTTTTGGACCTCGGAAATCTGTTCGAGACAGGGGTAGTTCGAGCCACTGAGGTTACTGTCAGGAGGCATAACGAGATACTTTTAGACATCTTTTCGGTGTTCTATAATGAAAATGTATGCTGCGTGTACTCATTAGAATCGCCTCATCGAGGCGATTCTAATGAGTACATGCACACAGCATACATTTGCAAGATAAAAGACTAAAATATCCTTAATTATCCCCCTTTATTTCTTATGTAGAGGATTTCGCTAGGGGCTAAAAAATGGGTTCGACACATCCATGGTAAACGAGCCATCGGTGTTCGAGCCATCGAAGTTCTACTGTATAACATTTGAAGGTGCCACTGTGACAAAACAGTTGCAGGAATGATTCTGGACTGTTATATGTATTCCTGCTTCTAAAATACATAGTAGACGCATTCTTTTACAGCTAAAACACTGAGGTTTTTCTGCCGATGTTTTTATGTCTGCTTCAAACATCGGTTGTATGTGCTCATTAGAACTGCGTCAATGAATAGGTTCAAACGAGTACCCAAAGCCCTTATTATAGAAGAGAAATAGGAATAATAATGTATGCCCTTCAGGCCCTATTTTTCTCAGAAAAACTTGGGTATATGTGGGTGTTCATTACATGTACATAGGCTTGTTGACCTAAGGGGTCTTAAAAATGTTTGCTCTTTAATATGTGACCGTGTTAACCACTTTATAAAGCAGTTATGAGCTGCCAGATGCAATCAGATTATTAATTGGATCATTCATGCTGATAAAGAATTTTCTCTTTTTAAAAAATAACACAGCTGTGTTGATAGTAGAACCAGTGCTTCAGCTGAAGTGCACGACCCGCCGGATGCTTTTAGCTTTATGAGTGTTACCATATATGGGTATGGCGGCCATTTTGGTCATGTGACCTGGACCTAAAACGGTTCCCCCAATAGCTGCGCCTTATCGTAAGGAGCAAAAATATATCTTATACTTTAGTATTGTATTCTGAATCGTTTGCAGGATAAAAAGCATTCTCACTTTTCCAATACAAAAGCATACATGTATGTGTCAAAGTTTGACCTAGGCACAAAGAAGGTCAAGGTCAACCCAGGGTCACCATTTTAGCAATTTATGATGGGCCTACGTCCCAGATGCTACTTATCAAGTTTCGTGGAAATCTGCCCAGTGGTTCTGGAGAAGACTATTTTTGAAGGGTTTTACCATATATGGCTTGGCGGCCATTTTGGTCATGTGACCTGGACCCTATGAGTAAATTTTGGTTTTCCCCATCCCATAGAGGCTCCATATGAAATTTGACTTCAATCGGCCCAACTGTTTCCGAGGAGTAGCAGTTCGAAAATTTTCACATTTTTCGCCTCGGCGAGGGGTTACTAAATGGAATGTAATATTTCGCAAGTTCATTGGTTAGATCTCATTGATATCTATCAATATGCCAAAAATTGTTTAAATATTCCAAGCGGTTAAGTCACTATCACCAATTGTCACAAACGGGTTACGGACGGACAGACAGACAGACCATATATGGCTTGGCGGCCATTTTGTTCATGTGACCTGGACCCCATGAGCAAGTTTTGGTTTCCCCCATCCCATAGAGGCTCCATATGAAAGTTGACTTCAATCGGCCCAACGGTTTCCGAGGAGAAGCAGTTCGAAAATTTTCACATTTGTCGCCTCGGCGAGGCTATACTAAATGGAATGTAATATTTCGCAAGTTCATTGGTTAGATCTCATTGATATCTATCAGTATGCCAAAATTGTTTAAATATTCCAAGCGGTTAAGTCACTATCACCAATTTTCACAAACGGGTTACGGACGGACAGACAGACTGACAGATTGACAGACTGACAGAATGACAGACTGACAGAATGACACGGTGATTTTAGGGCACTCTTAGAAATCAAACGACTTCAGTCGGTCGCTTTTTCTGCGGGTTGTGCAATATACAATAACCAATATTGTTTCATGACCTACAATCTTTAATTAGGCAGGAAAAAACAGACTAATAAACTGCAGGCACTACATCTTAAGTAGTAATAAGGCGGAAGCAACTCCGCTCATCGAGTCTCAGAGTGAATTCACCGACCAAAAGGCGCAAAAGTAACATACGGGAGTGAAATTCTAAATCTCGAAGTGGCATATGTTGGCTATATACCTTGCAAAATTGGCGAGAATATAATATGCCCCCATACCCCCGCCCCGCCCCACCCCGCCCCGCCCCGCCCCCCTCCCCTCCCTACCCAGCAGGCGCATTTTGTAATTGCAACGTCGCAAAAACCATCGACGTTATTACGACGTTGCACACGTGTTGTGTCCCCACTGCGCCTGCGCCTAAACAGCATCAGTGATAAACGTCTCCTACGGCCGGTTTTTCTTCAAAAACTGCTAAAATGTTTTTCGCTGTTGTTTCTGACATATTGTTTCTTGCATCCCAGGTGTTGCTTCCCATATGCGGGAGAATAATACAGTTGTTCAGAGAGACAAGTGGGTTATCTGCCGGAAGTGGATCAGGTTCTGTCACATCTAATCCGGCCGCTTGCAACTGCCCGGATTTTAACGCGTCGTATAGATCCTGATGATTCACGACACCTCCACGTCCGGAGTTTATTAAAATGGCAGTGTTTTTCATTTTTTCAATTGTGTTTTTGTTGAATTTGTGCCTGGTCTGAGGCGTAAGATTGCAACATATACAAATAATGTCTGACTCCATTATCATCGTATCGAAATCAACAAACTCTGCTCCTATGTCATCGGCGTAACCCACGTGACAAACGTCGTTGTAAATAATGCGCTTGAGTCCGAACGGCTTTAGTCGCCGCGCTACACCATAGCCGATTCTCCCGAAACCGTAAATGCCTACGGTTCTTTGCGACAATTCGGTTCCGCAGAGCCACATTGGTTTCCATTTACCCCACTCGCCATTTTTTACCGCGGCAACGCCTGAAATAACAAAGACCTTTGAATACTGACAGAACTACAATCGCAGTTGAAATAAAGGGGAATGGGTCTACCTGGCAGATTTTTCCGCCATTTTTCAAAGGGATACAATTTTCGGGACTTCCTGTTCGCTCTTCTATGAGCTCTGTCCCACTGAAAAAGGGGTCTACTCTTAAAGGAAAGAATTTGATCCTCAGGAACAAATTCTTTTCTTTAGATTAGATTAGATTAAACATATTTTATTGCAAAATAAATCAAAGGGATTGGACACAAGTTATATACAACGTTAGATAGTCCTCTCCCTAATACAGTTTAACAACTCATTTTATCAGGTACAATGGCTAAAGCAATAAATTGTATCTTAAGTATCCTCTCATACGTCCATGCATACAATCACTCGCACATTGTCTGTGGTAGAGGTGTTGATGAGATGCTATAAAAGTAATCAATATCATAGGACTTAAGAAATAGATTTTAAGAAATAGGTCAGCTCTGTCAGTGATTTATTGATTTATTGAGTGATAAATGACTGCTTGGAAGGTCAGTTGTAAAGCCGATCAGATCACGAGCTCGTAGCGCGAGTGATTTGTCTACTTTCAACTGATCGACAAACAGCGATGTATCATTCGATTAATTAATCCCGGCACTTGGTCATGTGGATGGTTTAAGTAGAAAATGACAACTACATAAGTTAGTCAAATCTATTTGTCTCCTTTATGTATCTAACAACTGACTGGATTATCCTTTTATTGGTGTCAACATCGTAAATTGGGGATCCTGAAGTTATATCGGAGAAGTTGTTTATCACTTGTGGGTTAAAGCTATGCATCATTCTGTTACGTTGCTCAGTGTAAAGGCCACATTCGAAAAAGAAATGTTCGGCTGTTTCATGCGGGAACCCGCAGCTACATTCCGGATTTGAGACTATATTTACATTGAAAAGATCTGCCTTTAGGCTACTGCATCTGTGTCTGATTCTAGTAAGGATTATATTATATTTTCGCTCGCCTATGGATGTGTAGTCTGCTATTTTATATGGAATATTTTTAATGTTTGATTTAAATTGCAGAACCGTCGGCAGGGAGCGTATATTTGTATCTAAATCGTTCCATAACTTCAATGTTGATGGAAAAAACGATGATTCGTAAGAACATAAACGTGTAAATGGTACTTCAAAGTTATTTCCTGTTCTGAGATTATAAGTGCTAAGTTCATTTACTCTGTTAGGCAAAAGATCAGAGAGATATGACGGAACATCGTGGTTTACAATTTTATACATAAGTATAAGCTTTCGTCTTTTTCTTCTTTCTGCCAAGTTTTCCCATCCAGTTTCATAATATAGAGATCGAAGTGAAGCAAATATTGGAAGCCCAGTCACGATGCGAGCGGCATTTAGTTGCACTTGCTCTAAGCGGTTTGCGTCGTTAATAGTGCACCCGTCCCAAACTTCTGAGGCGTATTCTAAAACAGGCCGTATATAAGTGCAATACAATTTATCTAGTGTATGTTTCTTTAACTGATATTTAAGCTTTCTTAGGTATGAGACTTGCTTTGAGGCTGCGTCTACGACAGAATCTATATGTTTAGTCCATTTATTATTTGCGGATAAATATATACCTAGATGTTTGTGATTTTCAACCCTGTTTAGCCGAGTGCTGTCATAGTAAAGACTTAGGTCGTAGTCGTGAAAAATATTGGAAATAAGCATAATTTCAGTTTTTGTTGGGTTAAAACTTATAAGCCATTTGACCGCCCAATCATTTAATTTTACAAGATCGCTATTTAGTATTGCTTCGATTTCTGCTAAGTCAGATGATGAATAACAAAGAGAGGTGTCATCAGCATAAAGTCGAGCATTACCAGTTAATTCATCAGCAATATCATTTATGTAAACTAAAAATAATAATGGCCCAAGAACCGATCCTTGAGGTACGCCTGCGTTTGTTTCCTTTTCATTAGATAAAGATCCGTTTACAAAAACTTTTTGTCTTCTTTCCATTAAATAACTTTTAAGCCATAGTAAAAGACTGCCCTTGAAACCATATTTTTCTAATTTATGTAACAGACCCCTGTGCCAAACTCTATCAAATGCCTTAGATATATCGCAAAATATTTGACAATTTGATTCGTGATTCTCTAGAGATAAACAAGCCTTATGTGTCAGTTCAATTAAGTGATGGACTGTGGAATGGCCCGGAAGAAAACCTGACTGATATTTATAGAATAAGTTATTTTCTGTTAGGTGGTTGTGCATGTGTTTAAAGATAATACGCTCGAACGTTTTACTAACATTACTGGTCAACGATACTGGCCTATAGTTACTTGTTAATGCCTTGTCTCCTTTTTTAAAGAGTGGCATTACGTGCGAAATTTTCCATAGTTCAGGATAGGAGCTAGAACGTAAAGACAAATTAAACAATTTGGTCAATGGTACGCATATAGTATTACAAGTTGATTTTAACATTCTGTTGCTTATACCATCAGGCCCTGTTGCTTTATTTAATTTCAATATTTTCAAAGCATCAATTACTTCCGATTGTAAAATCTGAACTTGTGAAAATTCTACATCTGAGCGATTCCCAAAGAACGGTAATTCTGTATGTACATCATCTAATGTTGAGATAGATACAAAATAGGAGTTAAGCTCCTCAGCCTTTTCAGACTCGGTGTATGCATAAGAAGCATCGCTCTTTTTTAATGGTGGTATTGTAACTGATGTCCCTTTTTTCCCCATAAAGCGCCCCATAACTTGCCAAAAAGTTTTATTAGAATTTGCTGATTCATGGTTCAAAAGAAAATCGTCAACCTTATCAATGAATGTTTGCTTTGCATATTTTTTCATGTTATTTACTTTGTTTCTCTGTTGTTTATATAATGTGCGATGTGCGTTGTGTCCCGTTTTAAAATATCGTTTCCTTAACCTATCACGTAATCGAATATTATATCTCAGTTCAGAGTTAAACCACGGTCTATCATTTTGTCTTATCAAAACATTACGACAAGGGATACATTCTTTACAGAATTTGAGAAAATAATCCGTAAATTTTACACAAGCTTGATCAATTGGACAAGTGTCGTTAATAATGCTATCCCAGTTAAATGCTTCTATCTTATTATTAAGCAATGCAAAATCAGCATTCTTGAAATCCCAAACTTCTCTGTAGTAAGAATTCGAAAGATTTAATTTAATTTGAATTGATGCATAAGTTGCTTTATGGTCACTTATATATTCGTCAACATCCATTGTTCCAGAATCTAAAACTGTACATGCATCGGTAACTATAACTGGATCTATCAATGTTGATGAATTTACGGTAACACGCGTTGGCTCACTAATCACGTTTCTTAAATTGAAGAGAGACATACAATCCCTAAGTTGACTATTTGATAAATTAGAAAAGTCTATATTAATATCGCCGACTAGAACGACATATTGCGTATCATCTAGAGCGGTTTCTATCGAATTTTGAATTTCAGTGATAAAGAGTGACTGAGAAGCTGTAAAATCGCTCCTATATAAACAACACAGTAATAATTTTATTTCTTTAAGACGTATTTCTAACCAAATTGTTTCAATGTGTTGATTTTCCAGATCGCTTCTTCGAGTGTACTTTAATAAAGATGACACATACACAATAAGACCACCCCCATTTCGAGTTCTATCCTTCCTTAAAGGTTCATCAAAACCTATCAATTTCAAATTATCTGAATCAAAATTTGTATCGAGATGCGTTTCGCTAAAACAAGCAATATGAAATGATTCAACTAGATTTGACAGATAATCAATCTTGTTTCTAATGCTCCTTGTATTCAAATGAATAATATCAAGGGAGTTTATAACATTCAGTGTGGGACCCGGATTTAAATGAATATCCATACATATTAATAATAGAATCAATTTGTAAAACTTAAACTGGTCATTTTTTATGAAGCTAGCTAAACAAAGTACACAGAACATGTTAACCATACAATATGCAAATAAGCGGAAATTTATTTGTTGAGCCGGAATTCGTCGACAGATAACAGTATGTGTCAATGAAAAGAATGCCCCTATTGCTGCTCGATAACATTCGAGTGAATTACCCATTGGGTAATAATATCATATTGCGTTTTACATAGAGCAGCAGTGAGTTTCTTTAAGAGTTGACCCCTATTGACATGGGAGACAAAAATACATTTGCAGGAGTTTTCTCCCCTGAAGGTACTTCCATTCCCCATAAACTTTGGGACCATGGTCATTTGTTCCAGACAGGGATAGGGTTAATCTTAGGGCCAAGCCATGATGACTTAGGATATTATAAGAATCTTACATGGCCGAGAGGAGTGGATGAAAAAATCCGTCCCGAGGGTCACTGTCCGGCATCTCGAGGCTTGCCAGTGACCTTCGGGACGGATTTCCCTTCACACCCACGTAAGATTCTTATATTCTAACCTAAGCTAAAACTATGGATTTCCTTATCTGCTGTGCAAGAAATATAATTCTTGTATAAAAAGTCAATTAATTTGATTGATGGATATTTAGTATAATGGAAGAGGCTAAATTCATTCATTCTAAATAAATTCATTTGTCGTTTAATTCATAATCCGTTTGTCGCGGCTCTTGTCCTTTTCCACAATTTTATAGATCGCTATTGGCAACTGCTCGCTGTTCACCACAACACATTTAGGTTTAACGCCCACGTCAACACTACGACGCTGCTTCCAATTTTGTATGACTTTTACCCGACATTGATATGAAATGACATCTCAAGCCCTGCCGCCCAATGAAACCATAAGGCGTATATGCATTGGGTGGTCTGACTTATAGCACTATACCTGGGCAGGCTTAGTACTTCTAGGCGGTATACCGGTACTCAAGTTTGGTCTGTTCAGCTCTGCGTGGAAGCAACTTGTTTCTCCAATCCCCGATGGGCGGGGGCGATACATAAATATAAACACACAGATTCATTTAGCAAAGAGTATATTGAAAACAAAAAGAAAAGAAGAAGAAAACAAAACTTTTCGAGTATGCAAGTAGGACAATCTTTTAACAGAATAGTTCTAATGATAAAGTTTCGATGTACATGTAGGGGTTTCGTCGCCCACGCCTATTGAGATTGAGCTGCATGGAGCTTCCAAGCAGAGCTAAAGCCGACTGGTAAACCGCTTAGGTCTAAGCCTGCTCTGGCAAAGTAGTGCGAGTAGGATCGACCCTACATACAAACCCTTTTAGATTGTTTATGCTGCAGGGCTTTTGACATTATGATAACACAAACGTGGTATATGGTGCATTTTTTCATATTTAAAAAAGAAGTATTTTTATGATGAAAATCTGTGTTATTTTTCTTATTTATACTCAAAACATAGGTTTTGGGTGCTTGTTAGAGCCGCCTCCATGAGGCGGTTCTAACGAGTACCCACAACCTATGCCTTGGAGCAGAAATAAGGAAAATGATGTTTACCCCCGTAAACCCTAGTTTTCTCTATATAAAGTCGGGTTTAGGTGGGGGGGGGGGAGGGTCTTTATTTCACGGACTTGATCACGTGATGTGATGTCAAATCATCTCAATGTCTGATAAAAGTCCCACAAAATTGAAAGTAAGATTAACGTCTCGAAAATGTCCAAATAGTATTGACGGTGACTTAAAAACTCCATTCAAACAAATAAAACATGTAGGCTCTTCCTAATTTCGAGGTGTGCGATCCTTTCGGAACTTCAAAGTTCCGATCGATTCGAGCTTCCCGAGAGCATGGAGAGTGGAAACGCACCGAATACTCCATACGGGCTTAGCGGAGATGATCGTCAGTCCGGTCATCCAGACGTTTGGAAACGCCTACATAGATGCCATACACATATCGGCCCCCTCCCACCGGGGCTTGGAGAAATAGATTGGGCTGCACGATGCTTCCACGCAGAGCTGAAACCAACCGCACATGCTTACTGGTATACCGATTAGGAGGTCTAAGTCTGCCCATGCAGGTAATGTGTTGCGAGTTGGACCGTCCATGCGAATAAACTCTATTGGTTTCGTTCAAGTTAGACGGCAGGGCTTGAGATGTCATTTCATCTCAATGTGGGGTAAAATCCCACGAAATTGGAAGCAACGTCTCATAAATGACCTAAATAGTGTTGACGGGGACGTTAAACCTCATACCATACATGTATATCAAACAAACAAAACAAAGAAACAAAAAGGCGCCACGCCCACCAGGGCTTGGAGAAATAAATTGGTCTGCATGTTTTTTCTGCGCACAGCTGAAAACGAC
>CAUZLF010000486.1:0-141043 GCA_963580285.1 Lucinisca nassula | reverse complement strand
CTTGAACCAGCGGCAGGGAGAGAATGACCGTAGAAAAGATTTCATGATCAATCTCCACGAAAGAATGTTGTCGACCCCGGCAGATATCGAACCCGTGTCCTCCTGATCACCAGTCAGACGCGCATCCGACTGAGCTCCCGCGTCCGGTATGAATGGAAGTATAGAAACAGAAAAATAACGACACTCACCCTCTACCTTTACCTGTACCTGCTACAAGTTCTGCAGGTCTTGTAAAACTGTCAACCATATCAGTTGGACACCCGTGTGACGACAGACATTCACCCAACCGTCCCTGAATTAATCGAAAAGAAAGAATAGTGGTACATGTACATGGGTTCACGAAACATATTTTAATACTTGAAAAGATTCGACATAGTCGTTTCGAAACCTTGGTATGCTCAGGCTGATCGAACCTCGGCTTATCCTCGATTCCGATCAGCCCTGGTATCCCTTGAGTTGAAGATACCGAATCGACACTTATAAAATCACGCGGATTACCATAGCTACAGTACAGATAAGGTAAGTTTTTTTTAAGATAATTGAAGGATAGTTTTCTTTATTTCTCCATATGTATGAGGCGCCGTTTTACTATTTAATCCGTATTAATAGATATCCATAATTATTTATGGATACCATAATTCGAATTATGGATATCCATAATTCGAATTATGGATATTCATAAATCGAACTGAATTAATAATATCCATAAATCGAATAACGGATATCCATTATTCGATTTATTGATATCAATAAATCGAATTATAGATATCCATTATTCGGCTGATTAATGGATATCTATAAATCGAATTATGGATATCCATAATATCCGTATTTATAGATATCCATAATTATTTATGGATATCCATAATTCGAATTATGGATATCCATAATTCGAATTATGGATATTCATAAATCGAACTGAATTAATGATATCCATAAATCGAATAACGGATATCCATTATTCGATTTATTGATATCCATAAATCGAACTACGGATATCCATTATTCGGCTGATTAATGGATATCTATAAATCGAATTATGGATATCCATAATTCTCCTCTGCAAATAAACCTAATGAATAATGACTGCTCCCTTTGCAAAAAAAAAAAAAAAAAAAAAACGACTGTTCGCGTCAGGTTTCCGATTTAGGTGTGTAATAAAAGCCGGGATAGAGGTGGAGGTAATGTAGGGTAGGCTTAGTGTTGGCCTATGGTGTGGCAGAGAGACGTTGTGTTTGATTTGAGGTTTAACGCCCCCTTCAATACTATTTATGTCATTTCGGAGACGTTGCTTCCAATTATGTTGGGCATTAAGCCTTCGTTGAGATGAAATGACAATCCCGCCGGCCTCGGTAGCTCAGTCGGATGCACGTCTGACTGGTGATCAGGAGGACGCGGGTTCGATACCTGCTAGGGTCAGCAACATTCTTTCGTGGAGATTGATCATGAAGTCTTCTCTACGGTCATTCTCTCCCTTCCGCTGATTCAAGAAGGACAGTTATCAGTTTTTAGCGAAAGAATGTGCACTGTACTGGTTAACTGCTTACGAATATGCCTGCGCAGTAAAAGTGTAGATAGGTATACTGACCGGCCCAAAAATGACCTAAATTAGTGTTGACTGGGGCGTTAAACTAAAATACAAACAATCAAACAAACATCTCAATCCCTGTCGCTTCTTGACTCGCTAGACTTTGTTAGGACAGGCTTAGGCCTTCTAAACGGTTTACCAGTACCCTCAGCTCATGCAGCCAAATTTATCTCTCCAAGCCCCAATGGGTGAGGGCCAGGAGATATATCTGAATGTGCTTGGTACTACATACATCGGAAGTAGAGTATTATTTGGATATATGTTAATACTATATATAACGACCATGTGCATTTTTGCTCCAGAAAGCATGCACGGATTGCCTGTTTTTGATCATTATAATCTAACGTCCGACTTTCAGTGTCCTTAGGTGCGCATTCCTCATAGAGGTTATTCCAGAGGGCCGAAATTTCCAGATCTTATGGCTGGTTCCGATATTTAACTGCACACCTGGCGGGCGTTCAGTGTATGGCGTTCGTTGCTTTGGAAGCCTTACGGGCTAACAATGCTACACGGCAGAGAGGTCCGATCTTCCAGCGATGGTGAAGACCTTGAAGATTTTGAAGATGTTTGCATTAAACAATCACGTGTCTTAGGGAGAAATCATTAAACCAAAAGCTTTGCCGGTGATATATGGATATCCATTAATCGAATTATGGATATCCATAAATCAACTTGACAATTTCTGGGTCAAGTTCGAATATGGGTCATGTCCAATGAAAAGTAGCCCAGAAGGTCATTTTGTCATAACTTTTGAACCGTTTGAGCAAGAGTCTTCATGATTGGAATGTAGGTTCCATGTGACAAGGGCTTCCAACTCATACAAAAATTTGTCCTATAACCATGGCCTTTGACCTACGTTTCATAACTTTTGAAGCGTTTTGATAGTCTTCATATTTGGCATTTAGGTTCCTAGCGACAAAGGCGTTCCAGTCATACAAAAATGACATGCGACCTTGACCTTGACATGAGACCTACTTTATCATAATTTTTAACCATTGGAGATATGGCCGTCGTGTTTGGCATGTATGCTACCTGTGACAAGGACTTCCCACCCTTGTCAAGAAGATGGTACGTGCGTCTGTATTAACAAATTCAGTACCAGAAACCCCTAAAGAGGTACCTTTGCAAACAGTGCAGGCCCAAATATACCTGCCGAGTCGGCAATATTGATAATGATTTTTTTTTTCTACGGCCATTCTCTCCCTTCTACTGATTCAAGAAGGGCAGAATGTGCATTGTACTGGTAACGCTTATGGGAAAAGTGTAGATCAGCGGCCTCAAAAATGACCTACATTACCTACATTACGATAACACACCCGAGCAACTTAGTGCATTTTTCACATCTCCAAAATGGCTAATTTTCTGGTAAAAATCTGCGATATTTTTCTTATTTATACCTCACGCATAGTTTGTGTGTGCTCGTTAGAACCGCCTCATCGACGAGTACCCACAACCTAAGTCTTGGAGCAGAAACAAGCAAATTAATGTGGAACCCCGTAAACCCCAGTTTTTTCTATATAAAGTGGGGTCTAGTGGGGTGTTCATTCAGACTTGTTCACTTAATAAAACAGTGTTGACTGGGTCGTTAAACTTTAAACAAACCAAACCTTGCTCAAGCATGTATAATATCACGGCGGGTACACTCGGAAGGGGTAACCGCCGGTTATGCACTCAAAATCCTTACGGGAACTTCCGGTTATGCCTTCCGAGACCACAAATATGTCAACAAACAGGGGAGGTTCCCGATATATGATTTTTAGACATTTTTGTAAACATATTTTGAGAAATCAGACAATGCTATTTTCAACACCTTTCATTTCTGCATCAGAAAAGATGGGTGTGGAATGAAAAGGCAAGCGGTCGATTTTTAATTTAACTTCTCCCTGAAGAAGGTAGTCAGATATTTCTGTTTTGACCTGTTTTCTAGTGCCGAATGAAGGCATTTGCAGCTACCCGGACGATGCGAAACTAATCCATCGTGCTAAATAACACGTAATTCAAACCACTTTCATGTTGAAATACATAAGTTGCAAAATGTTCGCAGAATTTGTTCCAGGAGCTTTAATATTTGTGCCGATTGTGACTTACGGGGACCGATTACCCCTTACATGAGCATTACCCCTTACGGGGACAGAAAAAGCCAACTATGCAATGTCTCCAAAATGACCTTTACAGTGTTGACGGGGACGTTAAACCTCATATCAAACAAACAAAACTATACGCCCTCGCCCATCGGGGCTTGGAAACGTTCAGATTAGCCCAACATCTGGAATCCGAATGACTATTATAAATGCCCAAGAGAGATCGAAATCGCTATACCAAGTCTGTGTAATAAACAGCCTGCAAAACCCTACTTTACATAGGGGAAAGTTTCGCTTACAGGGTAATACATTATTTTTCTTATTTTGGTCCAAAAACATAAATTGTGGGTACATTGTACTCATTAGAACCGACTAATCGATCTGGTTCTATCTAGTACCCACAATTAATAAGTTCGGACCAACGGAAACAACATCAAATCTCACTTCCATGGTTTTCCCTGACGCAGGATATTGAGTCTCTAACTCATACCAAACTAACTGGGACACTTTGAATGAAGCAGTGCGAGTCTTCATGGACCCTGACAGTGGATACATAGACACGTTTCATAACTGAAACAAACTGAATGCAGTGCCATAAAAATCAAGAGCAGGAACAGTCTGATCTAGGTCTACACTATTTGCTTAGGCCTGTCAGTCCCAATACTAACATGTAGGATTATGATGTGAAGTTTAATTTTAGTCATTTCTGATTATGTACAAACTTAATCGGAGCAGCTTTGTACATGTCAGAAAGTGTAAACAGTTTTTCCTATTTAAAATTTAGGAATCCTGAATTGAGCATGGGACCCTTGAGGCTGAAAGGACTCTCAGAATTTCGAAATGAGGGAAAGCCCTGTGACACTTCGCAAATCCAATATCTAGAGCCTTCAATTATTATTATATATAGCTAAGTTTACACAATCGTTTCATTTCAGAGACGTTGCTTACTTTTCTGTGGGACTTTTACCCGACATTGGGATGAAATGGCATCTCAAGCCCTACCGCCCATAGAAATCGCTAACGTTTAAGGAGCGTTCCCACTCGCAGCCGATTTGCTGGGCAGGCTTAGACCTAAACGGTTTGCCAGTACTCAAGGTCGGTCGGTTTCAGGCTTTCAGCTCTGCACAGAAGCGCTATTTCTGCAAGCCCAGATGGGTGGGTGCGTATAGTGAAATGCGTATCTAATATGAAATTTATTCTACTCTACGAGCATATCAGATAAATGCCTTGAAAATGTAACAATATCAGGTTTTCAGCAATTCGTTCGAGTACATGAATTTGGAAACATTCGTACGAACAATTCATACGAGCGCACGAATTTCGATTTTAAGTTATCGTTCTGAATAAAGATAACAGTATTATCAGTCGCACCGAGCAACTGCAGGGTCTTCAGGGCTTTGATGAAACCGTTTGTGTGAATTATTGAACGAGGAAACGCATTTCAATCAGACACCCATTAGTTGGCTTTTTCTGTCCCCGTACGGGGTACTGCTTCCGTAAGGGGTAACGGTCCTCGTAAGTCATTATCGGCACAAATATTAAAGCTCCTGGAACAAATTCTGCGAACATTTTGCAACTTATATGTATTTCAGCATGAAAGTGGTTTGAATTACGTGTTATTTGCCATGTTGGATTAGTTTCACATCGTCCGGGTAGCTGAAAATTCCCTCATTCGGCACTAGAAAACAGGTCAAAACAGAAATTTCGGACTACCTTCTTCAGGGAAAATTTTAATTAAAAATCGACCGCTTGCCTTTTCGTGTCCACACCCATCTTTTCTGATGCAGAAATGAAAGTTGTTGAGAATAGCATTGCCCGATTCCTCAAAATATGTTTACAAAAATGACTAAAAATCATATATCGGGAACACTCACCTGTTTGTTGGCATATTTGTGGTCTCGGAAGGCATAACCGGAAGTTCCCGTAAGGATTTTGAGTGCATAACCGCCGGTTACCCCTTACTAGTCTACCAGCCGTGAATATTATCAAACGTGTGTAGTAAAATGGTGTGTCATTTTATCGGTGTAATTCGACAGTCCAGTTTATAACACGTTCAAACAGGAAGAGAAGCAAGCTCATACAATTGGATTTCTGAATAATTATTATTCATGTTTTAAATTCATTGTACGTAATTCTCTCTCTCTCTCTCTCTCTCTCTCTCTCTCTCTCTCTCTCTCTCTCTCTCTCTCTCTCTCTCTCTCTGTGTGTGCTTACGGTAGGTGCGTGTGCGTTCGTGTGTGCATTCATAATGCTTTCTTCGTCTGTGCGCATCTAGGGTGGGGTAGGGTTAGTTTGGTAGCAAGATGGCGGATGTGAGATTCTCGCGAGATCACGTCTAATTGCAATCACATCGACAGAAAAAAAAAACACTTCTGACTGTTCCAGAAATAAAACATTTCAATGTTTGTAAAACTCCATCATATTCTAAATAGAGTCAGCTTCTTTTCATGTGTTCGAACATGAACTTGTGATGTAAATGAGTTTTAAATTTCATATTTTCATATTCCGCATGTCCAATATTTTTTAACAGAATAAATAATTTCTGACCTTAACGAGCATGTTAAGTTCCGAAAAGGTGATGAATAATGATCTAATGCAAATCAGATTTTTAGAAAATAAAACAAAGCAGCCATTTTGTTTCCAAGGCAATCTACCAAGACAGCTACCATGGGTGTTCGACTGGTAATGCAATTGCGCATGTCTCTGGAATCTACTAAAGTAGGAACTTTGGTTCGAGTCGAAGTCGGCCTTGTTTGGTTGTTTGTTTTGAGGTTTAACGTCCCCGACAACACTTTATAGGTCATTTTAGTGACGTGGCTTCCAATTTTGTGGGACTTTACCCGACATTGAAATGACATCTCAAGGCCTGTCGCCCAATGAGACCAATATGGTTTATAAGCATGGACGGTCCGACTCGCACCGCTTTAGCTGGGCAGGCTTAGATCCTTTAAGCGGTTTACCAGTACTCGTGTGCGGTCAGTTTCAGCTCTGCGTGGAAGCATAATGCAGCCCATTTATTTCTTCACGCCCCGATGGGCGCAGTGGGCGGGGCCGAAGTGAAGCTCACACAATTGGAATTCTGAATAATTCTAATTCATGTTTTAGTTTCATTGTACGTCATTCTCTCTCTCTCTCTCTCTCTCTCTCTCTCTCTTCTCTCTCTCTCTCTCTCTCTCTCTCTCTCTCTCTCTCTCTCTCTCTCTCTCTCTCTCTCTCTCTCTCTCTCTCTCTCTCTCTCTTTCAGCACACGGTAGGTGCTTGTGCGTTCGTGTGTGCAGTCATAATGCTATTTAGGTCTGTGCTCATCTTGTGCTTAGTTCGTAACACCCCTATTCTGTTTCTTTCTTCTTTTTTTTTCTTCTTTTTTTTGTCAAAGAAATTTGGTTTATGTCGTTATATGATAGATCTAAACAGAATCTTACACTTGTGGTCCTTTTATGAGAAATCTATGAAGCTCGCCGAAAGTTCGTTTCATAAATTTCATATGAAATGGCAATTCATGCAAGAGCCTCTATATATTTATAGACTTTAAGGGAAATAGGAACACATGGCAGCCTTTTCTGCCATTTTCCAAAGGGAGACAACTTTCGGAATTTCCTGTTCGCTTTTCTATAAGCCGTGTCCCACTGAAAAAGGAGTCTACCCTTAAAGGAAAGAACTTGCTCCTCAGGAGCAAATACTTTTTTTAAGAGTTGACCCCTATTGAAATGGGAGACAAAAATATTTTTGCTGGGGTTGTCCCCTGAAGGTGCTCCCTTTCCCCTTAAAATTATTGGGCCGCTCCAAACGAAATTGTATCTTCGGTCCTGCGCACCAAGCGAAGTCTCAGATAAGCCTGCTAATCCGCGCAGTCTGATCAGTCTTCACCTTGAGCTATTTCGATGCCAGCCGGCCTCGGAAGCTCAGTCGGATGCTTGTTTGACTGGTGATCAGGAGGACGCGGGTTCGATACCTGCCGGGGTCGGCAACATTCTTTCGTGGAGATTGATCATGAAATCTTTTCTACGGTCATTCTCTCCCTTCTGCTGATTCCAGAATGGCAGTTGTCAGTTTCTGGCGAAATAATGTGCACTGTACTGGTTAACCGCTTACGTATAAGCCTGCCCAGGAAAAGGTAGATAGGTATACTGACCGTCTCTAAAATGACCTAACATCAGGAAAACACGTCTATATAATTTTGGCCCCCTTGAACCCCACATTTATATAGTAAAACAGGGGTTTCCGGGGGTATACCTTATTTTTCTTATTTCTGCTCTAAAATATAGATTGTGGGTACTCGTTAGAACCGCCTCGATGAGGCGGTTCTAACGAGTGCCAACAATCTATATTTTGAGCAGAAATAAGAAAAATATCACAATTTTTTATCTTAAAATTTTCATTTTTTCGGCGATAAAGGTGGCAATGTATTTGTATAGGCGTGTTTGCGTAATGAATAGTGTTGACAGGGCCGTTAAACCCCAATACAAACAAACAAACCAGTCGACCCAATGACCATTCTTGCGGAAAGCATTACGATAACACACACGTGCGACATGTTTTTTTTTTTTTTTTTTTTTTTTTTTTTCATGATCTCCAAAATGGCACCTGTTCTGATAAAAAAGGCATGATATATTTCCTTATTTATACTGCAGCTATAGATTGTGGGTGCTGTAGCTCGTTAGAACCGCCTTATTGAGGAGCTTTTAAGAGGCAGATTTAACGAGTACCCACAACCTACAAGTATGTTTTAGAGCAGAAATAAAATTAATAATGTATACGCCGTAAACCCTAGGTTTCTCAGTATAAAGTGGGTTTTAGGGGGTCTTCATCTCACGGACTTTTTTGCGTGATGAGTTAGATGTGCGCTGATTAAGTGGGTAAGCAGTCATTACGTTGGCAGGCAGTCATTAAGTGGGTAAGCAGTCATTACGTTGGCAGGCAGTCATTAAGTGGGTAAGCAGTCATTACGTTGGCAGGCAGTCATTAAGTGGGTAAGCAGTCATTACGTTGGCAGGCAGTCATTAAGTGGGTAAGCAGTCATTACGTTGGCAGGCAGTCATTAAGTTGGCAGGCAGTCATTAAGTGGGTAAGCAGTCATTAAGTTGGCAGGCAGTCATTAAGTGGGTAAGCAGTCATTACGTTTGTAAGCAGTCATTAAGTTTGTAAGCAGTCATTAAGTGGGTAAGCAGTCATTAAGTTGGTAAGCAGTCATTAAGTTGGTAAGCAGTCATTACGTTTGTAAGCAGTCATTAAGTGGGTAAGCAGTCATTACGTTGGCAGGCAGTCATTAAGTGGGTAAGCAGTCATTACGTTGGCAGGCAGTCATTAAGTTTGTAAGCAGTCATTAAGTGGGTAAGCAGTCATTAAGTGGGTAAGCAGTCATTACGTTGGCAGGCAGTCATTAAGTGGGTAAGCAGTCATTAAGTTTGTAAGCAGTCATTAAGTGGGTAAGCAGTCATTACGTTTGTAAGCAGTCATTAAGTGGGTAAGCAGTCATTAAGTGGGTAAGCAGTCATTACGTTTGTAAGCAGTCATTAAGTGGGTAAGCAGTCATTACGTTGGCAGGCAGTCATTAAGTGGGTAAGCAGTCATTAAGTGGGTAAGCAGTCATTACGTTGGCAGGCAGTCATTAAGTTTGTAAGCAGTCATTAAGTGGGTAAGCAGTCATTAAGTGGGTAAGCAGTCATTAAGTGGGTAAGCAGTCATTAAGTGGGTAAGCAGTCATTACGTTGGCAGGCAGTCATTAAGTGGGTAAGCAGACTTTACGAGGGTAAGCAGTCATTTAGTGGGTAAGCAGTCATTACGTTGGCAGGCAGTCATTAAGTGGGTAAGCAGTCATTACGTTGGCAGGCAGTCATTAAGTGGGTAAGCAGTCATTACGTTGGCAGGCAGTCATTAAGTGGGTAAGCAGTCATTACGTTGGCAGGCAGTCATTAAGTGGGTAAGCAGTCATTACGTTGGCAGGCAGTCATTAAGTGGGTAAGCAGTCATTACGTTGGCAGGCAGTCATTAAGTGGGTAAGCAGTCATTAAGTTGGCAGGCAGTCATTAAGTGGGTAAGCAGTCATTACGTTTGTAAGCAGTCATTAAGTTTGTAAGCAGTCATTAAGTGGGTAAGCAGTCATTAAGTTGGTAAGCAGTCATTAAGTTGGTAAGCAGTCATTACGTTTGTAAGCAGTCATTAAGTGGGTAAGCAGTCATTACGTTGGCAGGCAGTCATTAAGTGGGTAAGCAGTCATTACGTTGGCAGGCAGTCATTAAGTTTGTAAGCAGTCATTAAGTGGGTAAGCAGTCATTAAGTGGGTAAGCAGTCATTACGTTGGCAGGCAGTCATTAAGTGGGTAAGCAGTCATTAAGTTTGTAAGCAGTCATTAAGTGGGTAAGCAGTCATTACGTTTGTAAGCAGTCATTAAGTGGGTAAGCAGTCATTAAGTGGGTAAGCAGTCATTACGTTTGTAAGCAGTCATTAAGTGGGTAAGCAGTCATTACGTTGGCAGGCAGTCATTAAGTGGGTAAGCAGTCATTAAGTGGGTAAGCAGTCATTACGTTGGCAGGCAGTCATTAAGTTTGTAAGCAGTCATTAAGTGGGTAAGCAGTCATTAAGTGGGTAAGCAGTCATTAAGTGGGTAAGCAGTCATTAAGTGGGTAAGCAGTCATTACGTTGGCAGGCAGTCATTAAGTGGGTAAGCAGACTTTACGAGGGTAAGCAGTCATTTAGTGGGTAAGCAGTCATTACGTTGGCAGGCAGTCATTAAGTGGGTAAGCAGTCATTACGTTTGTAAGCAGTCATTAAGTGGGTAAGCAGTCATTACGTGGGTAAGCAGTCATTAAGTGGGTAAGCAGTCATTACGTTGGCAGGCAGTCATTACGTTGCCAGGCAGTCATTACGTGGGTAAGCAGTCATTAAGTGGGTAAGCAGACTTTACGAGGGTAAGCAGTCATTTAGTGGGTAAGCAGTCATTACGTTGCCAGGCAGTCATTAAGTGGGTAAGCAGTCATTAAGTTTGTAAGCAGTCATTAAGTGGGTAAGCAGTCATTACGTTGGCGGGCAGTCATTAAGTGGGTAAGCAGTCATTACGAGGGTAAGCAGTCATTAAGTGGGTAAGCAGTCATTACGTTGGCAGGCAGTCATTACGTTGCCAGGCAGTCATTACGTGGGTAAGCAGTCATTACGTTGCCAGGCAGTCATTACGTGGGTAATCAGTCATTAAGTGGGTAAGCAGTCATTAAGTGGGTAAGCAGTCATTACGTTGGCAGGCAGTCATTAAGTGGGTAAGCAGTCATTAAGTTTGTAAGCAGTCATTAAGTGGGTAAGCAGTCATTACGTTGGCGGGCAGTCATTAAGTGGGTAAGCAGACTTTACGAGGGTAAGCAGTCATTTAGTGGGTAAGCAGTCATTATGAGGGTAAACATTCATTAAGTGGGTAAGCTGTCATTAAGTGGGAAGCAGACATTACTTGGGTAAGCAGTCGTTAAGTGGGTAGTCATTCATTAAGAAGGTAAGCAGTCAATAAGTGGGTAAGCAGTCATTACTTGGATAAGCAGTCATTAAGTGGGTAAGCAGTCATTAAGAAGGTAAGCAGTCATTAAGTGGGTAAGCAGTCATTACGCGTGTAATCATTCATTAAGTGGGTAAGCAGTCATTAAGTAGGTTAGCAGTCATTACGTGGGTAAGCAGTCATTAAGTGGGTTAGCAGTCATCAAGTTGGAAAACAGTCATTAAGTGGGTAAGCAGTCATTACGAGGGTAAACAGTCATTAAGTGGGTAAGCAGTCATAAAGTGGACAAGCAGACATTAAGTGCGTAAACAGTCATTAAGTGGGCAAGCAGACATTAAGTGGGTAAACAGTCATTACGTGGGTAAGCAGACATTAAGTGGGTAAACAGTTATCAAGTTATTTAGCAGTCATTAAAGTGGGTAAGCAGTCATTAAGTTGGTAAGCAGTCTTTAAGTGGGCAAACACACATTAAGTAGGTAAGCAGTCATTAAGTGGATAAGCAGACATTAACTGGGTAAGCAGGCAATAAGTGGGGTTGCAGACATTAAGTGGGTTAGCAGTCATTAAGTGGGTAAGCAGACATTAAGTGGGTAAGCAGTCATTAAGTTTGTAAGCAGACATTAAGTGGGTAAGCAGTCATTGAGTGGATAAGCAGACATCAACTGGGTAACAGTCATTAAGTGGGTAAGCAGACATTAACTGACTAAGCAGTCATTAAAATGGCAAACAGACATTTAGTGGGTAAGCAGTCATGAAGCGGGTAGGCAGACATTAACTGGGTAAGCAGTCTTTAAGTGGGCAAGCAGACATTAAGTGGCTAAGCAGACATTAAGTGGCTAAGCAGTCTTTCAATGGGTAATCAGACATTAACTTGCTAAGCTGTCATTCAGTGGGCAAGCAGACATTATATTGGCAAGCAGACATTAAGTGGGTAAGCAGACATTAATTGAGCAGGTAGGCATTAATTGGGCAAGCAATCATTAACTGGGTAAGCAGTCATTACGTCGGTAAGCAGTCATTAAATGGGTAAGCAGTCTTCGCTGAACGCAGTTGCTCAAAGGCACCTTTTTATGCCCCCCCCCCCCCCCCCCCGACGCACCATTCTAAGAATGGTGGAAGGGTATATAACGTTGCCCCTATCCGTCCATTCGTTCGTTCGTCCGTCCGAAACTTAAACGCAGTCAATAACTTTCTTATTTCTGGATTGATTTTGAAATTACGAGGGTAGGCTGAAAAGTTCTGAGCCTGACCAAGAAGCAGGCATCGAAGAGCTATGAAATTTGGTATTAATTAAATCCAAACCTTTATTGACTCAAATGAGTTCAAGTTTACCTGCAATAACGTAGAAATTCGTAGACTTTGAAAATTGATACTAGCACGTTTTTGAGAAAATGGACAAAATCTGGCATCTTGGTGTCATCAAGTACCTCCATAAAAAGGGGTTAGCTCCTAAGAACATTCATGCCAATATCGTTGCTTCATTAGGGGATGATTCTCCTTCGTATGGAACAGTGAAAAGGTGGGAAGCAAATTTTAAGATGGGCAAGGACAGCCTTGAAGATGATGACCGGTGTGGACGACCCAAAACGACAACAACTGAGGAACCCATCAGCCAAGTGCACAGGGCCGTGATGGATGACAGGCGTTTAACTGTGAATCAGTTAGCTAACACTGTTGGCATCTCCCGTGAACGAGTAGAGAATATTCTACACAGTGAATTAGGAATGTCGAAGGTTTCCGCCAGATGGGTGCCACGGCTTTTTACGCCTGACCAAAAGTTGACCAGACTGAACCTGTCACAAGCCAACTTGGCTATTTTTGAAGCAGACCAAGATGGTTTTCTTGACCGTTTTGTCACTCACTTTGAGCCAGAGACCAAAAGACAATCCATGCAATGGAAGCACCCTGGCTCACCCCATCCAAAGAAGGCCAAGGTCGTCTCCTCTGCAGGGAAGGTGATGGCATCAGTGTTCTTTGATGCCAAGGGCATAATATTCATAGATTACCTTCAAAAGGGCAGATCTATTAATGGGGAGTATTATGCAGGTCTACTTAAACAACTGCGAAAAGCATTTAAGGCTAAACGACCCGGAAAATTGACAAAAGGGTTCTTGGGCACATCAGGACAATGCGCCTGCTCATAAATCGGTTGTCGCAATGGCTGCTGTGCATGACTGTGGCTTCACACTTGTCGATCACCCTCCGTATTCACTTGATCTAGCTCCATCAGATTTTTTCCTGTTTCCAAACATGAAAAAGCATTTGGCTGGGTAGCATTATCGGTCAGACGAGGAGGTGATAGCTGCTGTGGGGGAGTTTTTCAGGGACCAAGATGAGACCCTCTATACCACTGGGATCCAAGGACTCCAGCATCGCTGGAGGAAGTGTGTGGACAGGAAGGGAGACTATATTGAAAAATAAGGCACTTGCAGCATGGACAAACCATTGAATCTTGGTCAGGCTCAGAACTTTTCACCCTACCCTCGTACTTTGTAGAAATGTTAACCATCATGAGACGATGTGTCACGTGCAAAACCCAGGTCCGTACTACCAAGGTCAAGGTCATACTTAGAGGTCAAAGGTCAATAAAGGGTCCGAAACAAAAACGCAGTCAATAACTGTCTTATTGCTGGATGGATTTTGAAATTACTTTGTAGAAATGGTAATCATTATGAGACGATGTGTCAAGTGCAAAACCCAGGCCCGTCCCTATAAGGTCAAGGTCATACTTGGAGATCAAAGGTCAAAAAAGGATCCGAAACTTAGACGCAGTCAATAACTTTCTTATTTCCAGATGAATTTGGAAATTACTTTGTAGAAACGTTAACCATTATGAGACGATGTGTCAAGCGCAAAACCCAGGTCCATACCTACAAGGTCAAGGTCATACTTAGAGGTATGTTGGCCATCATGAGACAATCTGCCTCACACAAAACCAAGGTACTTACATCCACGGTCAAGGTCATACTTAGAGGTCAAATGTGAAAAAATGGTTCAAAACTTAAACACCGTTAATAACTTTCTATGGATTAATACGAACATAACATATTTTCAGGCGGGGCATCCGTGTCCTATGGACGCATTTCTAGTTTAGAAATAGATCAACCATAGCAATGAATTGATGAGTGATAACTCGCAGGTTGGAGGTCACATGAAAAGTAGATCAAATCATGAGCGCAAAGCACGAGTGTTTTTTGTCTACTTACAGCTGACGTATTGGTCAACAATGCACACACTGAGCTGATCTACTTCGATTCTTACTCGCTAAAATGTGCAATAATGTTGTTGTTTCCTTTAAATGCTCCCAGCTTTTCGCTGTTGTAAGAGTAAACCCACCAAAAGTACAGGCCACGAAGAGATTGGCTCATATAAAGAAATTCATGCACTGACACCTACTGTCGATTTTTGTTTCTGTAGCTTTGTTTCAAATTTGGCCAAGCGGAGCCTCATGTATCTCGAATCTATTGTTTTGGCTTTAGTGGAGGACAAATTTTCGTTCAGGTGCATATACAAATGAACCTGGTAGGACATTTTGCTATGACCTACAGTTATATTTGGTTTGCTTCAAACATAGATATTTGAATGTTATTTCTGCCATAGTTTTACTTGCCACTAGTTTTTATAAACGAAATATATTTTTAAAGTTTTCATTAGGCAACGCACACCTGTGTGGTTAAGTGATTTGTTTCAAGGGTGCAAAAATGGGTTCTACCGATGATAATGTGTGCTATGGTTTCCTTGTTTCTGCTATCAACATAGATTGTGGATATGTGCTTGAACCGCCTCGTTGAGGCGGTTCTTACGAGCACACAAAACCTATACTTTAAGCAAAAATTAGGAAAGTTATGTATACCCTAGTTTTAACTCAATTTTCTCAATATAAACTGGCGGCCCCCGCCCATCGGGGCTTGAAGATATAGTTGGGCTGCATGATGCTTCCACGCAGAGCTAAATCCGACCCGCACACGAGTACTGGTAAACCGCTTAGAGGATCTAAGACTGCCCAGGCAAAGCGGTGCGAGTGTCGGACCGTTCATGCTTATAAACCCTACTGGTTTCATTGGGCGACAGGGCTTGAGGTGTTATTTCATCTCAATGTCGGGTAAAAGTCCCACAAAATTGGAAGCAACGTCTCCAAAATGACCTTTACAGTGTTGACGGGGACGTTAAACCTCAAATCAAACAAACAAATTAATATAAACTGGGGTCCTCAATGGTGTTCTTTACACGGGTTTGTTAACATGATGGTATTTTTGTTTCAGTACCTGATGTAATGGCGTCCATCGATGGGTCACGCTCACTTCAAATTTCCTCTGAGGAAATCTTCCCGTTTGAATGCAACCCCTATGCTTATGATGGTGCCAAGAAGGAAGCCCTGTACTTCTGCACTGAATGCGGCGATTACCTGTGTCAGTTTTGTGAATTATCGCACAAGAAGTTTTCCAGTACCAGAAAACACCGCGTCGTATCTGGAAACTTAATGCCAAGGAAAGAAGATTCTTCAGTGCATAAAGATGTCATTTGTAGACCTATGTGTTCGTGCTTTCAAAACGAGGTTACCCATTATTGTGGCGAACACAACGAAGTTACATGTGAACCCTGCTGCATTATAAAACACAGAAAATGCAAAATTGTTCCTGTCTGTGAGACTAGTGCTAAGTTTGAAGTTGATACTGCGGACAATACATTGACAAACATGCACGAACTTAAAGACAAGCTGCTAAAATTGAAGATGAATCGAACAAAGCATGCAAGTGATTTGAAAGAGATGACAGAAGCCTGCAGGAGAGAAATACACTCCTTTAAAGCAGAGCTCGTTTGCGAACTTAATAAAATGGAAGAAAAGACTCTCGTTGAATTAGACCAGCACACCGGGACACAGCATGCGTCTATAACAAAACATATTGATGTTTGTAACACGGCTATTAAACAGATAGAATCCGAATCGCAGCCATTGGAAGCTGCCAAAAGCTTGAATGAAAAACACCTGATGTTTGTTTACAACTTGAAGCTTGCTAAACTTAAGGAACATTTAGATGAACTTGTTGACGAAGTGAATAAAGAAACGCATGAGCCATCCATTTCATTCAATAAAAACACCAGACTAAAACAACCTACAATCAGAAGTCTTGGAATATTCGGCGTTCAATGCTCACAGAAAATCGTTGGTGATATGGACATAGTATCAAAATCTCAAGTGTCTGTGAACCACCCATCGGACAAGGCAACGGAACCATATATTTCCGGTTCAGTATTTATGTCTTCTGGTGAGCTAGTCTTAGCTGACCATGTAAACTGCAACGTAAAATTGCTGACAACAAACTTTACATTTAAAGAAATCATTAGCTTACCTGGCAGACCGTGGGATATCGCGATTTTAAACGATACAGAAGTTGTAACCACATTGCCAAACGCAGGCAAAGCAGTATTTATTCGGGTTCAACCTAAGCTTCAGCTTGGACAAACACTTCAGCTGGGAAGTGGATGTCGTGGAATTTATGTAAAGGATGGGTGTATATACGTATCGTTTAGTACGGGAGAGATTAGAGGTTTGGATTTCAATGGACAAACACTGAAGACATTTCGTCAGAATGAGGATGGAACATTTCCTTTTGGATCTTCTTATTATATCTCTGTCACAACAATTGGCAAAGTCGTTGTCACTGAAGACCATACACCAGCTGTCGTTCATTGTCTGCTTTTAGACGGGACCTCCGTGTTCAGACTCGAGGACCCCGAAATGAAGGGTGGCAGAGGCGTATTCGTTGATGCAGGCGAAAATGTCTTAGTATGTGGTCGGAATTCACACAATGTGAAAATGATAGATAAAAACGGAAAGAAAGCGAAAAGGTTTCTGTCGAAAACTGACGGCTTGCACTGGCCGAACTGCATTGCCTTTCGACAAAGTGATAATTGCATGGTTGTCGGTGGAAATACAAAGAACATTCTTGTTTGTAAGATGGAGTAAATTATTAAAGATACGGTGATAAAACAGCTGGTAACTGGAACGGAATTAGCATATTTTGAACATGAAAACCTTTGTCAAATCTAGCATGCATTTCACGATATCGTAATGCTGGTTACATGTACATGTACATGTATCAGATAGGCCAGGAAAATATTCTGAAACTAATTTAACCATTAGTTACGCACCTCGCCTAGCTTGGCTTGGAGAAAAAGATTCGGCTGCGTAGTACTTCCGAGTATAGCTGAAAGCGACCAAACGTATGAATACTGGTAAACCTGTAAACCTTTAAGCCTGCCCTGGCACACTTGTGCGGTCAAACCGCCCCTTATACCGTAGCGGTTTCTGTTGGGGGAAGGGCGTGAGATTTCATTACATCTCAATGTCAGATTTTTCCGCCATTTTTCAAAGGGAGACAACTTTCGGTGCTTCAGGTTCGCTTTTCTGTAAGCCCCGTCGCACTGAAAAAAGGGTCTTCTCTTAAAGGAAAGAAATTGCTCTTCAGGAGCATTTTTTCTTTAAGAGTTTACCCCTATGGGCATGGGAGACAAAAACACTTTTGCAGGAGTTGCCTCCCCTGAAGATTTTCCCATTCCCCTTAATAGTGGAGCCTCAACACAAACAAACATAACCAAGTGTTTCATGTGTACATTATACGATATTGGGGGCTAGGAAAGACTCAGATCAGCCTGCGCAGTCTGATCAGGGCCTTCTATGAATATCATGACTACACACTTATGTGATAAAATGTCGCGTTTCTCATCTTCAGAACTAGCAACATAAAATTTGTTGATATTTTCCTATTTACCAGTCCAAACAGAGAATACTAGTACTCATTAGAACAGCCTCGATGAAGTGCTTCTAATGAGTACCAACATTCTATGCCTTTGAACAAAGTTAGGTAAAATTATGTATACCCCTTTAACTTGTGACCCCATTTTTATCCCCCGACCGAATAGGTTCGGGGGATATAGCGATCAGCCTGGCGTCCGTCCGTCCGTCCGTCCGTCCGTCCGTCCGTCCGTCCGTCCGTCCGTAGACGCAACCTTGTGATGGCCCTAACTCCTATACCCTTTGAGATTCATTGATGGTTTTTGCCACAATTGTTCACAAGGATGAGACGGCGTGTCATGCGCAAGAACCAGAACTCTGGATTGCATACTTTTTGAGTTATCTCCCCCTTTTAATAAAATAGAATGACTACTTTGTGATGGCCATAACTCCAATACCCTTTGAGGTATGTTGATGGTACCTGGCACAGTTGTTCACAAGGCTGAGACGGCGTGTCATGCACAAGAACCACAACTCTGGTTGTCATGGTTTTTGAGTTATCTCCCCTTCCAATAAAATAGAGTGACTACCTTGTGATGGCCATAACTCCAATACCCTTTAAGATATATTGATGATACCTTACACAGTTGTTCACAAGGCCGAGACCATGTGTCATGCACAAGAACCACAACTCTGGGTGCCATGGTTTTTGAGTTATCTCCCCTGACAATATAACCTTGTGATGGCCATAACTCCAAAACCTTACAGATCCCCACCCCTAAACCATATATATTATTGTTCCTTATAATAAGACACATTCATTGACACCAACCTGGGGCCCCCCGGATGCGCTGGGGCCTTGCCCTACCCCCTCCACTTCATAAAAGGCCCAATATGTTGGAAACCGTACAGATCCCCACCCCTAAACCATATATATTCTTGTTCCTAATGATAAGACACATTCAGTTAGACTAACCTGGGGGCCCCGGGATGCGCCGGGGCCATGCCCCACCCCTCCACAACATAAAAGGCCATATTTCTCAGAAACCGTTTAGACCCCCACCCCTAAACCATATATATTTTTGTTCTTTATGACAAGATGCATTCATTGACACCAACCAATGGGCCCCGGGATGCGCCGGGGCCTTGCCCCACCCCCTCCACTTCATAAAAGGCCCAATATCTCGTAAACCTTACAGATCCCCACCCCTAAACCATACATATTATTATACCCCCACAAATGAAATTTGGGGGGGGGGGGTATATAGGAGTGAGCTTGTCGGTCGGTCGGTCGGTCAGTCGGTCGGTCGGTCTGTTGACTTGGTTTCCAGACGATAACTCAAAAAGCGCTTCACCGATATTTATAATTTTTGGTACACTGATGTAACATCATAAAATACAGGTCAAGTTTGATTTCCACTACAATTCGTCAATTTTCGCCATAGTTATGGCCCCTTTCAAGTGAAAAAATTGCAAAATGGCGCTGTTGTACTATCAAGGCAGTTTTTGTGGGGGTATTCATCACCTTTAGTGATAGCTCTAGTTGTTCCTTACGATAAGACACATTCAATGGCACCAACCTGGAGGCCCCCTGGGATGGGTCAGGGCCCTGCCCCACCCCCCTCCACTTCATAATAGGCCATATATCTGAGAAACCATTCAGATCTCCAACTCAAAAACATATATATTCTTGTTTCTTATGATAAGACGCATTCAGTGATACCAACCTAGGGATCCCCCGGGATGCGCCATTGCCCCACCCCTCCACTTCATAAAAGGCAATATATCTCGGCAACCTTTCAGATCCACACCCGAAAACCATATATATTCTTGTTTCTTATGATAAGACGCATTCAGTTACACCAACCTGGGGGTCCTCTGGGATGTGCCCGGGCCATGTCCTACCCCCTCCACTCCATAAAAGGCCCCACATTCTCAGAAACCGTTCAGATCCCCACCCCTTATCCATATATATTCTTGTTCTTTATGATAAGACGCATTCAATGAGTCCAACCTAGGGGTCTTCAGGGGTGTACTGGGGCCATGCCCCACCCTGCCACTTCATAAAAGGCGATAAATCTCAGAAACCTATCAGATTCCCACCCCTAAGCCATTTATATATTCTTGTTTTTTTATGATAAAACGCATTCAGAGAAACCAACCTGGGGGTCTCTTGGGATGTGCCCGGGCCATTCCCCATCCCCTCCACTTCATAAAAGGCCCAATTTTTCAGAAACTGTTAAGATCCCCCCCCCCCCGAAATCCATAAACCATATATTTTCTTGTTCCTTATGATAAGATGCATTCAATGATATCAAATTGGGCTCTGTTGGGTCATCTCCCACCCCTCCACTTCATAAAAGGCCTAATATTTCAGATACATAGTCCGCATGAAATGGGGGTTCATTTGGGAGACTTTATAATCAATAAATTAAAACCATACATGGCTGCCAGTGGGCAGTGCCTGCCAGAGCTCTGGTGAGCATCGTGGCCCATGGGCCTCTTGTTTCGTTATCTCCCCTGACACTAATCTTGTGATGGCCATAACTGCAATACTTTTGTGATATATTGCTGGTTTAATTCTGGTGCACTTTCTATTGGTGAACAATCTTCTGAAGGCCATATTGGCTTTTGGTCGGGGGATTTGCCATCTCTTCCGATGGCTATTTTTGTCTCTTCAAGTGGGGGTTACAGAAGTATATATTACACGAACATGTTAATGTGATGAGCTTTAGTGCACTCCAGGGTTTCCTAATGGCTCGATTCTGTCTCTATGAACGCGAGTCGGATCTCTATCATCGCTGTTCTGATGTTCACGAACTCAGGTGTTCTTGTATGGAAATGCATTTCGATTTTTTGTATTGGTTGGGGTTGGGGGGGGGGGGGTATGGAGGGGTATTGGTTTTACGGCCCTTTCAAGATTATTTCATTCATATCGAGCCGATTTCTAATCATATGTGGGCGAAAACCGGAGTACCCGGAGAAAAACCACATGACCGTCCGTTGCAGGACTTGTCGTCTCACTTGTGACCCGAGCCAGACTCGAACCCATAGCGGCGAGAGACCACGAGCAAGCCTCGTGATGCCGGACAGTGATTTCGTCACTTCGATTGACGAACGAAGTCCGTCATATTTTAATGACAACCCAGCAGACACATGACGTAATCGTGACGTCACAACGTCCGTATAACGTGATGAGTTTTACGCAACGTCAAAACCATGTCGGTGCAACGTCACTGTCATTGCACCGACGTTGATTTGACGTTGCCCTTGTGACGTATGCCTGCTGGGAAAAATGTGGCATTTTTACGTCACTGTACGTCAAACGTAACGACGGCGTATGAACCGTCCTATTTAACCATTGCACATCAAACACTTAAAAAGTCGCGATTTTTATCTATCCCTGGGTAGGATAACCTCGGTAGGATCAGAATTTCTATCCCATTGTTAAGTCTTGGACTTCCTTATTTGGTTTGCAAGAAACATTTGTTTTAACATCCGTTGTTGATACATATACGCATACATGTCCTTGGGTTAAAAATAATAATGCATGATGATTGATGATGGCATTGTTTCCATATGGGAATTGTACCATTAGTTTAAAAGGAAGGTGCCAATTTTAACTCTTAACGTGCATGACTGCCGGGTACATCTAACTTATGACTAGCTTACACAAGCAATACGACGGCATATGGTGAAACTTTTTTATGCATGCACAAAATGTTTGGACATACTTGGCGTTTGACAACTTATTGCATCGTATTTCAAAGTAAAGTGCTCGAAACTTGTTTGAAACTTACCCCAAGCGTATTCAACGTACAGCTGCGTGTTTGTCAAATTGTGTCTGTTTGTATGTAGAAGTTCGTGGTCGTTCTAGAACATCAGGAAAACATGCCTATATACTTTTGAACCCTTATTTTTCTTATTTATGCTCTACAATATAGATTGTGGATACTCGTTAGAACCGCCTCATCGAGGCGGTTCTAACGAGTACCCACAATCTATAGAAAAATATCACCATTTTTCATCTGGAAATTGTCAATTTCTAGGTGGTCAAATTTTCAATATATTTGAATAGGCGTGTTTTGGTTATAATATACAGAATTTCATCACGATAACAAGTCTTTGAGATGACACTGAAAGTGAAGATTACTTCCACGGGCAAGTCATGTGGTCCTTCTAGTGGTTTTAGTCGTTTTGTTGATCTTAGATCACTCATTACTCATTCATTGATTAAACACAGGTCTTTCTGGTCGAGTGATTAGGGGGGTCCTAAGCAACAGGTCTGACATTGTTGTGAGTGTGGATGTGGATTGCCAAGTCACGCGTGCGTGCGTGTCCTCAGTCGGTACATTGGTTTTCGCTCACCTCTGATTAATGGTCGGCTCGATATCAGTGATTTAATCTGTAGTGGCATCACGAAAACACACCTATATAATTTTGACCCCCTTGAACCCCACTTTCTACAGTAAAACTGGGATTTGCAATGGTAAACCATATATTTCTTATTTCTGCTCTAACATATAGATTGTGGGTACTCGTATGATCCGCTTCACCCACAATCTATATTTAAGAGCAGAAATAAGAAATAATTCACAATTTTTCATCTAAAAATTTTCATTTTTTTTTTCGGCGATAAAAGTTACAATGTATTTGTATAGGCGTGCTTTCGTAATTCAACAGATTAGAGGGTAATCGCCAAGCCGATTCAATATTTGAACATTCAGTTTTGTCTCCTATCTATCTGACTCCTCACGGAGGTTCCATTGACTGGAAGATCGGCCCCATTCATGAATAATATTGTTGTGACAGCTGCAGGAGTGATCAAGTTACTTCAAGGCTTAAACCCCAGTAAGGCCTTAGGACCTGGTGAGGTTCATCCTAGAGTCCTGAAGGAACTAGCAAATGAGTTGGGTCCAGTTTTTGCACACTTGTTTCAACAGTCTCTTGATACGGGTGAAATCCCCAAAGAATGGCTCTTAGCAAACATCTGTCCACTCTTCAAAAAAGGAGATAGGGCTCTTGCCCGTAATTATCGCCCTGTGTCTCTGACTTGTGTTCTGTGTAAATTGCTGGAACATATAGTCTGCTCAAACATCATGGCCCACTTGGACGAACATAAACTTTTGTCAGACAGACAACATGCATTTAGGAAAAGACACAGTTGTGAAACTCAGCTAAGCACAGTTATTAATGACTGGGCAAAAATCTTGGACAAAGGGGGACAGGTGGACAGATTTATTCAGGACTTCGAGAAGGCTTTTGACACCCCTCCTCATGAACTACTTAAATCTAAGTTATTTGGTTATGGAATTGGGAGAAAGACCCTCAAATGGATAGATTCCTTTCTTTGCTACAGAAATCAGCGGGTTGTTGTTAATGGTGAATCTTCGGAGTGGGCTCCAGTTTTGTCTGGAGTGCCGCAAGGGACAGTTCTTGGTCCACTTTTGTTCTCCCTGTACATCAACGATATTTCCACTGACATCGACTCAGAAATAAGACTGTTCGCAGATGACTGTGTTTGTTACCGGGAAATTAGAGATACAGATGACTCGGTGAAACTTCAGGCCGACATAGATAGATTAGGATGTTGGGCCCGAAAATGGGGCATGAGATTTCAGCCAGTTAAATGCAATATTATGCAGATAACTAGGAAGAGATCTAATAAAGTTGAGGCTTCTTACACCTTAGAGGGAACGGTCCTCGATAATGTGGACTCCATTAAATACCTTGGAGTGACAATATCACACAACTTGAGATGGAATACCCATATTAGCAACATGTGTACTAAGGCAAATAGAACGCTTGGTTTCCTGAGGCGAAATCTTCATCAGTGCCCTCAGGATGTTAAAGAGGCAGAATATAAAGGTCTTGTTCGCCCAATCTTGGAATATGGTAGTTGTATCTGGGACTCCAGTGGAGTGGTCCTTAACGATGAAATTGAGAAAGTTCAGAATAGAGCTGCTTGATTTGTAACAGGCAATTACTGCTTTGAAACTGGGAGCATGACTGGTGTACTTGGAAAATTAAAATTGGAGTCTCTCAAGAAAAGGAGAAAAGACAGTAGGCTAATCCTTTTATACAAAGGTCTAAAGGGTGCTGCCAGCATTCCAACAGATGACCTTGTTCCCCCAGCTAGACACTGTAGAAATCACCATTCGTTGGCGTTTCAGACCCTTACTGCAAGAACTGACATTTATAAAGAGTCGTTCTTCCCCAGAACCATTAGAGATTGGAATGCCCTTCCCGATTCGATTATTTCGACAGCTGAAGGTGCTGATGATTGTGTAGCTAAATTTACCTCTTTGGTTAGAGCTAGGGACTAACTTCCCACACCACAGGTCCTGGTGTATGAATGTCTTATGACGTGTCACCAGTAACAATTCTGATTCTGATTCTGATTCTGACTAACCATTATGTGCATTTCGAGCGATTTGATTGGTTGAAATAAAAGTTTTATACTTCGATAATTTCATGAATAATAATCTCAGTTCTATTTCACATAGCGACAGGAAGTAATATTACGTGACGTCAAATAGCACGTTTAGAACCCTCGCGTTACGTCATTAATTTTGAAGCGATGCCAACAGCGTTCGGTTAAAAGAAGGTGAACCATTAAAAATGTGTTTGTTTGTTTGCTTGTATTGGCGTTTAATCGCCAAGTCAACACTATTTAGGGATCATTTTTGAGCCGGTCAGTTTACCTATCCACACCTTTCAAGGGCAGGCCTTATAGGTAAGCGGTTAACCAGTACAGTGCACATTCTGTCGCCAGAAACTGACAACTGCCCTTCTTGAATCTGCGGAAGGGAGAGAATGACCGTAGAAAGATTTCATGACCAAACTCCACGAAAGAATGTTGCAAGTCCCCGACAGCTATCGAACCTGCGTCCCCCTGATCACCAGTCAGAAGGACATCCGACTGAGCTACCGAGGCCGGCATTAAAAAGAAAAATGTATGAACACAATTAAACTGAATTTAAAGACTTTATGTTTTTTTAGCTCACCTGACTGAAGGTCATGGTGAGCTTTTGTGACTGTGAGATGTCCGGCGTCGTCGTTCGTTGTGAATCGTCCGTCGTGCGTCGTCCGTGCGTAAACTTTTCTTGTGAACAGTCTAGAGGCCACCGTTTTAGGCCTATCAATATCAAACTTGCTCGGAATGAACACTCTGATGACATCTCGGTCAAGTTCGAATATGGTTCATGTCTGATCAAAAAGGAGGTCACTAGGTCAAATCCGGCCCCCGCCCATCGGGGCTTGAAGAAATATGTGGGCTGCATGATGCTTCCACGCAGAGCTGAAACCGACCCGCACACGAGTACTGGTTAACCGCTTAGAGGATCTAAGCCTGCCCAGGCCAAGCGCTGCGAGTCGGCCCACCCATGCTTATAAACCCTATTGGTTTCATTGGGTGGCAGGGCTTGAGATGTCATTTCATCTCAATGTCGGGTAAAAGTCCCACAAAATTAGGAGCTACGTCTCCAAAGTGACCTTTACAGTGTTGACGGGGACGTTAAACATCAAATCAAACAAACAAACAGTAGGTTAAATCATAGTAAAACCTTGTGAACACACTAGAGACCACAGGTTTAGTCCGATCATCATCAATCTTGCTCAGAATTATCATCTTGCCAATGCCTCGGACAAGTTCGAAGATGGGTCATGTCGGGTCAAAAAGTAGTTCAGAAGGTCAGATCATAGTAAAACATTATGAAGACACTAGAGGTCCGATCATCATCAATCTAGATCAGAATAATCATTTTGACAATATCTCGGTCAAGTTCGTATATGGGTCATGTCGGGTCCAAAAGGTCAAATTATTGGTAAACCTTGTGAACATACTAGAGGCCAACGTTTTGGTCCGATAATTATCAAACTTACACAGAATGATCATCTGAACAATATCTAGGTCATTTTTAATATTGTTCATGTCGGGTCAAAAAGTAGGTCAGTAGGTCAAATCATTGTTACGAGCCAGGCGTAGCAGAACGAAAAAGCAAACAAGCCTTTTGGAAGAATTTAACAAAATTTATTTGCAAGTTATCTTTAACCCGTAGAAGTAAGAAAATTAAATGCACTTAGCTCCTCTATGAAATATCCTGAATGAATCTATTTTCCTTGATCCAGCAGAATTAACAGTCCGAAATGAAATATAATATCCTTCAACAATCCAACACAGAATTCAGAAATAACTTTTCTTAAAAGCCAAAACTTCAAACTCCAAAGTCTGACTCAATGAGAAAAATCAAGCTCTTTTATAGACCCTAAGATTTCTCCAGAATGTTCCACAGGGCTGTGGAATAAGATGATGTAATTTTCTAAAAATAATGCAAACCTGAACTTTCTGGAAGGTTCTGAAGTACTTTTCCTTGTAAACAAATTGTTAACAATAATGAAATTAATCTGTGACTCAGTTTTCGAGAATCTTCTTTAAGAAGATTAACGAGATATTTATAGCACTATTAGGTCACCCAGTGGGATGAAAGTGGGAATCAGAAAAAATAAATTCTTATGCATAACATCATAGAAAAACCTTATGAACACACTAGAGGCCACAGTTTTGATCCGATCATCATTAAATTGCCCAGAATGATTATGGTCACGTTCGAATATGGGTCATGTCGGGTCAAAATGTAGGTCAATAGATCAAATCATAGTAAAACCTTGAGAACACACTAGAGGCCACAGTTATAATCCGATCATCATGAATCTAGCTCAGAATGATCACCTTGACAATATCTCGGTCTGATTCGAATATGTGTCGTGTCGGGTCAGAAAGTAGGTCAGTGGGTCAAACCATTGCAAAACATTGTGAACACACTAGAGGCCACAGTTTTGTCCGATAATCATCAATCGGGCTTAGAATGATCATCTTGACAATATATCGGACACGTTCAGATATGGGTAATGTCGGGTCAATAAGTAGGTCAGCAGGTCAAATCATAGAAAAACGTTGTCAATACTCTAGAGGCCACAATTTTGGTCAAATCACCATAAAACTTACCCAGAATGATCATCTTGACAATATCCGAGTCAAGTTCGAACATAGGTCCTGTCGGGTCAAAAAGTAGGTCAGTAGAGCTCTAGAGGCATTACGTTTGGTCCAATCATCTCAAACTTGCTCAGAATAATCATCTTGACAACATCTTGCTCAAATTCGAGTATTGTTCATGTCGGGTCAAAAAGTATGCCAGAAGGTCAAATCAGAAGAACCTTGTGTATTCTTTAGAGGCCCCAGTTGTGGTCCAATTACCACAAGTCTTGCACAGAATGATCATCTTGACAATATCTGGGTCAAGTTCGAATATGGGTCATGTCCAATTTTAAGTAGATCAATAGGTCATTTTGTAATAACTTTGAACCGTTTGAGAAAGAGCCGTCATATTGGGCATGTACGTTCCATGTGACAAGGGCTTTCAACTCATACAAAAGTTTGACCTATAAACCTGACCTTTGACCTACGTTTCATAACTTTTGAAGCGGTTTAGATAGTGCCTTCATATTTGGCATGCAGGTGCCTTGACACAAAGGCTTCCCATTCATACAAAAATGACCTGACCTTGACATTGACATGTGACCTACTTTATCATAACTTTTGAACCATTTGAGATAGAGTCGTCATATTTGGCATTATGTACCATGTGACAAGGACTTCCCACCCATATAAAATTTTTGACCTTTGACCTATTTTGTCATAAAATTTTAACCATTTAAGATAGAGCCTTCGTGTTTGTCATGTACGTTCCTTGTGACAACAGCGTCCCACTCATGCAAAACATTTTGACCTTGACAAATTTAATAATAACTTTTGAAGTGTTTGAGATAGACCCTTCTTATATGTCATGTCTGTTCCTTGTGACCAGGGCTTCCCATCCATACAAAATTTGGACCTATGACCTTGACCTTTGCTATACTTGGTCATAACTTTCGAACCATTTGACATAAAGCCTTCATATTTGGCAGTACCTTCCTTGTGACAAGGGCTTCCCTATCATACAATTTTTGACCTGTGTCCTTGACCGTTGACCCACTTTGTCATAACATTTTAACTATTTGAGATAGATTCTTCATTGTTGGAAAGGATGTTCCTTGTGACAAGGGCATTCCGACCCCCCCCCCCCCCCCCCCCAAAAAAAAAAAAAAAAAAAATATGAAATTGACCTTGACATGTTATCTATTTTATCATAACTTTTGAGATAGAGTGTTCATATTTTGCACGTATGTCCCTTGTAACAAGGGCTTCCCACCCATACAAACATTTTGACCTGTGACCTTGATATTGACCTAATTTATCATAACTTTTGAACCATTTGAGATAGAGGATTCATATTTGGCATGCATGTTCCTTCTGACAAGGGCCTCCCACCCGTACAGAACTTGCGACCTGTGATATTGACATTTGACCTACTTTGTCATTACCTTTGAACCATTAGAGCCTTCATATTTGGCATTTTGGTTGCTTGTGACAAAGGCTTTCCACACATACAAAAATTTTGACATGTGACCTTGATCTTTGACCTTTATTGTCATAACTTTTGAACCATTTAAGATAGATCCTTCATATTTGACATGTAGGTTCCTTGTGATAAGGTCTTCCCACTCATGCCAAACAATTTAATCTGTGACCTTGACATGTGACCTACTTAATCAAAACCTGTGAACCATTTGACATAGAGCCTTCATATTGGGCATGTAAGTTCCTTGTGACAAGAGCTTCCCACTCATGCAAATCCTTTTGACCTGTGACCTTGACCATGACCTACTTAATAATAATTTTTTTGAACCGTTTGAGATAGATCCTTCATATGTGCCAAGTATGTTCCTTGTGACACGGGCTTCCCATCCAAACAAAAGTTCTGACCTCTGGCCTTGACCTTTGACCTCATTTATCATAACCTATGAACCATTTGAGATAGAGCCTTCATATTTGGCATCCATGTTCCTTCTGACAAGGCACCTTACTATATTACCTACCACTTTTCTTCAACAGTGTGGAGCAGGTGTGCGATCCAGGGCCATCATGACCCTCTTGTTATTTATTTATATTGTTATATCTTCGCTCGCCATGGGTGTCTTTCAAAGTTGGCAGCTTCTAACTGATTAGTCATTCCGCCGTGGCCGTTGGGAAGTTCATCCTTACGCTTTCGAAAGAATTGCTAAAATTTACATTTTGGGGGGCATTTTTAAACATTTAGGGGACAAAGTTGGAATTATAAGGAATGAATTATCATTTTTGTGGATTTTATCGATGTGTAAACTCCGGCGAATCAATCACAAACTTAGCATGAAGCCCTCGAAGGGCTTCATGCTCAGTCTGTGAGTGATTCGCGGGAGTTAACACATCGATAAAATCCACAAAAATGATAATTCACTCCAATAAACAAGTCCATGAAACGAATGCTTTTTCACATCCTATTTTGTATAGAGAAAAGTTATTAAGGGAAAGGAGTTATTTTCCTTATACAGGGAAATTCCTATATTAAGACCACCTAAAATTAAGGCTAATTCTGCTTTAAAAAGTTATTTTGAAGTGTGCACTTAATCTTTCCATGCACTCCTGAAAAGTCCCAAATGTGGTCTTAATATAGGAATTTCACTGTATTTGCTCAAAGTCATTGGATCTGGATACTGGTCAGAACTTCCTGGCTGAGAACTTTCTAACGAGAACCCGAAATATATGTTTGACGCAAACAAATACAAATATTAGAGATTTTCATCAGAAACAAGTCATTTTTAGTGCAATGAAAGAACGCATTTTCATATATAAAATAATAATAATAATCGACCTTATTTATAGAGGGTAACACATTTAGTACTAGTACTAATCTTCCATGTGGCCCTCTTTTCCTGGGTGGGAACCAGTACTAAGCAATGTGGATAAAGTTTCTTGCTCAATGAAACAACACGTGGCGCTTGCGAGGATCGAACCGGCTACCTTTCGATCTCAAATCCGATGCTTTACCACTGCACCACTGCGCTCCAGATACGAATACGGACAATTCCACCCTGTTTATCTCACCCTGATTATCCCTCCCTACCATGCACTATCTGCAAAGCACTATTCAGTGAAATTCCGCTATTACGACCACCTAAAATTAGGACTAATTCTGCTATCAGAAGATTATTTTGAAGGGTACACTAAATTTTTCTTTGTGTCTTCTGCCTACAATGTCCTCTGGTCAGGGACCACCTTTGGGACTGTTCAAAAGTGGTCTTTAAGACCACTTTTGAACAGCCCCAAAGGTGGTCTTAATATAGGATTTTACTGTATATACAAAACGGCGATTGAAAACTTTCATTTAATGCATTAAAACATTAATCATTCAAAACGCTTCATATATGAAAACTATTGTTGTTTTCTTATATATCGACTTTAGTGATTTGCGGCCCTCGGGGCTTAAAGAAATAGATGGGCAGCATGATGCTTCCACGCAGAACTGAAACCGACCGCACACTAGTACTAGTAAACCGCTTAGTCGGTCTAAGTCTGCCAAGGCAATGCGGTGCGAGTCGAATCGTCCTTGCTTATAAACCCTATTGGTTTCATTGGGTGACAGGGCTTGAGATGTCTTTTCATCTCAATGTCGGGTAACAGTCCCACAAAATTGGAAGCAACGTCTCCAAAATGACCTATACAGTGTTGACGGGGACGTTAAACCTGAGATCAAACATTTTTAGTGATTAACCTTTAAACTTTTTAAACACTATTTAACGGTGGTAATCGTACGTTAATTTTCCCTTGGCAACGCTATATCGAACATGCAAGAGGTGGTCCAGTTCACCATAACTCACCCATACGACATGGTGCATTTTTCACATCTCCAAAATGGCTACTTTTCTGATGAAAATCCTTGATTTTTTTTTCTTATAAATGCTCAAAACATAGGTCGGGGGTGCTCAGTGAGGCCGTTCTAATGAGTACCCACACATAGGTTTAGGGTGCTTGTTAGAACCGGCTCACGGAGGCGGTTCTAACGAGAGTACCCACAACCCTATATCTTGGAGCAGAAGCAAGAAAAATAATATTAATATACACTCGTAAACCCCAGTTTTCTCTATATAAAGTTGGGTTTAGAAGGGGGTTGGGTCTTCATTTCACGGACTTTTTCACGTGATATAACTATAAACGTAAAGAAAACGATTTTATCCAATTGATTGATTGATTGTTCTGGATTTAACGACACGTCAACACTTGTGGGTCATTTTATGTCGCCGCCTAGAGAAAGGGATAGAAAGATAAAATAGGTGGTGAATAAGATGATTGTAAGGGACACAGAAGAAAGAAAAAATGAATGGAAGTTTGTTTGTTTGTATTGGAGTTTAACGGCCCAGTCAATACTATTTTAGGTCATTTCTGAGCCGATCAGTTAACCTATCAACATTCTCCCTGGGGAGACTTATACATAAGCGGTTAACCAGTACAGTGCACATTCTTCCGCCAGAAACTGACATCTGCCCTTCTTGAATCAGCGACAGGGAGAGAATAACCGTAGAAAAGTTTTCATGATCAATCTCCACGAAATATATCGAACCCGCTTCCTCCTGATCACCAGTCAGACGCGCATCCGACTGAGCTACCGAGGCCGGTATGAATGGAAGTATAGAAACAGAAAAATAACAACACTCACCCTGTACCTTTACCTGTACCTGCTACAAGTTCTGCAGGTCTTGTAAAACTGTCAGCCATATCAGTATTCACCCAACCGTCCCCGAATTAATTGAATAGAAAGAATAGTGGTACATGTACATGGGTGCACGAAAAATATTTTTATATTTGAAAAGATTCGACAGTCGTTTCCGACCTTGGGATGCCCATGCTTAGCCTCGATTCCGATCAGCCCTGGTATCCCTCGAGTTGAAAGCGCCTATACAGAATACATACTCATGAAAGATGCATATAAAATCACACGGGTTACCATAGCTACACCACAGATAAGGTGAGTATTTTGTGATAATTGAAGGATAGTTTTTTCTTATTTCTCCCTATAAACCTATGTTGTGGGTAATCATTAGAACCGCCTCGGCGAGGCGGTTCTAATGCGTACCCACAACACAGATTTTATGGAGCATTTACAAAAAACTATCCTTCAGTAATGACAAAATACCTACCTTATCTGTTGCGCCGGCCTCGCTAGCTCAGTCGGATGCGCGTCTGACTGGTGATCAGGGGGACGCGGGTTCGATACCTGCCCGGGTCGGCAACATGATTTCGTGGAGAGTGATCATGAAATCTTTTCTTCGGTCATTCTCTCCCTTCCGCTGATTCAAGAAGGGTAGTTGTCAGTTTCTGGCGAAAGAATGTGCACTGTACTGGCTAACCGCTTTTGTATTAGCTTGCCCAGGAAAAGTGTGGATAGGTAAACTGACCGACTCAAAAATGACCTAAAATAGTTTTGATTGGGCCGTTAAACTCAAATACAAACAAACAAACAAAACCTTATCTGTATGGAATACCGTAAAATTCCGGACACCTTGAGAACTTGCTGTATCTCTCCCTCAACCTTCCCCCCCCCCCCTCAACCCCAACCAAAAAAATGAATAAATAAATAAAAAAAAAAAAAATAGCAAATTTGTTTCGCAGTCCAGCAAGGAGTCCAAATGGCAAAGGGTGTAAACCTTAATCAGACTGATCCTTTAGGAGCAATCTGATCTGGGTCTGCACAGTTCGCTTTGGCCTGTCTGTCTATCACAGTGTTTTCTCCTAAATGTGACTGCGAGTCTAGAGTGCATGTAGATGTGAAGGCAGACATATAGTCCGATCACATTTTCGTGTGAACTATGTTACTAATTCCTCCTGTTCTGCTGCACAGTAGCTGCACACGACAAGTATGAAGACTACAAGAGGAGAAGCTCCAAAAGATTTCCAGATTGCTTGAAAAGATCCATCTAAGATCTAAATCATCTCATGACCTCCACAACTTCATCAAAACGTCAGGTCGCTTTCCTGATTAGGTCCTAAGAATATGAAATAAACATACTTTCGTTAGTACATGTATAACATACAATAAAAATCCTATATTAAGACCACATTTGGGACTGTTCAAAAGCGGTCTTGAAGACCACTTTTGAACAGTCCCAAATGTGGTATCTGAGGACACTGTGGGCAGAATCGGCCTCCGCCCATCGGGGCTTGAAGAAATAGAAGGGCTGCACGATGCTTCCACGCAGAGCTGAAACCGACCACACACGGGTACTGGTAAACCGCTTAGAGGATCTAAGCCTTCCCAGACAAAGCGGTGCGAGTCGGACCATCCATGCTTATAAACCCTATTGGTTTCATTGGGCGACAGGGCTTGAGATGTCATTTCATCTCAATGTCGGGTAAAAGTCCCACACAGTTGGAAGCAACGTCTCCAAAATGACATATTCGGTGTTGATGGGGACGTTTAACGTCAAATCAAACAAACAAAACTGGGCAGCAAACACATAGAAAAATTAAGTGGAGCTTTCAAAATAAGCTTTTTAAAAACAGAATTAGTCTTAATTTTAGATAGTCTAAACAGCAGAATTTCACTTGGGCGTCCATCTGAAATTGGCTTACAATTCGACGGGCCTGCTGTCGTTGCAGCAGGTTAGGGTAGAGGAGGAATGTTGTTATTTCTTCTGTTTCTGCACGTCCATTCATTTTCCTCTTTCTCCTCTATGCCTCACTTTCATCTCCTCTACAATCTCTGTTTCTCCCTTTCTCTGGAAGACGACACAAAATGACCCACAAGGATTGATGTGTCGTTTTGTTTGTTTGTTTGAGGTTTAACGTCCCCGTCAGCACTGTAAAGATCATTTTGGAGACGTTGCGTCCAATTTTGTGGGACTTTTACCCGACATTGAGATGAACTGACATCTCAAGCCCGGTCGTCTAATGAAACCAATAGGGTTTATTAGCTTGGACGGTCCACCTCGCACCGCGGTTCCTGGACAGGCTTAGATCCTCTAAGCGGTTTACCAGTACTAGTGTGCGGGTTGGATTCAGGCTCAGCGTGGAGCAGCATGCAGCCCATATATTTCGTCAAGCCCCTATGGGCGGGGGCCGGATTGACGTGTCGTTAAACCCAAAACAATCAATCGATCACGTATCAACGCAAACATCTAATGTGGTTCATAATCGTATATTAACGGAAATAGACGATTAGTCTGATCGTTTTCAAATCCAACTTTGAGACGATAGCAATACATGTAGAAAGGGCGTACAAATTTCTTTATGCCTCTTTTGTTTTCACTCGCAAGTAGTGTACAATGTCAAAGAGTCATATCCAATTTCATGTAAAACTAGTATTATCAATAAAGCAGAAAGGTGACATGGATTTTTGTTATATTCTCCATAGGATATCATACCTTCGTGTTTTTTATTTTTAATTATTTTTTTTTTATTGTGTGTGGTTTTTTCTGGAAATTATCACTCAACTTGAGGTTTTGTTTGTATGAATTAGAGTTTTACGGCTCAGTCAATACTATTTTAGGTCATTTGTGAGCCGGACAGTTTACATATTCACACTTTTCCTTGGCAGGCTTATATTAAGCGGTTAACCAGTACAGTGCACATTCTTTCGCCAGAAACTGACAACTGCCCTTCTTGAATCAGTGGAAGGGAGAGAATGGCCGTAGAAAAGATTTCATGGTCAATCTCCACGAAAGTATGTTGCCGACCCCGGCAAGTATCGAACCCGCGTTCTCCTGATCACCAGTCAGACGCGCATTCGACTGAGCAACCGAGGCCGGCTCAAGATTGAGGTTAGCATCCCATTGTAATCCGTGTCACAGTGCATTATTCATATTTGTATCTCCAAAATTGGTTATTTTCTGATAAAATGTGTTATATTTTTCTTATTTAACATAGGCTGTCAGTACTCGTTAGACCCGCCTCATTGAACCTATGTGTTGCAGCAGAAATTAGGAAATGCTAAATTCCCTATAATTTTAAGTTTTCTAAAGGTTGGATTGATTTGATTGAATTGAGCTTTAACGTCCCGTCAACACTATTTAGGTCATTTTGGAGACGTCGCTTCCAGTTTTGTGGGGCTTTTACCCGACATTGAGATGAAATGACATCTCAAGGCCTTCCGCCCAATGAAACCAAACGGCTTACATGCATTGAACGGTCCGACTCCCGCCACTTTTCCTGGGCAGGCTTAGTCCTTCTGAGCGGTTTACCAGTACACATGTGTGGTCAGTTTCAGCTCTGCGTGGAAGCACCATGCAGCCCACTCTTTTTCTCCAAGCCGCGATTGGCGGGGGCGGATTTTCTGTAAATAAAGTATGGATTAGAGTAGACCTGTTAACATTGTGCCTATGCGATATAATTATCATCATTTAGCGTCGATGGTATTTAGTCTATAACGTCATGTAATAAAAATCATATAACATCACGTGTAAAAACGCGTGGTTACTGTCGGGTAACGTGGAAACACCTTCAGTGACAGCACTATGTTTTCTATCAATATTCTTCTACGCTTTTTTGCCAATAAAATTCGTTTTTTAAATCCAATCCCTATATGATAAACAGACCCATATACTTATGGTCATTTAATATTAAATTTATGAAACTCACTTAAGACTCGTCTCATAAATTTCACATGAACTGTTCACTCGTGGTAGATTCTCTATTTATCATATGATGTCGCTGTTATTTAGAAGTAGAAGTAAAACAAAGATCAGGAATTGATACAATTAACTAACTCCACCCATAAAAGACACCAAAGGGAAAGAAATACAAACATTAAGCGACAAGACCATAATGGAAACCTAAACAAAGGAAGGCCATAAGGACAGTTACTTTCCCACAAAATGGCCATATGGCCATCCAAAATAAAAAGACAAAAGTGATACACACAGTAAGTAGCAAACAACAACATAAATAAATCGCCACAGAAGAGCCGCCTTGGAACGGTCAGTGGAAGATTTCCACTGGGGGGCTTAAATCGATTTTACGTGGCCACAATCCTCGCCCTTACTTCCGTCGCGATTTAGACAAATAATTTGTTCAGTCCGCATGAAGGCCTCCTAACTCATCAGTGCAACATCTCCGTGAACACAAAAATCAAAGAACCACAGAGGTGAGACAATGGTGAGGACTCGACAGCAAGAAACCACTGAAATGCTGGAGCAAAAGAAAACCAACAGTTAGACTCCGATGGGCCCGACCAGAGACAGAGCATCAGGCACCAACCAACATTACCTTGAATTAGATCTCTCTAATTCTCAATAAGCCTTTACGTTGGAGCCGTCATAGAATCTGAGGCCTGACCCACCGGCGTGCAATTAAAGAGGGAAGCAAAGTTGCCAACCGTGATTGGGTTAACTACCATGCATGCAGTCTGTCGTATAATATCCATGTTGTACCCAATCTTTTTATATGGAAGAGTGATTTTACGAAGTTGGGTGCTGAAGTCATTGCGGTTATATATTTTTCTGAATTTATATACTAAGTCACCATAAAATTCGGGTTCCGATAGACCTTGTTGCAGAAGAGATTTAAGTCCAATATTGAATTTTGAAATTAAATCAGAATGGCGTCTATAAAATTTTGAAAAGGCTTTGCGTAGTTTATGGTACCGATAACCCTGATTAAGGAGTTTAGCCGTTAATAATTTATTACGAGTGTTGAAGTCAGTTACATGACTACACACTCTAGCAAATCGAATTAATTGCGAAATATAAACGCCATAGGATGGCGCACGAGGAACATCACCATCCAAAAAAGGAAAATTTACAATCTCAAAATCAAAGTCATCGCGTTTATCATAAATTTTGCACGAAACAAATCCATCTACAATAGACAGATGTAAATCCAAAAATGGGGCCTCGGTATCAGAAGAATTTGCTTTATTTAACTGAAGTTCTTGGGGGTAAATCTGACTGATCAAACCATCAAAATAGGTATTATCAATATTTAATAAATCATCTAAATATCTAGAAGTGGAGCTAAAAGCTTCAATAATTTCAGATTGGTTATCAATGGAAAGCGACAAAATGAAGTCTCTTTCATAACAATACAAGAACAGATCAGCCACAAGAGGTGCGCAATTAGTACCCATCGGAATACCCACAATTTGTCTAATCAACTTAGTACCGAATCTAATATAAATATTGTCAAGTAGAAAGGTGAGGGCATCACACACTTTCTGACATGACCAAAGTGTATAATTCTTATGCTCTTTAGAAGTGAAAAATGCATTTCTGACATTACATGCAAGATAGAGAGAATCTTCTCTATGAAAAGCCCATTCAATTAAATCATTAAGCTTTTCTTTTATAAGATTATGAGGAAGTGTAGTGTAAAGAGTGAAAAAATCGTAAGTAGACAGACTAGAAGCACGAAAATGTCTGGATTTCAATTTATTTAAAACCTCATTCGAATTTTTTATAGACCAAAACAGATTTCTTCCTGATCTTTCAAAGACTTTATCACAATATTTAATTACATGCGTTTTAATAGCAGTAAGACAGGAAGTTAATAATTTAGAAAGTTCAGTGGTAGTGCAAGAGCTAGAATTTGCAATAAACCGAGCTTTGTAAGGTCTTTTATGAAGTTTTGGTAACCAGTATAGCGTAGGAAGCTTGTCTTGGCCTTCGTTAACACACACAGCAAACTTGGTGGCTGAAAGACAAACATGTTTATCTACTATAGCTCTCTCTTCAGCTAAAGGCTGAAGTTCATAGGCCTTAGTACCACCAAGCTCCTGCTTAAGCGTGTTAACATAGTGGAGCCGTCACACAACGACGACGTTGTTAGCGGCCTTGTCTGCAGGGGCCAAAACAAACTTCTTATGAAATTCTTGAATACCTAGTTTAAGATGACGTAAAGACGTCTTGGTCATTAGAAAGCTCATTTGAAATGACCATTTATGTAAGATTCTCTTCTCGTATATTGCACTGCTCTGTAAATATAATTTTATTTTCTAATATCTTTATTATGTACATTTCAAACATACATTGTGGGTACCCGCTGGAACCGCGTCCACAATGCGGTTCGAACAAGTAACCACAATCGATATTTTGCGCTGAACAAAGGAGACAATGTATGTAGTAAATACATGGTTAATGTCTTTAATAATAAAATATAAGGTGAGCCTTAGACAATTTTGTAGGCACGAGCTTTAGCGAGCCCCTATAAAATTGTCGCGACGAACCGATTATATTCTATTATTAAAGACACTAATCATGTATTTAGTTATACCGCAAATCAAAACAATCCAGTTTTTTTTTTTGTTTTTTTGTTTTTTTTAATTTCTTGGCAAATTTAAGCAAAAAAGACAGCAGACGGTGTGGCATGTTAAACGACATACAGTGCCATGGCGTGCACAAATAGTATAACGTGACGTCAACGAGTGGAAAGTTTTACGTCACCGCGCCACAAAGACGTAGAAAACATCGACGTTCGAATAAAAGTTTCTCAGCGCTTTACATAATGTACAAAAATCTGCAAATAAATTGTTTATTTTAGCTTTAGAAATTATTTTCGAGGTTGAGACGTTAACAGCAGCAGCAGTGCGTAGTTGGTCCAGTTCGTCAGAACGGCCCGTTCAAACCAGGAAAGGCCGAGAAGGTAAAAATTTAGTTGAAACTGATAATCTGTTCAAATAAATATTGCAAAGCTTTTAACTTGCCCCATGTATAAACGGTTGCATGTTATTGTTTACACTTGTAAATTCGTGACCTGAAAAGAAGGTTCGGTCTATAAACGCTCACTAGACGTATTATAGGTCAGTAGATAGAGAATACCAAGTGAGTGTCGTTTGATATCAAGTTGATCAGGCAAGGCTTCGAGAACGCTTGTAGAATCGCGAGGCTTGCCGAGCGTTTCTACAAGCGTTCTCGAAGCCGAGCCTGATACAAGTAAATTTGATATCAATGATAAGCCGAGCCTGATAAATTTGATATCAATGATATCAAATGATACGAATCTGGTATGCTATTAATTAGTATCCCCTTGTACACTCTGAAAATTGGCAATTCACGATCATTTATTGATGGTCCTCAGTGGGTCCCAGCATTCTTTTGGCCGTCGATATATTTACATGTAGTTTCAGACGCCCATATTTTTCCAATGGTATTTTTTTTTTTCAAGCAATATTTACATTTTTTCCCAGTTACAATAACATTTGTCATTTTTCCAGTAGTCTGGTCCATTCATAAAAGTGCAATGTCATGTTGACGTGATAAAGCTAACTTGTCCTGAGATAGCAAATCTTTATCAGGTCAATGCGTTACAATGCAATATATATAGGGGGTAACTGATAAATAGAGAATACCAGGTTCTTGTCTTTTGATATCAAGTTTATCAGGCAAGGCTTCGAGAACGCTTGTAAAATCGCGAGGCTTGCCGAGCGATTCTACATGCGTTCTCGAAGCCGAGCCTGATAAACTTGATATCAAAGACACGAATCTGGTATTCTATTTATCAGTTTATCCCCTTGTACACTCTTAAATTAGCAATTTACGGTCAGTTATTGATAGTCCTCAATGCGTCCAAGCATTCTGGTGGTCGATATCTTTAGTATCAGCTGACCTTTTTTTTCCATGATATTTTTTATTTCAAGTACTTTTGACATTTTTCCCAGGTACAATAACATTTTTGTCACTTTCCAGTAGTCCGGTTCATTCATAAAAATGCAATGTCACGTTGACGTAATAAAGCTCACTTGTCCTGAGATAGCATATCTTTATCAGGTCAATGCGTTACAATGCAATATATATAGGGGGTAACTGATAAAAGGTATTATAGGTCACTACCGGTTATAGCGTGCAGTTATTCAACCCCCTTTAATAGGTTACTAGAATGTCTGACTGCGGTAGAATGTCTGACTGCGGTATAAATAGTCATCTCCGTATAGGCGACTTTTCGCTATCGGAATTGCAATGGTATGCGTTACAGGGACTTGTTGAGATGACGTTGAAATGGGAAGTTCAGTACTCGACCCAAAGTTACTAAGTACAGTAGTTGTGAGTGAGTGAGTTTTTGTTTTACGTCCCACCAACAGCTAAGGTCATACGGAGACGGGACCTCGGTTTAAAGACTCATCCGAAAGTCTGGAGAAGCCCGGGATCGATCCTGCGATCCCTGGTTTACAAGGCGAGTAGCATAACCACTGCACCACAGGGGCTTCTAAGTACAGTAGTTGTTGATGTCCACTTGATTATCACTGAATTGTACCAAATTTAGTTATTCATTGTCTCGCATTTTTTACCGTTGTGTGACCGGAGTGCTGTGTAAAGAGGGATACCTGTTTGTATCGATTTGGACTGCACTCATTTGTCCCAGCCATTACGAAAAGACGTTGTAAGTTTAACCACCGAAAAAAAACACGATAATTTAAAATGAAAAATTGAGATATTTTCTTATTTCTGCTCACAATTTAGATTGAGGGTACGCGTTAGAACCGCCTCCTCCGGGCGGTTCTAACGAGTACCCATAATCTGTATTTTAGAGCAAATTAAAACAAGAAAAAAATAAGATCCCAGTTGTACTATATAAAAGTGGGGTTCAAGGGAGGCACCACTATATGGGCGTGCTTTCGTGATGCTTCTCGCATTTTTTCAAGCTTTCACTCAGAGATGATTGACCTAATAATGTTTCAAGCATAAGCTTCAGTTGTTCGTTAGAACTGCGCACTACGGTCTAGCGAGTGCGCCATTACGCAAACACGCCTATACAAATACATTGCCACCTTTATCGCCAAAAAAAATGAAAATTTTATGATGAAAAATTATGATATTTTTCTTATTTCTGTTCAAAATATAGTTTGTGGGCACTCGTTAGAACCGCCTCATCGAGGCGGTTCTCACGAGTACCCACAATCTATACTTTAGAGCAGAATTAAGAAAAATAAAGAATACCCCTGGAAACCCCAGTTTTACTATATAAAACTGGGGTTCGAGGGGGTCGAAATTATATAGGCGTGTTTTCGTGATGCGTACCTACAATAGATTACAATAATACACCCGTGCGAATTGGTGCATTTTTACACATCTCCAAAATGACCATTTTTCTGATGAAAATCCTTGATATTTTTCTTATAAATACTGCAAACATATGTTGTGGGTACTCTTTAGAACCGCCTCATTGAGGCGGTTCTAACGAGTACCCACAACCTATGTCTTGGAGCAAGAATAAGGAACATAATGTTCACCCCCGTAACCCCCGGTTTTCTCTATATAAAGTGGGGTATAGGGGATCTTCATTTCACGGACGTGTTCACGTGAGGTATGTATGCTGACCAAGGAATTTGTGTTCTGTCCTGACAGCACACCAAAGCTGTCTCTAGAAAAATGAAATAAACGTTGATCCATGTGGAAAACACATCCTGACGCAACACAACCGTAAAACCGCCGGTTTACCTCCTCACTGGGGCCGGCCACGGTAGCTTATCCGGATGCGCGTCTTACTGGTGATCGGTAGAACGCGGGTTCGAAACCTGCCGGGGTCGTCAAATTTATTTCGTGGAGATTGATCATGAAATCTTTTCTAAACGGTCATTCTCTCCCTTCCGCTGATTCAAGAAGGGCAGTTGTCCGTTTCTGGCGGACGAATGTGCACTGTACTGATTAGTTGCTTAAGTATAAGCCTGTCCAGGAGGAGTGTGGATAGATAAACTGACCGGCTCAAAAGTGACCTAAATAGCGTTGTCTGGGCCGTTAAACTCCAATACAAACAAATAAAAAAACGAACAAACCTCCTTACTGATAGCATCACGCAAACACGCCTATAAAATTCTGATCTCATTATATCCCACTTTAACCTAGTAAAACTGGGGTTAAAAGGGGTATATATTATTGTTTTCTTATTTCTGCTGAAAAACATGGGTTTTGGGTACTCGTTAGAACCGCCTCTATGTTTTAAGCAGAAATTTGAACAAAATATCAGGATTTTTATCTGAAAAATTTCGCTATTAAGACCATCTAAAATTAAGACTAAATCTGCTTTTTAGAAGCTTGTTTAGTAGGTTGCAGTTATTCTTTGTCTTTTCTGCATATACTGTCCTCTGGACAAAGACCAGCTTTAGCACTGTTCAAAAGTGGCCTTCAAGACCACTTTTGAATAGTCCCAAAGGTGGTCTTAATTGAAGAATTTTACTGTATTTGAATAGGCGTGTTTTCTACTGATGGGTTCGAAGCCGTCGAAGGGCCAGATCATCAGCGTTCAACCTGCCAGACAAGACACACCACCCGCTATAATAGAAAGGAATGAACTGGTAAGCAACGAATTTCATTTCGTTTGTTTGGTTTGAGGTTTAACGTGACCGTCGACATTATATAGGTCATTTTGAAGAAGTTGCCTCCAATTTTGTGGGACTTTACCCGACATTGATATGATAGCTCAGTGATAAAGCGTCCGCTTTGAGAATGTCGTTGGGTTAGATCCCAGGCCGCACCATACCAAAGGAGTAAAAAGTGGTACTAGGAGCTCCCTTGGAAGACGCTCGCATTATCAGGGGTAGTCCTAGGAAGATAAATGAAGGCAGGTAAGTATTTGTTCAATGTTAATGGATACTTTGTTTGTCGCAATAAAAGCTCTTTTGTGCATATCGATTGTTCAACGCAACACTGGGCTAACTCAGTTTTTTAAAATTTTACAGGAGACAGTTTTTTTTCTGTTTATTAAATTCATAAATAGCTCATCAGGGTATTAATGAAAGCTGATCTACAAGGTAAAATAAGGGGTTTGAAGTGAAGTATGTTGTATTTCATGTCATGTGACAGAAAAAGAGATATGAAACAAAGTTTGAGTTAGATCTGTTTTCCCATTAAAAATATCCAATTTTCGCAATTAAAGTTAATGCAACACTGGTCTAACTGGAATTAAATCAGTGTTTCTGGTCACTTTCTATTTTCAAAAACAAAATTACTCATAATCAATAGAAGCAATAACTAAAGTACAAAAAGAAAACTAAACCTTCATGTATTTGAAGAATATTTATTGCTGCAAAGCGGTAAAATGACATTTTCCCCATTCTTTTTCTTTTAATCTAATACAATGTCATGTAGAAACATTAATGTAATACATGCAATTTAAAATTACTTTTGCATTTAACTGCTTATTATAAACTGTATCTTACAGCAGTGGTCATTATACATTTAATTCATGATTATATATTTAATTCATGAAACAAGTTGGAGAACTTACATTTTTTCGAGCCTTCACGAGCAAAATACTAAAAATGCCTTACTTAATCTACAAATTTCAATTGTCATAACTATTTGGCTTCCCATGTTATTAAGACACATTATACAGAGATATATAATACAGGTGAATACATTTTAAGAATAAAACATTACCATAGTTGCCATAATTAGAACTTGGTGCACTTAGATTTGTTTGATATGAGGTTTAACATTCCCTGTCAACACTATATAGGTCATTTTGGAGACATTGCTTCCAACTTTGTGGGACTCTTACCCAACATTGAGATGAAATAACATCTCAAGCCCTAAAGGACATTAAGGTGAAATGAAATCTCAAGCTCTACCACCCAATGAAACTAATATGATTTATATGCATGGATGGTCCAATTCGCGCCACTTTTCCTGGGTAGGTTTGGAACCTCTCAGAGGTTTACCAGTACTTAAGTGCGGTCAGTTTCAGCTCTGCCTGGAAGCATTATGCCTGACTCTATATGACATAAATAGTGATTACTGGGCCTCTAAACTCTAAATCAAACCAAAGTAGACCATGATGTTAAAGGATAGCAATAAGTATTTTTATTCATAGTGTTGTAATAGGTAAAATGACCTGTGTACTTTTGAAGTCACATTTTCATTACACAGCCATATATATATGTAAAGTCAAAATATTTTTTGGACAAGGGGCCCACTCTTTTTACTCACTTCTATTTTCTAGGCTTTAGGAGCCTACTTGGAATGCAAACATGCAAAAAGGTCAACTTTGATTGCTGGTCCATTTAAAACCAGTTACTGAAAGTGATTTCCATGTTCTGAGGACAAATATTTGTTACGAGATGGAATAGGAAACCTCTCTGGTGCTTATGCACATCTAAATTATTTTAGTAGATATATGGTAGGGCGGTGCGAGTGAAATATTTTAGGTGAAATATGGTACGCAAACTGTGCTGCTCCATGAACAAGTCATGCACATATCATACGATGTATGCATGAGTGGTTTATGGAGATCTGTTTTTACAATACAGGGGGCCGCTATAAGGCTGAGTTCTATAAAATTTGCCTAAAAATCGCCAACCGCCAAATTGTGCCATATATGATTTTCATTCCCGTCACGTGTTGTGTGGGTGTTCGTTTTGACAGGAGTCATGATATTAGGTTAAAGGGTCGTTTCATCAATTTTTCCTATGGGAAATATACTATTTCAACGCAAATCCATTATCTACTCGATTTTTGCTATCTAGCTTCATTTGTGGCCGGTATCTCCACCTCGCCACGATTTAAGCAAGGTAATATGAGTAGGCATGATTTTCTGGTAGTATTCATAGATATATAAACCCTGAGAGAAACGAACACTTTAGCAGCAGGTCAAGTTACTATAGGGAACAAAGTACTAGAACCCCCTTCTCGGAAGGATCCTATTTTTATCAGAGAATTCAGTTTATTAGTGATATAATTCGTTAAATAAACACCAGTTGATGGCTGAAGCACTTATCTCTGATATCACTTACTTGATGTTTATACATGCAAAAGAGGTGCTTTTTGAATGGAAAGGATAATTCATGAAGTGTTGTTATAGTGGTTTGTTTCAACTGTTTGAATAAATAATATGGTATCACCTACAGGCAGATATAATACCCACAGCAATGAGTTAAAGCTGGAGCTTGTATCTACCAGTGAATCTCCCATCAGCGGTCATCAAAAATGACTTGTGTAAATAATCAGATTTCATGACCATGCTGCCTGAATTTTCAGAACTTCTACCTTGTTCCTATAAGTAAAGTTGTAAGAGTGTACACAACATTGTGACGGGAAAAAGAGAAAGTATATTGAAAGGTATGTTAAATCTATGTTTAGTATTATTTTTGTATGAACACGCTTGTAGGTTTTGGAGGGGTTTACTCGTAGTATACCCCAACTTTCTGAAGCCTATTCTGAATTCACTGTTGAAGCCTGTAGTGATTAGGCTACTAGCTTTGCCATCTAGACGTCGCAGGATCGATCCCAGGCTTCTCCAGTAGTAGAATGAGTCTTTCTAAGTGAGGTTCTGTCTCATTCTGACCCTAGATGTTGGTGAGACGTAAAGTTTGGACACCCGCTCATTCTAGATTCATTTAGGCTTTTAGACCCCTTTTGTAGAATGTAATTAATAAACGCCGGGTCACTTGTTTGACCCATGACTTTTGTCTAGCTGTGGTTAGAAAACCGTGGTTCCGTCCCAATATGATATTAGGTGTAGAGGGGACGTAAACTTAAGACGGGTTTAACCATATCTTCATCATCAGGGCGAACTCTTACAAGAGCCTGTCGGGTTATCCGTGATGATGAACCGTAATGAATTTTATTTTACAAGCGTGTTCACGTTGAGTAGAAATAATTTTGTTCAAGAAGAATTATAAGTTCATTTTGTAATGATGCAGTTTTTGTCTGATAACTCAGTTTGTGCATGTATGTACATATAAAGAACGTGATGATGATAAGTGGGAGTATTTGGTCGCCACACGTCATAACGGCCTGAGCGGCGGGGATGACGTCAGCTGCGTCATCGGCGTCGCGAGGACGGTTGTGACGGGGTGCCTACCAAATACAGAGAGAACTTACGGCAAACAGTGTTGGCCCTTATGAGACACTAACAAATGTTGTGGTATATAGATGAAAATCTTCTGTTGTAGTTTCTATCTGTTATTAATGTAATGAATTTGTGAATAGCTATATTTGTGAGCCGTGTCGCGGAGAAGGATATGAAATAGAGATTGTTATGTTTCCTGTAATTGGCGGCTGACCAGGTAGCGCAAAGGCGTGGTCTGTTCAATTGCCTCTTACTTGTGATAATGTAATGAGCACAAATTTGATGAGTATTATGCTCAGTAGTAGTGAGCATTAATTGATTTCTGTAGTGCTCAGTAAGGAAACATGAACTTTGAGTATTATTGTTTCAAGAGCTGGGTGCTGATAATTTGATGCACAGTCAAGTTGAGTTCTGCTGTACGGTTATTTGTCGCATGCACTAATCAGCCTGTGTGTCTGGTCGGCGCATGCGCAATAGCGGTATATGCATGAACATATTGTTACTTCTCCGGGAGGGGGATCATGATATAGCATGTATGTTTTGTGACTCGTGTCTTAGTCCAGTTATCGTAATTTGCAGGCACAACAATGTGTGGTGACCTGCTGCTCCCTGCTTCATAGCAGCAGGTACTGGTACGACGCTGGGGGTTAGGGTCCAGCAAGGGCGGACAGACCGCCATAATCAGCGCATACCAGAATCAGAATCAGAATCATTGTGAACAAATGTGAGACCATCCAAATGGAAGAGGTCAACTAAATAACCTGCAGGTGATTCGGACGATCGCTAAACCTGTGATCGGCAAACCTGTGATCGCTAAACCTGTGATCGGCAACTATGTCGATAGACTAGTTTGCACTAGTTCGCGAGAGGAAGTTTCACGCGAGAGGGGGATTCACCCTAAGTTATAAACTGGCCAGTCGCGTCTTGTGTTGTTTCTTTTTTTGTTTTTGTTGTTGTTTTTGTTGTTTGCTTCTGTAGGTATTCACGTCACCCGTTCCGAGCACAGAACATTGTTTTGCCTTCGGAGCGGACGTCGTGAGTTGGCTACAGAAGCAACAATTTGCGATGCTTTGTGTTAATAAGTGTTAAATGTAGATACTGTAAATAATTCATGTCATTCATCTAATATCTTTCTTGTGCCTTACCCCACAGCTGCCCGTACACCTGTCAGAGATCACGCTCGGTTGTCTTGTCAGCATGGGGGTTTGCGGGACGCCGTAAACCCACATATAACAATATTAGGACTTGTTTTTAGCTCTGAGAACAAAATTAATATAAAGACCTTATTTTACAATAATAGACCTTTTCATTATCTTTGTTGATGTCAAAGTTTTTGTTTTGTTTTTTTTTTTCCTGAAAATTTGTGAAAATCAAAAAAAAAAAAAAAAAAAAAAAAAAAAAAAAAAAATCAGATAAAGTCAATTCTCATAGACCTTGAACAAACCCTCCTTACAGACCGAATGATTGTAGCCCACTGAGCAGCTGTATAAATGGAAATATTTTTAGTTGCATGCTCAGTTGTGGCATGGAACCAGTCATTCTCATTAAAAATATGACCTTTTTCGTCATATCTGTACATTATATTTGTGAAGAGAATGTCTTATTTGTTTGATTTGAGGTTTAAAGTCCCCACCCACACTATATAGGTCATTTTGGAGATGTTGCTTCCAATTTTGTGGGACTTTTACCCGACACTGAGATGAAATGACATCTCAAGCCCTGTCACCCATTGACCCAATAGGGGTTATAAGCATGGGCGGTCCGACTCACACGGCTTTGCCTTGGCAGGCTTAGATCCTCTAAGCGGTTTACCAGTACTCGTGTGCGGTCGGTTTCAGCTCTGCGTGGAAGCATCATGCAGCCAATCTATTTCGTCAAGCCCCAATGGTCGGGGGCCGAGAGAATGGCTTAACAATGTTATGTAATACCTGATTTTGATTGTCAATGTAGAAAGCAAAAGCTTTCATACCTTAGCTAGCTTACTGAGCTGACATCTGTCCTTTACCCTTGTTCTGCTGAATAAATTAATGTTGCCACATCCTTCTTTGACTATCACAAAATCAAATTACTTGATGTCATTTATTCCTTTAAACTCACAAACTGAATGACAAACAGTGAAGATCTGGGTCAGATGGTATCTGGAGAAGAATCTCATCTGGATCTTCACTGTTTGCAAACATATAGCCTAGGCTAGTTAAGCAGGACAATAGTTCAATCAGTGGAAGGGAGAGAATGACGGTAGAAAATATTTCATGATCAATCTCCACCAAAGAATGTTGCAGACGCAGGAGGATCTAACCTGAAACCTCCTTATCAGAGGTGAATCCCACTGAGACACTGATTTTGTTTGTTTGTTTGTATTGGAGTTTAATGGCCCAGACAACACTATTTAGGTCATTTTTGAGCAGGTCAGCTTACCTATCCACACTTCTCCTGGGCAGGCTTATACATAAGCGGTTAGCCAGTACAGCGCACATTCCAAAAAACCGACAACTGCCCTTCTTGAAGCAGTGGAAGGGAGAGAATGACCGTAGAAAGGATTTCATGATCAATCTCCACGCAAGAATGTTACCGACTCCGGAAGGTATCAAACCCGCATCCTCCTGATCACCAGTTATACGCACATGCGACTGAGCTACCGAGGCTGGCCTGAGCCACTGATACTGAGAGTAAGTGAGTGAGTGTTTGGGTTTTACATCCCACCAACAGCTATGGTCATACGGAAACGGGACCTCGGTTTAAAGACTCATCCGAAAGTCTGGAGAAGCCCAGGATTGATCCTGCGATCCCTGGTTTACTATAACAAGGCAAGTAGCGTAACCACTACACCACGGAGGCTTCTAAAATCATAAAAGAGACTGGTCATCAGTGCCCACTGTTGTCAGCTCACTTTACATACAGGTATCCCCAGATAAGATGGAGTAATGAACATATTAAGGGATTTTGTTTTTCTTGTTTTCAGTAACATTGGTCATGTTGGTACTAAATAGAATAATCTCATCAAGGTAATTCTAACAAGTACACACAACAAAAGTTCTATCAAGAAGGAGTAAATATGTCCCTTAAAAATTAGCCTTATTCTGCCCCCATAAAGGTCAGTTAGTAAAAATAAACATCCTGGCAGAGGTTGATCAGTGTCTACATTGTTTGCTAGTCTACAAGCTTTCTTCACTGGGTGGTTTGTTCTGACTTTCATACTTCTGAATAGTAGCACAGTCTGAGCTTTAACATGATATAGGCTTAGTTTTTTTACTACTAATGTTTATTTTTTAATTATTTGCCATTTGGGTTTAATTTCACATGTCACCATTTAGGCCAATTTATTCATCAAGCCCAGATTGGTGGGGCGCTTCTTTTGTCCCGAATAAAATCGTCAGCCATGTATATAACAGGAATCCATTCAAAATAACGGGGTGTCAGTATATGTCAGACCAAAATAAATATAGCTGGACTTTTAGCAAAAAGTGCAGACCCTGAACAGATCTCAAAGAATGTGGTGTCTGATCTGGGCCCTCAATGTTATTGTATATATTTTTGTTCTGCATTTAAGGCCCTGTCCTGGACTCTAGGTTTTGTTAAATTCCTTAGTCATGATCTTTTGGCTGCATAATCCCTAGAGTATGCCCACCACCCAACCTCAGGGGCCAACAATGATATATTTTAGGTTATACTGCATGGTTACTGCATACAGAAAAAAGAACAAATGAATTGCAGATCTATATACACATGTATTTGGTTTACTGTATAGTCAGACCCCTGTCCCATCCCCTGACCCTTTTTAAAGGGGTCCCATAATAAAACTTTGACAAGAGATGCATCAATTGTTATGATTATTAGTTCTTCTATGTAGTATGCCTATGATTTCATCATGATATCATCAGAAAATATTGATTAGCTTTCTTCAACTGTTTAACGCAACACTGGTCTAACTCAAGTTAGATCAGTGTTGCGTTTAACAAAATACCAAGAATGAGATAGATCAAAATGCCAAATGTCTTTTTTTAGGTTTATTTTTATGAGAATGGCTAAAATATTTCATGTGAATGTGTATCAGCATAGAATGAACCAAACTGCATAAAAAAGTCATTTTTGAAAAAAATGGAGTTAGCCCAGTGTTGCGTTGAACGATCGATATGCTATTTGTTTCTAATATGCGACGTTAAATAAAGCTTCTTTGTCTTTATCTAAATCTAAATGACTTCTCAATCCCTGCCACCCAATGAAACCAATAGGGTTTATATGCATGGAATACATGGCTCCTACCACTTTGCCTGGGCAGGCTTAGACTTTCTAAGCGGTTTACCAGTACTCATGTGCGGTCGGTTTCGGCTCTGCGTAGAAGCATCGTGCAACTCCGTCTATTTCTCATAGCCCCGATGGGCGGGGGGCCAGTGTAAGTAAAGTATAGCAAACTCTTTTATTTATATTACGCTATCAAGTCTGTATATTGAACGCCCCCGTATAAACCGATTTGATAAAGAGAAAGTGGGGCTTGCTGGGACATACAGTTATTCTCTTTTCTTTCTCAGAAACATAGATTTTAGGTACTTGACCCAATAACGCAACTTTAACGAGCTCCATAAGCAGACATAGGAAATATATCTTTATCAGAAAAATACAGACATAAAAGAATATATTTTATTACATAGCTATGATATCCTTGAGGAGTAGTTGTCCTTCTGAATAAGGAATATTTGGGTTTTGCCACTGACAATCTTGCGGAAGAGAAGACTAAAACTGAGATTCTTCGTAAACTATAAAGAGGATATTTACTTTTTTGAGATGAATATGAAAAATATTTCATCGAGTGTGATGAAAATATCAGAATTTTCACGAGTGCTTCGCACTCGTGAAAATTCTGATGTTTTCAACACACGAGATGATATATTTTTGATATTTATCGAAAAAAAAAAAATCTTTTTATTTGATAATATTTTAGGACACCTACTGTAATTGATCTATCAGTTCTTACGTCACAATTTTTGACTTGGCTATGACGTCACAACTGTCAGTTGCTAACCATAAACAGTCGCCATTTTTAATACAGTATTTTTACAGTTCAGAGAATGCTTTTTCAAGGTATTTTACAGAATTATTTTATAGATAACATTTTGGATTTTTGCGAGAAAATAGTCCGGGCTGCTACTGTGAAAATAACATGGTCATGTCATTTTTCGCACTGTGAAAATATCATTTATAATTTCACAGTGTGAAAATATCACTTTTATTTGTTTCAGATATGCACTGATTTCACTGCTATGTATTAAATAAATACAGATATCGGACAACCCATAAATGTACATCCCTGTCTTGATACATGTAGTAGGGCTGCATGGTGTTTCCACGCAGAGCTGAAACCGGCTGCACGTGAGCACTGGTAGATGGTAACTGCTTAGAAGTTCTAAGCCTGCCAAGGCAAAGTAGTGCTAGTCGGAACGTCCACGCATATAAATCCTATTTCTTCCAATGGTCGGCAGGGCATTTCATCAAAATGTCGGGTAGAAGTCTAAAAAAAAATGGAAAATTCCTTAATAGTGTTGACGGGGACTTTAAGCCTAAATTCAAAGATCTATACAAACTAGCTACATGTAGTTAGTAAACAAACGGTTAAAACTAATATAAAAATACTAAAATGTTTGTTGAAAAAACATGAGTAGATTTTGCAAAGTTACCCACATTTTTTTCAGCAAAAATATGACAGTATTAGATATTGTACTGGCTTATTAAATAAGAATAGTTAACATTTTTTTGGTAACTGATGAGCTTTTTAACGTCGATTAAACAACTGAGTCCTCGATTTTGTGATATTTGGGTTCTGACGTGTTTGATAAATGCACTGATTGAATACGACCGCATATGCGCCCTCGTTGTGGGTGCTCATTGAGGCGGTTCTAACGAGTACAAATAGCCTATGTCTTGGAGCAGAAATAAGAAAAATAATATATACCCCTTAAACCCCAGTTTTCTCTATATCAAGTGGGGTTTAGGGGGTCTTTATTTTACGGACATGTTAACCTGATGTGTCTGCAAAGTATGCACAGGCTGACAACATTCTTCGCTGATCGAACATCATTGTACTATCTTCCATGTGGCACAATATGATATTTTTTTTTTTCATTTATTTATTTTTATTATTATTTCAGGTTGCAAAATACCACGGAATATATAATGTAAAACTGCATAACGTGGAAACCAATGACTGTAAAATATCAAGCGGTGTATTCCTGCCTAGCGGAGACCTGATACTTTGTGATCAATCAAACAAAGCTCTCAAGCTATTCAATCGTTTCTTCAAGTATGAGTCACACTTGATTTTACCGGGCAGGCCACATGATGTGTGCATTCATTCCTTTAACTCTGACGGCGCAGATATCTACGTTACTTTACCAAAGGAACGGACAGTATTGGAAATCTACGTGGAAGGTAACAACATAACACTTGGAGACAGTTTCAAGACAGAAAATTGGTGTTATGGGATTACTGCTTACAAAGAAGGATTACTTATAACAGTCGGGACGAAACTTAAATTTATAGACATTAACAGCCAATTCATCAAAAATATAGACCATCGAAAAATTGGTGAATCTCCCTTTGGTTCTCCTTGCTACCTCGAAGTGACAAGGGATGATAATATACTGATTTCTGATTCCTTGAAGGGTACATTGTACTGTATTGATGCAGATAGTCGGGAAATATTTAGGTAAGAGTGTCCAGGCGATATACATGCAAATTAGCATATACAAAAGAACGTTAAAAGTACAATGATGCTATCCCTCCTTGTTGGAAACCATCATATATTGAGACTAGTGCTACCAAAAGCTAAAGCTGGGGCTTGAAGACAAAGATGGGCTGCATGATGCTTTCACGCAGAGCTGAAATCCGACCGCACACGAGTACTGGTAAACCGCTTAGAGGATCTAAGCCTGCCCAGGCAAAGCGGTGTGAGTCGGACCGTCCATGCTTATAAACCCTATTGGTTTATTGGGCGGCAGTGCTTGAGATGTCATTTCATCTCAATGTCGGGTGAAAGTCCCACAAAATTTGAAGAAACGTCTCCAAAATTACCTATACAGTGTTGACGGGGACTTTAAACCTTAAATCACATAAACAAATCTACCAAAAGCTATTTGGAAGAATCTACCCTAATCTATTTGCCCTGGGTGGCATCTGATCAGGAACTATAATGCCGTTAAGGAAGTTATATATATCCGGCAAAAAAGTTCTGCACAACTGGTGCTTTTTCGACTTGTTTTCCTGAAACATAAATATACAGAAAAACTAATAACACCACTAGAAAATTTAATTCAATCCTGATAAGAAACAGAAATCAAAACAAGAATATCATCACTGAGTCATGAATGATGCTTCTCCGAAGGCACATGGGGTAGGTTGTCAAAAATGACAAAATCACAGTTTCTGAATTGTAATTCAATAATCAATAATGGGTATAGCCACCAAGATTCACACTTCATTCGTCAAGTCTCCTCATCATGGAATTCACCAGTCTCTGTATATGATGCCGCGGAATCGCAGCCCATTCTTGGAGAAGAAGTCTCTGCAAATGAAAATCAAAAATGAATTCCTTTAAGAGTAATGAAAACATTCATAAGAAAGAAGATGGGCCATACTACGTAGTTTCGGCTAATAAAGCCTCATCAGTGACCCTGTAATGATCCGGCAAAGAAAGCCAGAGAAAACATACTGCAATTTTGCGAATTTCGAATAGGCAGTCGATTCAAAGACTGATATAAATCAAAATGGGGTCCAAATAATTAAAAACCTGTATAGAATTAGTCTAAACCAATAATTTATTTCCGATTTCTCAGAATATTCACGCTGATCTCAAAGGACCAAAAGTAAAATATAAACTGCACTATGGTTGATGTACGGGGAGACGTTTTACGGCCGCCACACGGCACAACACCAGCTGCAGTGAAGGCAAATGAAAATCAAAAATGAATTCCTTTAAGAGCAATGAAAACATTCATAAGAAAGAAGATGGGCCATACTACGTAGTTTCGGCTAATAAAGCCTCATCAGTGACCCTGTAATGATCCGGCAAAGAAAGCCAGAGAAAACATACTGCAATTTTGCGAATTTCGAATAGGCAGTCGATTCAAAGACTGATATAAATCAAAATGGGGTCCAAATAATTAAAAACCTGTATAGAATTAGTCTAAACCAATAATTTATTTCCGATTTCTCAGAATATTCACGCTGATCTCAAAGGACCAAAAGTAAAATATAAACTGCACTATGGTTGATGTACGGGGAGACGTTTTACGGCCGCCACACGGCACAACACCAGCTGCAGTGAAGGCAAATGAAAATCAAAAATGAATTCCTTTAAGAGCAATGAAAACATTCATAAGAAAGAAGATGGGCCATACTACGTAGTTTCGGCTAATAAAGCCTCATCAAGTCTGGAAGTCTTGTGTGTTGATTGACCCGTTTGTTTACAGCCCGACCAAGAATATCCCACAGATGTTCAATGCACTCCATGTCAGGGGACATCGGTGGCCACTCAAGTCTCTGCACACCATTCTGCTGCAGGAAAGCATCGACAATCCTGGCACGATGTGGTCTCGCATTGTCGTCCTGGAAGATGGAGTTCTGGCCCATCTGTCTGAGATACGGTACAACACGAGGTCTTAGAATTTCGCCTATGTACCAACGACAATTCAAGTTTCCAGGCAACACGACAAGGGCAGTCCTGTCATTAGAACTGATACCTGCCAAACCATTACACTGCCGCCGTTGTAAGCTGTTGTTGGTAGGACATTAGGCTCAAGGTGCGTCTCCCCAGGGCGACGCAAAACCCTGATCCAACCATCAATCTTCCGAAGACACAATTTCGACTCCTCGGAAAAAAGAACTTCCGACCACTGTCGTCGGTTCCATCTGCCATGTCGTGCACAAAACTGGCACCGTAGAGCCCTGTTCCGTTGAGTGCTGGGGCTTTCTATACGGTTTTCTGGATTTGAACCCCGAGGCTCGAGCTCTGTTCTGACTGTCTGTACCAAGATTCGACGTGCTTCAGGCCCCCGTTGTTGTCTCAACCTTATCTCGACTGGGACCATCCACAAAACACCGCCTTGCTACAGTTACCGCAATGTATCGATCTTCACGATGGGTGGTAACTGGGTCGGTCGGGAACGGCCCCCGTTGCTTGATGACGCTGACGAATGCGGGCAATAGTGCTGCGATACAAGATGAACTGATTAGCAACATCTTGTGGATGAGCCCCCGCCTCTAAACGCCCAAGCGCCCGGGCTCTTTCTTCATCAGTTAGCTTTCTCAAAGCTCGGAAAGGTCTAGCATTCGCCATTGTTTTAACCAAACGCTTAATAATGGGCAATTACAATTGATTTAATGAAATGATGAACATCTTTAACAAACCATGCAAATAATGCAGTTAGATATGTAACCTGGTGAGCACTTTTAATTCCATGCATTCTATTGGGTAAAAAATTTGATGGTGTCTTTTGACAGATATGTTCACTCTTAAAATCGCATGCAGCACCAATATTACAAAAGTCAGGTAACAGAACATCACAAGCCAACGTCTACAGCAGCATTTTACCAAAATTAACCAAAGAACCATTAAAATAATGCATTTCGTCCTGTACGTACGGAACCCGGGAAGGGACATGATTTTTTATTTTTATTATGTTGTGCGAACAAGATAATAACTTGAGCGGACAAGATATTATCTTGTTCGGACAACATATTATCTTGTGCGGACAAGATATTATCTTGTGCAGACAAGATATTATCTTGTTCGCACAACATATTATCTTGTGCGAGCAAGATATTATCTTGTCCGCACAAGATAATATCTTGTCCGCACAACATATTATCTTGTTTGCACAACAAAGATCTTGGGAAGTTGTGCGAACAAGATATTATCTTGTGGGGACAATATATTATCTTGTTCGGACAACATATTATCTTGTGCGCACAAGATATTATCTAGTGCGGACAAGATAATATCTTGTGCGCACAAGATAACAAGTTGTGCGAACAAGATAATATCTTGTCTGCACAAGATAATATGTTGTCCGCAGAAGATAATATCTTGTTTGCACAAGATATGTTGTCCGAACAAGATAATATCTGGTCCGCACAAGATATTATCTTGTGCGCACAACTTATAAAATAAAAAAAAATCATGTCCCTTCCCGGGTTCCGTATGTACGCGGCCAACAGACGGACAGGTAATAAACGATCGCATTGAAAATCGATAATTTTGTCATTTTTGACTGCCGACCCCTGGTGCCTTGTCAAGCCAAAATCTCCAGCATTTCTTGTGCGATTTGGATTCTGTTTAAAGCAAACTGTTTCCAAAAGGGTAAGCTAAAAGCTGATATGTAATATGTAAACAGATACTACATGTAAGTCAAATTAATTGGCAAAAACCCCAGTTGTGCAGAACTTTTTTGCCGGGTATATATTTACATAAACATCTTATGGCTATTAAACTGATTGCGATTCATCAAGAAAACACGCCAAAATAATTCTCAACCCCTTGAACCCTACTTTTAGACAGTAAAACTGAGGTTTACAGGGGTAAACCTTATTTTTTTATTGTTTTGCTCTAAAATATAGACTGTGGGTACTCTATAGAACCGCCACGATGAGGCGGTTCTAACGAGTGCCCACAATCTTTATTTTGAGCAGAAATAAGAAAAAATAGCACAATGTGTCATCGAAAAGTTTCGGTTTTTATTAGGCGGTAAAATTCACAATGTATTTATATAGGCGTGTTTTCGTAAGATAAGCGTCTGACTGGTGGCCAGGCGATTGGGTCGAAATATTGTAGACAGCCATTCTATCTCTTCTGTTGAATCAAGAAGGGCAGTAGTCAGGCTTATATGTTTTTATCTTTCTTCTGTTTGTTTATTGGCTTGTTCTGAGTTCAAATCTGCAATCTACTGCGATCCACTGCGCTAAAGGGTCATCCCCAGTTCAGGATGCTGTTATGGTGCATTTTAAATTCCAGGTTCTGTATTTGTTAGTGGATGAAATAACGTACAGAACTTACCATTTGCGAAAAAAACGACTAAACAAATACATTGTAAACAATTACCACCGAAAAAAAAACAAAAAAAAAACAAAAAAAAAAAAAAAAAACACGAAATTTTTAAGATGAAAATTGTGATATTTTTCATATTTCTGCCCAAAATATAGATGATGATGAGTACCCATCATCTCTATTTTCAAACAGAAATAGGAAAAATAAGCTTTACCCCCTTAAACCCCAGTTTTTCTTTTATAAAAGTGGGGTTCTAGGGGGTCAAAATTATATAGGCGTGTTTTCGTGATGTGATCTGTTTAAACGACACGTACAAACACTAACATTAACAAGTCTAAATGAAAATTTGAATTAAACGGTAGTTTTAAATATTAAAGAAATAATAATTTAAATGCGAATTTAAGTTTGAAGTTCGAAATCAAATTTCTCATATCTATCCTTGTTTGTTTGTTTGATTTGGAATTTAACGGCCTGGTCAACACTATTTTATGTCCTTTTTGAGCCGGTCAGTTTATCTATCCACATTTTCCTGGGCAGGCTTATTCGTAAGCGGTTAACCAGTACAGGGCACATTCTTTCGCCAGAAACTGACAGCTGCCCTTCTTGAATCAGCGGAAGGGACTCATTAGGCAACCGCAAATTAGGGAAGACGGTAGTAGAAAATTATTAAAAAAAAAACCTTTAAAGCCCATATGACAATACAGAATATTGCATGGAGGGTTAAATCAAGGAGAAGTGAAAGGAGGTTACTCTTAGAGAAAAGTAAGTATGTATCAAATATAAATGAGCATAACTTTAGAACAAATGGGAATTTTTTCATGCAGTTTTCAATAAGATGACCCAAATTGTGTCTGCTTTCTCCCTAATCATACTTAGAATTTTTATTAAAATGTGTAATTGCTCTTTAATCCGAAAAAAAGTAATATTCTGTTCTGTTAATTCATGCGATGACCTTTAAATAGATTCGACTGTATATTTGTTTATCAAATGACGTCGCGTCTGGGAATGTAATGACGTCATGTAATAAATTCGGTAATCCACTAGTGGATTAAATATGCAAATTAGTTAGATAGGTTCCGTAACGTTGCATATACGACGTTCTTGACGACGTCGCGTTTACTGATGGCGGAATATTTACATTTTTGTTAAACATCGTGAATAAAATGCGTTTCAAATGTCTTATGATAAATAGAATCTTGCATTCGTGCTCATGTATTATTCAATTTATTAAACGAGTCGAGGAAAAGGGATAAAATGATCGTTTAATAAATTTAATAATACATGAACTCTGCCCAGCATTTTATCCCTTTTCTTCGACGAGTTTAATAAATTCAATAACACACGAACACTCATGTAAGATCCTCTGTTTTCCTTTCTATATAGGTACAACAAAATGCGGCATCCACATGGAATTATTACTGTTGGTAACGGTGGTTTGTGTCTCACAGGTACATGCATTTTGAATATTATAATTTTTACCGTACTTATGAGCGGCCCCCACCCATCAGGGATTGAAGAAATAGATTGGCTACATGATGCGTCCACGCAGAGCTGAAATCGACCGCAAACGAGCACTGGTAAACCGCTTAGAGGATCTAAGCATGCCCAGGCAAAGCGGTGCGAGTCGGACCCTCCATGCTTATAAACCTTATTGGTTTCATTGGGGTGTCATTTCATCTCAATATCGGGTTTGTTTGATTTGAGGTTTAACGTCCCCGTCAACACTGTAAAAGTCATTTCGGAGACGCTGCGACTTTTACCCGAAAGTGAGACTTAATGTCGGGTAAATGTCCCACAAAATTGGACGCAACGTCTCCAAAATGACCTTTTCAGTGATGACGGGGACGTTAAACCTCAAATCAAACAAAATCCGTACTTGCGAGCCGCCATTACGTTAACACGTCCGTGTATGAAGTAAAACGAGGTTTACAGGGGCATGCATAAGTTTTATTATATATGTTCCAAGATATAGATTTTGGGTGTCATTTAGAACTGCCCAAATGAGGCGTTTCTAATGAGTACTGACAATCTATGTTTGGAGTATAAATGAGGAAAATGCCACAATTCATTTTATAAAAAAAATAACAGTTTTGACGAAGTCAAAGATTGCTCTGGGCCATACCATCACGAAAACACGTCTGTATAATTTTGAACCCCTCGAACCCCGTTTTTATATAGTAAAACTGGGCTTTACAGGGGTAAACCTTGTTTTTCTTATTTCTGCTCTAAATTATAGATTGTGGGTACTCGTTAGAACCGCCTCACCAGATTGTGTGTACTCGTTATAACCGCCTCGGTGAGGCGGTTCTCACAAGTACCTACAATCTGTATTTTGAGCAGAAATGAGAATAACTACACAATTTTTCATCTAAAATTTACTTTTTTTATGTGGAAAAATTCACAATGTATTTGCATAGGCGTTTTTTCGTAATGCATATTCTACACTTAACTGGATGACGACTACCTACAATCTATATTTTGAGCAGAAATAAGAAAAAAAATATCACAATTTTTCATCTTAAAATTTTCGTTTTTTCGTCGACAAAGTTTACAATGTATTAGTATAGGCGTGTTTTCGTAATGGTATGTGTTGTCGTAATGACGACCAACCATAAGACAGCGTGTCCATTTGATATAATAGTTCCCAACATGGTGTCAGAAGTTACAAATTTTACATATATCAGCTGAAAATATCTGACATTTTTCTAATTACTGCTCCAAACCATTACGAACACGACTATACAAATTCAGTGTAAATTTTACCAGAGTAAAAACGAAAATTTTAAGATGAAAATTTGTGATATTTTTCTTATTTCTGCTCAAAATATAGATTGTGGGTACACGTTAGAACCATCTCGTTGTCTATATTTTGGAGCAGAAATAAGAAAAATAAAAGTTTACCCCTATAAACCCCAGTTTTACTGTATAAAAGTGGGGTTCAAGGGGGTCAAAATTATATAGGCGCGTTTTCGTGATGCATAGAATGTGGATGGCCGTTATCCTGGACACATGGGTTTCGACACACTTATGCAGGATACGAGCTATATCGTTCTTCAGTACAAACCAAGAACATAATAAGATACTCTAGAAAATATATGAGTCTCAGCATCATCGCTGTATAATAATACACAAATTTATTTTGACTTACCTGGCAAAATTATCGGCAAAATAGCGTTACTCAGTCCGCCGCTATTTTTGTTTACAAACATGTGAAACGACGCGTTTGATTGAGTGGCCTCTTATTGCTGCCACTGTCGTGTATAAGGTCCGCTGCAAAAAGGAAACAGAAGATGAGAGTAAAGTGAACACTGGCTGTATCCAAGCTGCTTTTAATCATATATATTATTTTATGCTTCAGTTTTAGTTTCTGTCATTAAAAAAGAACACACACACTGAATTCTACTTTGAAGAGTTTGTTTTCACAAAATTATCTTTTAACTGGAGTATTGCTAATATTTATTCTTCATGAGAACAATGGCAACAAAAAAGCTATCACCCCGCCTTATGACCCTAACCTTGGTGCAGCAATTCAAATGGGTCCAATGGGGGCAACTGTCACACTGAACCCACTTTGGGAAAACTATGAACACACTGTGCCTGACTACATCTGGGGTGTACTTTCGACAGACACAGCATTTACCTTCCTCAAGAATTTCCTCATCAGATGATTGACTTTTATATCTACATTTATACCTTCTCCAGTAGGGTTACACAGACGAGAAGGACCGGGGGTAGGTTTAGATATGGTAGTGGCCTTGGACTTTTGTTTTTTCTTACCTTTAGAAAATTTTGCATCTGTTGCTTTAGACCTGTCATCTGTATTTGCTTTCGACTTACTTTTTGTGGCTTTGTTTGGCTTTTTCCTACTTGCCCCATGTGCATTAATGGCACTGACCGTCTTCTCTTCTGTTACAGCCTTACCACTTACTATTGTACTCCACTACTTTCTTTTTTCAGTTTGCTGCTTTTTTGTAGTTAATGTTTCTCTTTATCAACAAAGAACTCTTTTGGTGATTGTGGCTCATTCACACTTACCATTTCTGCAGCTTCTACATCAGATACAGGTACGCCAGGAACTACTGTCTCAGTAACCTCTACCTGGGAGACACCCGCACCAGCCTCTGGGCAGCAAGATTCTTCCTGCTCCAGTACCTCAGCTGGCTTGAAGTGGCAGGGATCTACTGAATTGGGGTCAAAAGCGTAAATACCTGATTTTCTGAAACTAGATTGCAGAACATCTGTGGAGAGAGCTTTAACGTAAGCTTGACAAGCGATTGCACAGATGTTGTACCTTGTTATAGATTGGCCACAATTCTCACGCATAAAATTATGGGACATTTTATTAAAGATCTTCTAAAACGGACGAAAACAACCAACATCTAGGGGCTGAAGCACATGGCTTGTGTGAGCTGGCAATATAAATATAATTATATGCTCCTGTTTGGCCCATTCAATAATACCTAGATTAATATTGGATTTGTGACCATCATAAAGCAGAAAGACTGGGTTTTTTTCTCTGGAGTAAGTATTTGAGTAAGTGGTTCCCACATATCCCCTAAAAACCTCACTATTGCTCCACTCCGAGTCACTTACATCCCCGTCAGTCCCAGGAATTCCTGTCTCATTCGAGCCCCAGGAAACGTAAAGAAAGGGGGTTCTTGGTATCCTAGATCATTCCCACAACCAAGAACAGTTGCCAGAATTCTTGAATTTAACTGAAGAGGGTTTTGTCCCCACTACAACTACTATACTAGGTGCCTTATGGGATGTTGACAGTCCCTTTTCATCTACATTATATATTCTTTCAGGCTTATCATGTAAATTGTTTTCAGTAAGGATTTGGTTCAGTTCATTGTAATAGTTAGTGACAGAGTCAAGAGTTGTTGCCTTAGCTCTTTGCATCTCCAAACCTCTGGGCTTTAACACCTTCAGCTCTGGCCACATGCCATGTAATCAGTGTACCACTGGAAACTCAAGGGGTGCTCCTTATCTCTGTGCCCCAACCAGATGGCATACTCTTTCGCTATTTCCAGCACCTCAGACCTAAAATGATAAAAGAACTATTTTGAGTTTGTTGCATTTCATGAATTGTTTGTATGTCATGTATATTTCCATATTTAACGAATTTACTGCTGTTGAAATATCAACATAGTAATGGATAAAACGCAAATGACGGTATCAGGATTATAGAGAAGCACCAATTAACCTACCTGCTATAGCCATAGCCAACAGATGCTGTGAATTTAAAATGATCTGCCAGGCGTGCCTCTTCTTCCTGGGATAATGTCAGTGGAGGTGGTCCCGATCTTACTGCTTCCTTGCTTACACGCCCACTCAGCTTATGTCTTGGGGATGATTCTGGCAATCCAAACTGCCTGGCTGTAGTTCTTATCGGTACATCTGTTTCTCTTACTTTGAGGATAGCATTGACCATAGATGTCGGTGAATACTGCCTGTACTGTATTTTAGAGGCCTGAAATAAGAACAATAAAGAAATAATACACAGTGTATACATACTTCAAGAGCATGTTGATATTGTTTATTGCCAAGCTATTCATTCATTAAATCAGTCAGTTGAATAATATAAACTGCTCGCCCATTTTGTATAACGCATACCAGTATGCACTACAGTGATATTTTGTATGACACATCATCTAGTCACATGAATGGTCATGTGACCTTTCCAGTGGATGCCAGTGAAACAGACGAGACACAATTTTGGTTTCTGAAAATTAATTAACTCTTAAGGTTTTTCATGAATGGGAGATAAAGTGACGTAAGAATGTAATTGAAAATCGACAAGGTAAAAATAAAAAAGAGCGTTTTCTTAACATTGGATCCTTTACTTTCCACAAGATTAATCACAGGGAAATCCCCTTCTGTTTATAGACGGAAAGTAAGCGTGACGTCATTAAAAGATGTGCGTGAGCGCGAGAAAGAGATGTAAACAAAAATGGCATCGAATTGAATGTGCGTCGAATCAAATGGAGGCGGTTCTAAAAGGTATCAATATTCCATGTTTAAAATGAAAAATAAAGAACTTTATTGATGCATTATTTTGTTATCTCCAGTTTTTCTCTCGTAAAGCTAACTTCAGCAGGAAGAAATGACTCCAGCAGGAAGAAATGTGTTTTGGTCTATAAAAAAATCGAATAAGGTTTTAAATAAATTGAAATCCAGACATTTTCGTGCTTCAAGTCTGTCTACTTACGATTTTTCCACTCTTTACACTTCACTTCCTCATAATCTTATAAAAGAAAAGCTTAATGATTTAATTGAATGGGCTTTTCACAGAGAAAATTCTCTCTATCTTGCATGTAATGTCAGAAATGCATTTTCACTTCTAAATAGCATACGAATTATACACTTTGGTCATGTGAGAAAGTGTGTGATGCCCTCACCTTTCTACTTGACAATATTTATATTAGATTCTGTACTAAGTTATTTAGACAAATTGTGGGTATTCCGATGGGTACTAATTGCGCACCTCTTGTGGCTGATCTGTTCTTGTATTGTTATGAAAGAGACTTCATGCTGTCGCTTTCCATTGAAAACCAATATGAACTTATTGAAGCTTATTGCAGTATGTTTCCTCTGGCTTTCTTTACCGGATCATTACAGGGTCACTGATGAGGCTTTATTAGCCGAAACTACGTAGTATGACCCACCTATCTTATGAATGTTTTCATTGCTCTTAAAGGAACTCATTTTTTATTTTTATTTGCCTTCACTGCAGTAGGTGTTGTGCCGTGTGGCGGCCGTAAAACGTCTCCCCGTACATCAACCATAGTGCAGTTTATATTTTACTTTTGGTCCTTTGAGATCAGCGTGAATATTCCGAGAAATCGGAAATAAATTATTGGTTTAGACTCATATTCTAGACAGGTTGTTAATTATTTGGACCCCATTTTTATTTATATCAGTCTTTGAATCGACTGCCTATTCGAAATTTGCAAAATTGCAGTATGTTTCCTCTGGTTTTCTTTACCGGATCATTACAGGGTCACTGATGAGACTTTATTAGCCGAAACTACGTAGTATGACCCACCTATCTTATGAATGTTTTCATTGCTCTTAAAGGAACTCATTTTTTATTTTTATTTGGCTCCACTTCTAGATATTTAGATGATTTATTAGATATTGATAATAATTATTTCGATAGTTTGATCAGTCAGATTTACCCCCCAGAACTTCAGTTAAATAAAGCAAATTCTTCTGATACCGAGGCCCCGTTTTTGGATTTACATCTATCTATTGTAGATGGGTTTGTTTCGTGCAAAAGGGGGTCTTTCAATGTATAGGAAATTTGCATTGATTTCTGCCCACGCTTGGATTTTGATGAAATTATGCACAATAATTGCCTTGGGTATAACCATTATAATTACGATGCATTCACTTTTAAATTTTATTTTCGTAGTAAATTTATTACATATTTTATGAAGTCTCTGTCACAACAGAGAGTACTCTGATATAAACTTGTCCACAGTATTCAAAGTTTCATATATCTAATGCTGCTATGTTTTATGAATTAAAGCCATAATTGGTGAGTTCGTTGATACTATGAATGACCTCATATGTCTAGTAATAGTGGCTGGGCATTCAGTTTTCTTTGATGGTGTCCCCATATTTCAGCTCCTATTTTTGTATTCATTAAAATTTTATATGCATTTTTACCATGTTCCAATTTTTGTCAAGACACCATTTTAGCATAAAAACTACCCACATATCATAGGAACATGTTGATGAATTTTGATGGAAATTGAGGACCGGTAACATTGTGTTTTAACAGACTGAATACTGATAGTCCTGATTCAGCAAAATGTGAAATTATATGATTATCATGTTTTGGTCATGCTGCTTAATAATACTTTACTATTGCTTTCAATTTGGATGGCTAAAGTATAGTATGGTTAGTGTTAGTAGTTCATAGCATAATTATAAGTATTATTTCAAAAAATCCATTTCGGTAAATTTGCCCCCTATGGAACAAACTTTTTTTGCTACAGAACTATACCGCAAAGGTTTTGATGACAAACGTCATCAAACGCACCCATGTAATCATGTGCACAGTTTTCTTTTTGTCTTTCTTGTCTTATTTGGTAATGGTGCTAAGGTGATGTTTAGATTTAACATTCAAATCAACAACATACCAGTCACTTTAGGTGTTGCTTCATATTTTGTGAGATTTGTTATCCGACTCGAGATAAATTACTCTCAAGTCAAACTGTTGTTTGTTTATTTAACCTTAACTGTCTATTTAAAAAGAACGGTTTACTCTAGGGAAAATCAATAACACTTGAGATTACTTTTCCTGGACATTAAGTTTTCAGAATTTGTGTCTGCATAGGCACTAGCCAATCTATCTTTTTTGTATAGCCCCTATGAACGAAATCAAACGGCTTCCTGAAGCTGTATTCCAAAGCCATTTGAATTTGCTTTTAGAATTCACATGGTCGTACATTTGTCAGTGTTCCAAAACTTATGATCATGATTGTGTTGTAGGTCTTTCACTTCATTTACCTATCTCAGCAGTTGTTGCAGTAATTACAGAGCACATTATGTAAGATATCCAGAAGCATTTAAACTGTTGATAATAATTATTCAATCTGTGAGTAGTTATTGCATTACTCATAGGATTTTAAATTATTTCAGTAAATACATTGTTATGCTTTTTTCTGTCCAGCACTGCAATGCTCTTTCTAAGCTAAGAGATACACTGCACAGAAATGTACTGGTAATAATTAATTAACAAAAAGCAAACAAAAACAGTGCTTAAAAAACAGTGAACTTGCATTTAGCAGAAACATTCAAGAAGTGGCTGAAAGTTTTATAACCAGAAAAAAAATACTAAAAGCTCGCTTCCGATAAATTAACCACTATTTTATCAAAGTAAATAGAAAAAAGAAGACAGAAAAGAAAAGTCAACAATTACAATACCAATGCAGAAAAGAGACATATTTATGCATGTGTACTATAAGAAAGGTAACTTTTTCTCTCCCTGTCTAATAGCAAAATTTCTCTAGGTCATGGAACAGCTTTGTTTACACCAAATATTCTGCGCCTCATCCATCAATGATATCTTTTGCAACAGAAACTCAATATCAGTGACATTTCGATTTTTGGAAATACTAACCAATAATTACTGTAACTTTTTTGTTAGGATAATAATCCAGCGTGCATAAAGACTTAATCAAGGCTTAATCTGGCCATGGATTTATCAACAGAACTAGTTTTACTAGTAACAACAAACCACTGACCATTGCGTCCTTGTATACCAGCTTGGTATCGAAATGAAAATACTGGATTTCCTTATCTTAACCTATTTGAGTAGCATGACTTATGCAAAGTCATTAAATAAAGTTGCCCATGTTCACAATAATTTTGCTGCTAATAAAAAAAGCAATATATGTTGTTAAGCCTAATTTGTTGATAGGAATACCTTTTGATTTATTGTTTTACTATCTACTATTTAGGATAGACCATAGTGTATAAATGAAAGGAAAATATCAGAAATTCATGATATTTTAATAGTTTCTAAGCTAGATCAGCTCAATATGTATTCATTTTGATTTGTATAATCTCATTTTTATTACGTAAGTGTTACGAATTGCCTTTTTGTAAGGTTCTTGGATGATTTCAATAAAATAGTAAATTTTGCAGAAACGACTTACATCCATTGAAGGTGTAAAACTACAGTGTTACCGGTTTCGGATTTTCATTAAATTTTGCATAGCTAAAGAAGATACATATGGCAAGTTTTCCTAGCAAAATGAAATCTTGACAAAGACCAGAACATATTTATCTTAGGGATTGAATTTTGATAATTTTTTAAAATTTTATTTAAAAAATGAGACTTTTGATAATTATTTTATCAGAAAATGTAAACTTTAACCAATTCAAAAAGTTTTTTAGTATCAAAGTAATGCCTATGGAGTTCTGCATTCAATCCAGTTCACCGATCTTGAAACTAAATAAAACATAAGATTTCAGGCGCACTTATTTAGAGACAGACACCAGCTCATGGAGGGTGTCAGTTAGAGTGGCCTCCTGAGTCCTACTTTGATTTATATAATTTATTAAATACATTTTTACAGGTTGTATATGCTGAGTTATTAATATACAAAGTTTAAAGAAAAAACGTGCATGGGCACAAATGAAAGACCCCCTTTATGATAAACGCGATGACTTTGATTTTGGGATTGTAAATTTTCCTTGTTTGGATGGTGATGTTCCTCGTGCGCCATCCTATGGCGTTTATATTTTGCAGTTAATTCGATTTGCTAGAGTGTGTAGTCATGTAACTGACTTCAACACTCGTAATAAATTTTTAACGGCTAAACTTCTTAATCAGGGTTATCGGTACCATAAACTACGCAAAGCCTTTTCAAAATTTTATAGACGCCATTCTGATTTAATTTCAAAATTCAATATTGGACTTAAATCTCTTCTGCAACAAGGTCTCTCGGAACCCGAATTTTATGGTGACTTAGTATATAAATTCAGAAAAATATATAACCGCAATGACTTCAGCACCCAATTTCGTAAAATCATTCTTCGATATAAAAAGATTGGGTACAACATGGATGTTATACGACAGACTGCATGCATGGTAGTTAACCCAATCACGGTTGGCAACTTTGCTTCCCTCTTTAATTGCACGCCGGTGGGTCAGGCCTCAGATTCTAAGACGGTTCCAACGTAAAGGCTTATTGAGAATTAGAGAGATCTAATTAAAGGTAATGTTGGTTGGTGCCTGATGCTCTGTCTCTGGTCGGGCCCATCGGAGTCTAACTATTGGTTTTCTTTTGCTCCAGCATTTCAGTGGTTTCTTGCTGTCGAGTCCTCACCGTTGTCTGACCTCTGTGGCTCTTTGATTATTTGTGTTCACGGAGATGTTGCACTGATGAGTAAGGAGACCTTCATGCGGACTGAACAAATTATCTGTCTAAACCGCGACTGAAGTAAGGGCGAGGATTGTGGCCACGTAAAATCGATTTAAGCCCCCCAGTGGAAATCATTCCACTGACCTTTCCAAGGCGGTTCTTCTGTGGCGGTTTATTTATGTTGTTGTTTGTTACTTACTGTGTGTATCACTTGTGTCTTTTTATTTTGGATGGCCATATGGCAATTTTGTGGGAAAGTGACTGTCCTTATGGCTTTCCATTGTTTAGGTTTCCATTATGGTCTGGTCGCTTAATGTTTGTGTTTCTTTCCCTTTGGTGTCTTTGATGGGTGAAGTAAGTTAATTGTATCGATTCCTGATCTTTGTTTTACTTCTTTTTACAATGCTGTTCATTACATGGACATACTAACATGGTGTACAGTGGGTCTTCAAATGTGTGCCCTCAGGGAGGACTAAGAGCAGCAGCCTGCACGCCAACTAAGAGCGCCACTGTTTTGTCTGCATAGAGAAGCGTTTGGTCTAGTGGCATCCTTCTAGCACATTATGAATAGTGTGCTTTCATTTTAAACCCATTTCATTGGGCTTGAGAAGTCATTTCATCCCATTGTCGGGTAAAAGTCCGACAATACTCTAAGCAACGTCTCCAAAATGACATAAAAACTGTTAGCGGGGACGTTGGACGTTAAACCGCAATTCAAAACAAACCAATCATGCTGCGATGATAAGCAGGCTGTTGGAAGTCTTTGACAGGCGGACATGTTTGGAAGGCACGTTTTCGCTTGACGCCGCCAATAGCAGAAAGATTAAATATATGTTCAATCGAACTTCAACAACTCGAATTACTTAGTGACCATAGAAATTTGTTCGAGATTGGGGTAGTTCGAATTAATTAGGTTAAGTGATAGCACCAGGTGCGAGTCGGCCCGTCCATGCTTATAAACCCTATTGGTTTCATTGGGCGGCAGGGCTTGAGAAGTCATGTCGTCTCAATGTCGGGTAAAAGTCCCACAAAATTGTAAGCAACGTCTCCATAATGACCTTAACAGTGTTGACGGGGACGTTAAACCTCAAATTAATCAAAAGTGATACGACCAGGGCATGCTGCATAATGGGGATCACTTAAGGGTATCTTCATGACCTTCCAAGAAATAAAGGTATGTTGTGCGTACTCATTAGAATCGCCTTGGTATGTTGTGTGTACTCACTGAGGCGATTCTAATGAGTACACACAGAATACTTTTTCAGACAACCACCCAAAATATCCAAACATATTGGTATCTATAGCTATTTGTGTAGTATTCTAGTGACTCAAATATAGTTCGAATTACCGAAGGTAAACGGGCCATCCGGAGTTATTGACGTATCACCGTAGTTAACTGCTGAGATGATTCGAATGTTGTAAGTTCTCATTAGAATCGCCTAATTGAGGCGATTCTAATGAGTACACACAATATACCTTTTAAGGAATTCCTTCCAAAAATATCCTGATATATGGATACATTTACCTATGGATGACTAATAGTAAATTCGATTTAGGAAAGGTAAATGAGCCGTCTGTGTTCGAGGTATTAAAGTTTCACTGTTGTCAATTGATAATATGGTTTATGAACCAAAGATCAGCATGTTGGTGATGATATCCATTGACGGTCACAGCTTTTGTAAGCGGAGAGGGAAGACCGTGGTTCTACGAATTATTTGGAATGTTATAGCTTAAGTAAGCGGAGAGGGCCGGCCTCGGCTCTACGAATTGTTTCTGATGATATTCAGTGACTGTTATAGCATATGTGAGCGGAGAGGGAAGGCCGGGGTTCTACGAATTGTTTGTGATGATATTCATTGACGATTATGGCTTATGTAAGTGGAGAGGGAAGGCCGTGGCTCTACGAATTGTCTGTGATGATATTCATTGACGAATATCGCATACGTAACCGGAGAGGGAAGATCGTGGTTCTACGAATTGTATGTGATGATATTCATTGACGGTTATAGCATATGTAAGCGGAGAGAGAAGGTCGTGGTTCTACGAATTGTATGTGATGATATTCATTGACGGTTATAACTTATGTAAGCGGAGAGGGAAGGCCGTGGCTCTATTAATTGTCTGTGATGAGATTCATTGACGGCTATAGCTTATGTAAGCGGAGAGAGAAGGCCGTGGCTCTAAGAATTGTCTGTGATGATATTCATTGACGATTATAGCTTATGTAATCGAAGATGGAAGGCCGTGGCTCTACGAATTGTCTGTCATGATATTCATTGACGGCTATAGCTTACGTAAGCGGAGAGGGAAGGCCGTGGCTCTACGAATTATCTGTGATGATATTCATTGACGGTTATAGCTTATGTAAGCGGAGAGAGAAGGCAGTTGCTCTACGAATTGTCTGTGATGATATTCATTGACGGTTATAGCTTATGTAATCGAAGATGGAAGGCCGTGGCTCTACGAATTTTATCTGATGATATTTATTGACGGCTATGGCATATGTAAGCGGAGAAGGAAGTCCGTGGCTCTACGAATTGTCTGTGATGATATTCATTGACGGTTATAGCTTATGTAAGCGGAGAGGGAAGGCCGTGGCTCTACGAAATGTCTGTGATGATATTCATTGATAGTTATAGCTTATGTAAGCGGAGAGGGAAGGCCGTGGCTCTACGAAATGTCTGTGATGATATTCATTGATGGTTTTAGCTTATGTAAGCGGCGAGGGAAGGCCATGGCTCTGAGAAGGGTTTGTCATAATATCCATTGATGGTCACAGCCTATGTAAGCGGAGAGGGAAGGCCGTGACTCTACGAATGGTTTGTGATGATATCCAATGACGGGCAGAGCTAATGTTAGCCGAGAGGCACAGTGCGCTCTGGTGCAGTGGTAAAGCATCGGATTTGTGACCGAGAGGTAGCCGGTTCGAACCTCGGAAGCGCCACGTATTGTTTCCTTGAGCAAGAAACTTTATCCACATTGTTTCTACCAAGGAAAAAATGGCCACATGGAAGATTAGTACTAGTACTAAATGTGTTACCCTCTATAAATATGGTCGATTATTATTATTATTATTATTATTATTATTATTATTATTATTATTATTATTATTATACCCCGCCACACGATAGTGGCGGGGTATTATGTTATACCCTCCGGTGTCTGTCCGTCCGTTCGTCCGTATGTCTGTCCGTCCGTCCGTCCGTCCGCACTTCGTTTCCGATCGATAACTTGAGTATTTTTTCACGGATTTTGTTCAAATTTTGCATACATATTGGTATCGGGGATGAGTGGTTTGGGATTGTTAATGGGCAAAATCAGTTAATTTTTAGCAGAGTTATTGCCCTTTTCAGTATCTGAAAAATGGTTTTTCGCCTCTAATTCCCTTACTATATGGAATATCTGGATGAAACTTCACAGATATATAGAGGACTAAACGGTTCATATTGTGGCCAAGGACTGCTACTCTGGCTGTTCCAGTTCTTGAGTTATCTGCCCTTGACGTATTTAAAAAATGCATTTTAGACTGTAGTTCGTTTATCATTAACAATATCTTGCTGAAACGTCATAGATATGTAGTAGATGAATTTTTATATACTGTGGCAAAGGAACATGACTCTGGCTTTCCCAGCGATTGAGTTAAAACTGCCTTTGAAAAATCTGAAAAATGGTTTTTGGCCTCTAGTTCCCTTACTATATGGAATATCTCGATGAAACTTCACAGATATATAGAGGACTTAATGGTTCATATCGTGGCCAAGGACTGCTACTCTGGCTATACCAGTTCTTGAGTTATCTGCCCTTGAAGTATTTAAAATGCATTTTAGACTGTAGTTCTTTTATTATTTACAATATCTTGATAAAACTTCATAGATATGTAGTTGATTAAATGTTACATACTGTGGCAAAGGAACATGACTCTGGCTTTCCCAGCAATTGAGCTATCTGCCCTTGAAATATATAAAAAAGGGATTTTGGCCTATAGTTCATATATTATTTGAAATATATGGATAAAACTTCTACACCCTCTGCTGTCTGTCTGTCTGTCTGTCCATCCATTTGTATGTGTGTCCATCTGTCTGTCTGTCCCTTTTCAGTATCTGAAAAATAGTTTTTGGCCTCTAGCTCCCTTACTATATGAAATATTTGGATTAAACTTTACAGATATATAGAGGACTAAAGGGTACATATTGTGACCAAGGACCATATAGAGGAGTAAAGGGTACATATTGTGGCCAAGGACCACTTCTCTGGCTGTTCCATTTCTTTAGTTATTTGCCCTTGATGTATTAAAAATCGATTTTAGACTCTAGTTCCTTTATTATTTGCAATATCTTGCTGAAATTTCATAGATGTACAGCAGACTAAATATTACATATTGTGGCAAAGGTACATGACTCTGGTTATTATTATTATTTTTTTTTTATTATTATTATTATTATTAGTAGTAGTAGTAGTAGTATTAGAGGGAAGCCTATTGCTCTACGCATGGTTTGTGATGATATTCATTGACGGTCAGAAGAGGCAAGGCCGTGGCTTTAAGAATGGTTTGTGGTGATATTAATTGACGGCTACAGCTTATGTGAGCGGAGAGGGAAGGCCTTGACCCTACGAATGGTTTATCAATATATTCCCCGACGGCTACACAATCGGAGAGGAAACACAGTGGCCCTACAAATGGTTTGTGTTGCTATATATTGACGGACAAAAGTTATGTAAGCGGAGATTGAAGACCTTGGCCCAATAAATGGTTTGTGCGGATATTGGCTGGCTGGACCGCGGCCTTCTAGAGTCCAAAGCTGCCCGGGGTTTTACCCTCTGCTCGTTCGGGGACGTGAGAGCAAGTGCTGATTTACGCACCCACCACCACCCCATATACACTCAACCACCTTGACTGGTGCAAATTATCGGGTACCGCCTCATTCTTTCACGTCCACTCTTTCGACATTTTTCGATACCTCGGTACGAGTGACTCTACTCCTGCGCTTTGGGGCGTTTTGCTTAAGGTGACTCGAATGGACAAGCCTGTAACCTGTGGAGTAAACTGCTAACGTTACGTTTAAACGTTAAAATATCAATAACTTACTGGGTCTATTCTAATTTTTTGCTGCACAAAGAGAATATAGGGATCAACCATGGTTTTTCATGCATTAACATTTGCCGGATCCCGAGGAAGCTGTTTGAACATGAGGCCGCTAGGCCGAATGTTCAATATCTTCCAAGGGATCCGGCAAATGTTACTGCAATGAAATAACCATGGATGATCGTTGTTCTTGCATAACTTACGAATCCGACCGCAAATTTGACGAAAACGCCCAAAAGCTCCATATAAATTCCATATAAACTCTTCAAATGCGACAGGCAAACCAAAATGGCGGCCAGTTCAGAATGTTGTTTACAATGACGTTGTCATGCACTGACGTCATCATAGAACCCTAAAACGCTATGTTCAGGGCGATAATGTTACGTCGCTCAACGTAAGTAAATAAAGCAAGACCCGTCTTGTGATATCAAAAGCTCAAAATCCATGTTCAAACAGCACGCGAATTTCATGATTTGAACATGGTTTTTGCTGTTTGAGCACGGCTTTCGGTCCATTTGACAATGGCTTCAAACAGCCATGCGCATAGATATTTATGCAAGAACGTATATTCTGGACTACGTCTGCGATGTTACGTACGATCAAACTACGAAGGATGATTGATATGTTGAGAGCCTCGTATTGAAGGAGGTACGCAGGGATGTTCTTTTTATGTTCTACTATTCTCTGAATATAAAGGGCCGTGTACCCAAGGACTCGCCTCATTTGGTTTAAACAATATTTATTCATTTTGAATAAATAGGCAAGTTACAACAGTACATGTAAAAATTGCAATGGCAGGATTTGAAAACAATCGAAACGCTTATGTGAATCATCTCCTGTTGCGAATGAGTAGGTGTGGATGGCATGTTGTATAAATTCTTATCATAAAATATTTTACAGTTTTGTACGACTAAGAATGAAAAAGAATAAAACGAACATTGAATAAACAAGAGGACCAAGCTAGCTTGGTCCTGTATCGCTCACCTGAGCAAACAGATTCAAAGTTTAAGGAAGTGCCAACCTTTACTGAAGGCTTTATAGGAGGACATGGTGATGACAGGGTAAGCATTTTCTGAAAATCAAGTAGAATGTAACTCTATGATAAACAGGCTGACCTCACCGGTTTTCAAACTCATTCAAGCTTTTATTCCTGCCTTGCTACGAAGATCCGATCAAACAGAAGTGACTATGGTGATGACAAGTTCAAAAACAACTCCTCCAAGCTTTCTACCTGACTTCTTGTTTGTAAGTTTCATCAAGATCCGTTCAAAACTAAAGGGGCAGCAGTGATGACAATGTCGAAAATAGGCATTTTCAGCAATCAAAGGCACGTCACTTTATGATAAATGTGCCGACTTGGCCGGTATTCGAACTCACCTGAGGTTTTATTCCCAGCCATCTTACATGTAAGTTTCAGAAAGATCCGATCAGACTTGGCCAGTATTCAAACTCATCCAAGATTTTATTCCCAGCCACCTCACATATAAGTTTCAGAAAAATCCAATCAAAACTGAAGGGGCTACGGTGATGACAAGGTCAAAATTTGGCATTTTTAGCAATCAAAGGGATGTTACTCTAAAATAAATGAGCCGACCTGGCCAGTTTTCGAACTCATCCGAGGTTTCATCCCCAGCCACCTAACATATAAGTTTCAGAAAAATCTGATCAAAACTGAAGGGGCTACGGTAATGACAAGGTCAAAAATCAACATTTTCAGCCATCAAAGGGACATAACTCTACGTTAAATGGGTTGACTTGGCCTGTTTTCGAACTCATCCAAGATTTTATCACCAGCCACCTTACATATAAGTTTCAGAAAGATCCGATCAAAACTGAAGGGGCTACCGTGATGACAAGGTCAAAAATCGGCATTTTCAGCAATCAAAGGGACGTAACTCTATCATAAATGGGCCAACTTGGCCGGTATTCCAACTCATCCTAGGTTTTATCTCCATTCACCTTACATATAGGTTTCAGAAAGATTAGATCAAAACTGCAGGGGCTACAGTGATGACAAGGTAAAAAATCGATATTTACAGCCATCAAAGGGACATAACTATATAGTAAATGGGGCAACTTGGCCGGTTTTCGAACTCATCCGAGGTTTTTTCCCCAGCCAACTTACATATAAGTTTCAGAAAGATCCGATCAAAACTGAAGTGGCTACAGTGATGACAAGGTCAAAAATCAACATTTTCAGCAATCAAAGGGACCTTACTCTATGATAAATAGGCCACCTTTGCTGGTATGCGAACCCATCCGAGGTTTTATCCCCAGCCACCTTGCAAATAAGTTTCAGAAAGATCCGATCAAAACTGAAACAGCTACGGTGATGACAAGGTCAAAAAATCGGCATTTTCAGCAATCAAAGGGACGTTACTCTGTGATAAATGGACCAACTTTGCTGGTTTTCGAACTCATCCAAGATTTTATCCTCAGCCACTTTACATTAAAGTTTCAGAAAGATTCGATCAAAACTGAAAGGGCTACAGTGATGACAAGGTCAAAAATCAGCATTTTCAGCAATCAAAGGGACGTTACTCTACGATAAATGGGCCGACTTGGTCAGTTTTCGAACTCATCCGAGATTTTATCCCAAGCCACCTTACATATAAGTTTCAGAAAGATCCGATCAAAACTGAAGGGGCTACTGTGATGACAAGGTCGAAAATCAGCATTTTCAGCAATCAAAGGGACGTAACTCTATGATAAATCGGCGGACTTGGCCGGTTTTCGAACTCGTCCGAGGTTTTATCCCCAGCAACAGTACATATAAGTTTCAAAAAGATCCGATCAAAACTGAAGGGGCTACGGTGATGACAAGGTCGAAAATTGGTATTTTCAGCAATCAAAGGGACGTACCTCTATGATAATTAGGCCGACTTGGCCGGTTTTCGAACTCATCCGAGTTTTTATCCCCAGTCACCTTACATATAAGTTTCAGAAAGATCCGATCAAAACTGAAGGCGCTACGGTGATGACAAGCATTTTCCCATAGTAAGTCTATGGGACCTTGTGGTTACCATAGGAACCAAAGTTTTAGAGCGATTTCGAAAAAAAGTTTATGTCATCAATGCCCCACCAGAGGCATGCTACCGATGAGAAATGATTGAGATCAGCCTGCAGGATACAGAGATATAGCTGCTCAAAAGTGTGGACGGACGACGGAGGACCCACTATACTATAAGCTCCCCTGGAGCCTTCGGCCCAGGTGAGCTAAAAATCGTCTCATTTGGTCAGTTTATATCTACGAGATACATGCAGCACTCTAAAGTAAACAAGACATGCAACTTGTGCAAAATGGACAAAATCGGTGAAAGAGCAGTGATTCAATTTTTGCATAAAAATGGTTTAACACCTACGGATATCCATAATGATATATGTAGTAGCAACACTAGGGAAAGATTTCCCTTCATATGTTACAGTGAAAAGGTGGGTGGCGGAATTAAAGCAGACAGAGCCTTGAGAATGACCTCCGTCCTGGAAGGTATGTCAGTGTTGCAACCCCAGAAATGGTCAATAAAGTCCATGATATTGTTATGACCGACAGACGAGCAGGAAAGTGTACACTCCATTCTGACAGAGGATCATGCAATGAGAAATCATTCGGCCGATGGGTACCAAGACTGCTGACAGGTGATCAGAAGCACACCAGGGGCACATTATTGCGTGCTAATCTTAACCTTTTTGAGGAAGGTCCTGCCAACTTTCCATAGAGATTTGTCAATATGGACGAAACATGGATCCATCATATTACCCCAGAGGCCAAACACAAATCAAAACAATGGAAGCATACTGACTCAACCCAATCAAGGAAAGCAAAGACTGTTGAATCAGCTGGGACGGTTATGGTGTCGGTTTCCTGTGCTGCCGATGGTATTCTGCAAATAGATTATCTCCAAAAGGAACAAACAATCAATGGCACATACAATCCTTCACTTCCGACACAGTTACGGGAAAATATTTAATTTAAGCGCCGCGGAAAGCTCAATAAAGGTGTGTTGTTCCATCAGGACAATGCTCCTGTTCACAAGTCTGTCATTGTTATGGTTGCCATTCACGGTTGTGGCTTTAGATTGATTGAGCATCCGCCTTATTCGACCGATCTCGCTCCATCAGACTTTCATTTATTTCCAAAACTGAAAACGGCTATTTCAGGCACCCGCTTTTAGTCCGATGATATCATCATATATGTAGTGGATGATATTCTAGAATCCAAGAAAAAGTGTTCTATAAAAGTGGCATTTAGGCCCTTAAACACCGCTGGCAAAAGTGTATATAGATACTGAAGGGGATTATGCCGAAAAATAATACAATATGTCCGACAAAATTCAAATCCTTCAATATGAGACTCACAACAAATCAATCAGCCCTCTGGGTATGGAAGTAAGGGCGTGGTGTTTGGACATTGTTTTCCGCCACGCGCCCCTCGCCCGAGCCGTGATAATCAAGGTCATTTTAAAGTTTAATGTATATATTTATGACTTTTTTTTATCTTCCGTTTGTATCATTAGATGCGGAAATATTTAACAACAATGCATACATGCTCATAAAAACGTTACAGTGAGGACCATATGTTAGCTTGGCACTCGTGTCAAACATGTTATTCCTTGGGATATATATTTTTTTTATTATAATTATTATAATTATTCATTGACGACCACCACTTATATAAGAAGTGTGGCAAGGCCCCACGAATGGTTTGTGACGATACCCATTGACGGCTACAGCTTATGTAAGTGGAGAGGGAGGCCGTGGCCCTACGCATGATTTGATCTGATATCCACTGACCGCAGCGGAGAAGGAAGGTCGTGGCCATACGAATGATGTGTGATTGTATCCATTAACGACCACAGCTTATGTAGACGGAGAGGATTGACCGTGTCCCCTCGAATTGTTTTGGATGAAATCCTTTGAATGTCACAGCCTATGTTAGCGGAGAGGGAAGGCCGTAATTCCAAGAATCCGGAACGCTGGCTGATTGTAGTTTCCCACCATCGCACGTGTCCTTGTTTTCCACCTACACGCGAGCCCGAAGGCACAAATTCCATAGACGCGGCTTGGTTGTATGTGATTATACCAAGACTAATGTATATGTCAAAGTTATCACTCATAGCAAATTGACGTGGGGGTAGGAATGGGGATGGCGGGCTTGCCGGAGGTAATATATTTACTTTTGGGGCGTTAGATACGCCTCCCTTGAGTCATTGTTATGAGTTAATAATCCTCTGGATGGGCATTCTGCATTATTACATAATTTTCAGCCGCGATGTATTTATCAGGTATCGGGTGCTAGGTTGAATAGTTTATTGTATTTTTATATTTAGAAAATTACTGAGCATTTTGCAAATGGTGCAGACTCTGATCAGACACAGCTGAACGCGGTGTCTGATTTGAGCCTTCAGTGCTTTAATATTATTTGATTGATAAATAAGAAGAACAGCTACAGAAACACAAAATACAATAGGACTGGGCCACAAGTTCTAGTTAACCATAGTTACGGCCCGTCGCCTTCATTTTGGTATTCAGTTTTGGATATCCCCTGTTTCATAAATCTACCAATTCCCTCATCTTTCCATTCTAAAGCAAACATACTAAGAGTTCTGCCAGATGTTGTCATGTTCACGCTGCCTAGAGGATGGGAGTGAAGGGGCATAGCAATAATAGGAACATTATAGACGGTGACAGTGATTGTTATTATTCTGCTTTTAGGTAAACGCTCCCAGTCTCTTGATGTTCTGCACCAGTTGTCCGCAGAAGGAATCAAGATCAAATCTTTATTGACATGGAAACGTGTAGGTTTCACACCGTTGGCGTTGTGCTACCGTCCGATAGACAGAATTCTCGTGATCGGAGGTGAAAACGACAGGATCAAAACGTTCAAGCTTCTTCCCACTGATTTTAAAAGATGTGGTTGGACAGAGAAAACATATCCTCTTCCTGAGAATAATTCCAGCCAGGAAACAGACAGTGATTACGAATATTCTGACTCTTGATGTTATTGTTATATTTAACCTTTTAACATTTATGCCCCCGCCCGTTGGGGCTTGAAGAAATAGATGGGCTGCATGATGCTTCCACGCAGAGCTGAAACCGGCCGCACATGAGTACTGGTAAACCGCTTAGAAGATTTAAGCCTGCCCAGGCAAAGCAGTGCGAGTCGGTCCGTCCATGTTTATAAACCCTTTGGTTTTATTGGGCGACAGGGCTTGAGATGTCATTCATTTCAATGTCTGGTAAAAATCCCTCAAAATTGGAAGCAACGTCTCCAAAATGACCTCCCTATGACGGGGACGTTAAACCTCAAATCAAACAAAAATTAACCTTTTTCACATTAAACACGTCAATTCAGGTAAATTGAAAATTGTACCACCAATAAAAAATCAAAATTTCCAGACATCATGATAAAAAGTCCGTGAAATGAACACCTCCCTGAACCCCACAATATATAGAGAAAACCGGGGTTTACATGGGTATACATTATTTTGCTTATTTTTGCTCCTAGACATAGGTTGTGGGTACTCGTTAGAACCGCCTCACTGAGGCGGTTCTAACGAGCATCCACAACCTATGTTTGCAGTATAAATAAGAAAAATATTACACATTTTCATTAAAAAAGTAGCTATTTTTGGAGATATGAAAGATGCACTGGGTCACATGGTTGTGTTACACGTACCGTAATGTCCAGCCAGGAAAGAGATGGTGATTATTAATATTCTGACTCTTGACGCTATTGATATATTTAATCTTTTTACATTACGAAAACGCATCAATTCAGATATATTGAAAATTGTACCACCAAAAAAAAAAAAAAAAAAAAAAAATGAATATTTCCAGATAAACAAGAGGACCAAGATGGTCCTGTACCACTCACCTGAGCTAAAAAAAAAAAAAAAATTCCAGACATCATGATAACAAGTCCGTGAAATGAACACCCCTCTAAACCCCACAACATATAGAGAAAACAGGTGTTTACACGGGTATACATTATTTTGCTTATTTTTGCTCCTAGACATAGGCTGTTGGTACTCGTTAGAACCGCCTCAATGAGGCGGTTCTAACGAGCACCCACAAACTTTGTTTGCAGTATAAATAAGAAAAAATATGACGGAATTTCATCAGAAAAGTAGCCATTTTGGAGGTGTGAAAAATGCACTATGTCGCACGGGTGTGTTATCGTAATGTATTTAACCTTTTCACATTACGAAAACGCGTCAATTCAAAAATTGTACGACCCAAAAAAAAATAATAATTATAATATTTCGAGATAAAAAAATAATGTTGTCACATATCTGTTTAAAAACATAGAATGTTGGAACTGGTTTGAACAGCCTTGTACCCACAATTAATGTTTTTATAGCAGCGATAGGAAATTAATATATTCGGATCAAAACTATAAAGACGTGTTTTGGTGATGGCCTCTTGGTTTCTGAAGTGAACTCTAAGCCTTCCGTCTTTGAATAATTGTAAACTTTGAGTTTAGACAAAAATCACTGGGCTAAAACATCACGTTATCAAATGCATGTAATGAACAACCATTTAAACCACACTGTGTTTGTTTGTTTGTTTGTATTCAATTTGGAGTTTAATTGGCCCGTCAACACTATTTAGGTCATTTTGAGCCGGTCAGTTTACCTATCCACACTTTTCCTGGGCAGGCTTATTCGTAAGCGGTTAACCAGTACAGTGCACATTCTTTCGCCAGAAACTGACAACTACCCTTCTTGAATCAGCGAAAGGGAGAGAATGACCGTAGAAAAGATTTTATGATCAATCTCACGAAATAATTTTGCCAACGCCAGCAGGTATCGAACCCGCGTCCTCCTGATCAGCAGTCAGAAGCACATTCAACTGAACTACCGAGGCCGGCCAAAAGTAAGGGGTCACTGGGTAATAATTATTTTCCTTATTTGTGGTCAAACGTATAGATTGTGGGTACTCGTTAGAACCGCCTCATTGAGGCAGTTCTAACGAACACCCAAAATCTATATTTGGAGTATAAATAATAATAAAAAAAAAAATAAAAAAATTCTTTCGAGAAACGCTGGATTTAGACATATAAAGAAAACACAATTTTAGAACATAGGTGTGTTATTGTAATGGCATGATTCTTTTTGACCTGCACACTTGACAGCGTAGTGATAGATAAATAGTTAACTAGGACGTGAACTCGACTTCATGTCTAGATGAAGTCTGAATCCAATCGATCCCTTGGTTAACTATGTTTATATTAAAGTATTATGACCTTTCAATATCACTAAGTCTACACTAGGCTCTTAACCAATGTTAGCTGCATCTTATCTTTTGAAGTGTACTTGGATTTCGTGAATTGTAATGAGTGAGGGAGTGTTTGAGTTTTACGTCTCACCAACAGCTTAGGTCATACGGAGACTGGACCTCGGTTTAAAGACTCATCCGAAAGTCTGGAGAAGCCCGGGATCGATCATGCGACCTCTGGTTTACAAGGTTAGTAGCGTAAACACTACACCACTCATGCTTCTATAGTGATAGATAGATAGATAGTTAACTAGGACTTGAAATCGACTTTAGGTCTAGATGTACGAGTCTGAATCCAATTGATCCCCTAGTTAACTATGTTTATTAAAGTAGCATAACCTTTCAGTATCTTTAAGGCTAGACTAGGCTCTTAACCAATGTTAAATGCGTCCTATCTTTTGAACTGCACTGGGATTCGGTGAATTGTAATACACGGATAATAACTTACCCCAGCAATAATAATAATAATGATAATAATAGTAATAATACTAAAAGAAAAAAAATGAAAATTGAAGCCTCGGTAAATCACTCTTAACCAGGATTTCAAACAGTGGTGCGTGCAAGAATGATAACTCTGCTCATCATCGTTTTTAATGACAGATTCTATCTGTCTATTCTTGCTGTGCTAGACGTTTAAAGTAATTCAGGCTTCAGTTCTTCCGGCTTTGACAGTCATAGAAATATGAGTCCGCACAAGATGCAGTCCGGTTTGGCGCAGTAATCAAAATTGTACAAGCCTATTAGTTATCCTGCAAGCGTAACACAAACTTTTGAAGCAGACGACTTGACGATTTTATCTTACGATTCAGCTGCATCATGCGACGGGTTTTGCGACAACTGTAGTTGAAAAAGTTCCATGAGAGATCAGACGACACATGTCTTTCGTAAAACGAACAATGAGCGTGTTAGTTATCTTAAAAGCGCCATACAAAACATGAAGCAGACGAATTTACATTTTTATCTTATTTTTCAGTGATTGGATTTCATTTGATTCAGCTGCCTGCAGATGAATCGTATGAAATATGAAGTTTGTGTCGCAATTTAAGAGGAAGGAAAAAAAAAAAAAAAAAAGATGAAATTGCCTCTGCTACATTTCAAAATGGCCAGGTTAAGATTTTACCCCTTCCACCCACGAGTTTCTGAAGTTCACTATTCAGTCACTGAATTTGTACGCGTCCATTCTACACATGTAAATTGGGTGTCTAGCCAATAGTCGTCAACAGCATGTCAAACCATGTATATAACAGAATGCGATGTATCATTATGAGCCATCTCACCAGGTTCTACACTGTTTGCTTCTGTATAGGTATCTGTACTTGGCTATAAAGGGCTGAAAGGGTACAAACTTATAACACTTACATTACCTAATTAAATGCGAAGTACGTGACGCTAGAAACTTCACCGTACCTTCTTCTTCTTCTTCTTCTTCTTTTTCTTCTTCTTCTTCTTCTTCTTCTTCTTCTTCTTCTTCCCGTATAAGGATGGTAATCCATAGCTGGAATGTACTTTGTCCAGTGTAGGTTTGGGCAAGACAGTCACATCTCCCAAGGCTGTACAGCTAAAACGTTCCATTTATATACAACTAAGACTATGTACACCCGCTAGCTGTCTACGCTGAGGGCAGAGGAGGGGCTGCTACCTGTGTGTGGAGGGCAGCGTTGAACTCCTCGATGTCAGATGTGTCTGTAATGCTTGTTGGCAGCTTGTTCCAGTCATGAATGGTTCTTGGGAAGAAGGACTGTTTGTACACGGTCACGTTGGTGTATGGTTGGAATAGCCTTTTTGTACGACGATCGTTGTGTCTGACTATATGGACAGCTTCAGGGATTTCAACCAAACTGTGAATGACCTTGAACAGCATGGTGAGACGCAGTATCTGTCGGCGGTCTTGCAGTTGTTCCCAGCCGAGTGCAGTGACCATTGCTATAACACATCCTGGGGTCCTGTCCTTGTAGTTATTGCAGGCGAAGCGGGATGCTCGACGCAAGCCAGCAATAATATGCTCCTAACAGTATCACTGTCCACTTCTGTTGTAGGTCTGAAAAACTGAATATGTAAGCACAATGTTGTGATAAATAATTAGTCACATGCCGCAAAACTTCAAACATCGCACAAAAAGTGTGTTCCTTTATTGTAGCGTCCGACATATGACAGGTTATTGACTGAGCCGCAAAACATATCTCAGTCAACAAGTGTAAGCTTTTACAAGAAAGTTGCGTCTCATAAAACTGGCAACTATCCCAGCAGGCACATGACGTAATTGTGACGTCACATCAACGTCGGTGCAACGTCATGACGTTGATTTGACGTTGCCCTAGCGACGTGTGCCTCCTTGGTAGTCATTTGCATGTTGTATTATTTATAATGTGCGAGTAAAATGATGATGAAAGTGTATAACAGCCGATTCACCTCAGTTTTGTGAACCAAACTAAAAATCAGCACCCCAGCGCCATTGTCCTTATCATTAAAGAAAGTAAATCTGAATTTTTCACAGAATCTGTCATTTCAGAGCCTTTTGGCGATTTCATTGAATTATCTCCTCTGATCAGCATTTATACCTTACTTTTGTTTTCGAAGCATAACTCGGCAACCATTTGAAATATTTCAATAATACTTCATCACGATAACTTGACACAAAAACCCTCTAAACCCCACTTTATATAGAAAAAGTGGGGTGTAAGGGGGTAAACATTATCTGTCTTATTTTTGTTCAAAAACATAGATTGTGGGTACTCATTAGAAGCGCCTCATGGTGGCGGTTCTAACAAGCACCACAATCTATGTTGAAAGAACCAATAAGAAAGATATATCAATTTTAACCTAATATTTGTAACTTCTGACACCATGTTGGACGCCATTATTTTACATGGCCATGTTTTCCTGATGACTCTGCTTATCTTCGTTTTTGAATTATCTTCTCAGGCAACTGTTGACAAGCCTGGTTTTCGTGGAATTTCCACGTTTCTTTTTTTTTTTTTTTTTTTTTCTTTTGGTCGATTGTTCGACAGTCGACCCACAGTTACTTAACTCAGTAGATTTGCGATGCAGGTATCCACGTGACTATCACAAGCATCAGATCAAGACGCATTATATGGATGTATATTTTTACATGTATTTTCTTTAAAAGTATGCCGTGAGTTGAGTTTTACTCCGGATACTTCGGTTTTCGACACCTCTACTTAACGACCGATCAGAAATATATTAAATAATCTTGAAAATGGCCGTAAAATCAACACAAGCATAATGGTTTTATATTTAGCTGTGAATGCAGTGAAATCATGCGTATCTGAAATAATATAAATGGTATTTTGTGGAAAATATATGCTATTATGAAAAAGAATAACACATGACAATTTTATTTTCAAGTAGCTGCCAGAATAATTGTTGTTGTTTTTTGTTGCTGTTTTTGTTGTTGTTGTTGTTGTTGTTGTTTTTCGTCCTAAATAAAAAAGATTTTTTTTTATAAGTACCAATATTTTATAGAATGCGTTGAAAACATATTTAATCGAGTGTTGAAAACACCAGAAATTTTGTTGTATTCCATGAACATCTGTTCAACCATTACGCAACCACGTCAATACAAATACATTGCCACCTTTATCGCCGAAAAAATTAAAATTTTGTTCTGAAAAATTGTGATATTTTTCTTATTTCTGCTCCAAATATAGATTTGGGCACTCGTTAGAACCGCCTCATCGAAGCGGTTCTAACGAGTACCAATAATCGATATTTTAGAGCAGGTATAAGAAAAATAAGGAATACCCCCGGAAACCCCAGTTTTACTATATAAAAGTGGGGTTCATGGGGGTCAAAATTATATAGGCATGTTTTCGTGATGTACAGTACATCGCCAAAGTCAAAATAAAATAAAAAGAAAATTTACCTTTTTGTTTGATCAATATCAAACATGTTTCATCCCGTGTGTTGAAAAGATCACAATTTTAACTCGTGCTTTGCACTTGTGAAAATCCTGATTGTTTATTTTAAACACATTCGATGAAATATGTTTGGGATTCATCTACAAAAAAGGTAAATATCCTCTATATTAAATATTCTACCTAGGTACAGCGGTCCCCGCCAATCGGGGCTTGAAGAAATTGATGGGCTGCATGATGCTTCCGAACTGAAACCGACCGCACACGAGTACTGGTAAACCGCTTAGAGGATCTGCCTGCCAAGACAGAGTGGTGCGAGTCGGACCACCCATGCTTATAAACCCTATTGGTTCATTGGTCGACAGGGTCTGGAAAGTCATGTCATCTCAATGTCTGGTAAAAGTCCCACAAAACTGGAAGCAATGCTTCCAAAATGACCTAAACAGTGTTGACGGGGACGTTTAACCTCAAATCAAACAAACAAAATCATTGGTATTATTTTTGAAACTTGCAGCTTGAAGTGAAACGCATAGTGGTTTAAAACAGGAACAGGAATCTGACAGGTGAACTGCTGTACATGTTATTGTAGGAAGCAAATCCCATTTTCTCCAGGAGAACATGTAGAGTTCCCTGTTACCATAATTACTGAGCGAAATAAACTGATTTTAAGTAGGTGTCTCTTATATGGATGCGTCCATTTATTTGAATGAGGTACACTTTTAACAGCAGTGACATTCACACTCTGACTCCTTGAGTGTTTTGCGTTTGTGCGTGCGTGTGCGTACATGCGTGCGTGCGTACGTGCGTGGGCGCTCATTACGAAGGCATGCCTATAAAAATACATAGTGATTTTTTTCGCCGAAAAATGAAGATTTTATGATGAAAAAAAAAAAATGATATTTTTCTTATTTCTGCACAAAATATAAATTGTCGACACTTGTTAGAACCGCCTCGTCGAGGTCGCTCTAACGAGTACCCACAATCTATGTTTTTGAGCTGAAATAAGAAAAATAATATATTCCCCTGTAAACCCCAGTTTTACTATACAAAAGTGGAGTTTAAGGGGGTCAAAATGATATAGGCATCTTTTCATGGTGTGTGTGTGTGTGTGTGTGTGTGTGTGTGTGTGTGAGAGAGATGTCTAAAAGTGCATCTTCTCTCAGACCTAGCTTGTGTTGAACCCCTAGTGCATTTGTACTATCGTTCATGTGAATGAACTGTTTGCTTTTCAAGGAATTGAACTTCTAATAATGTGACTGGGATACAAGTGCAATAATGTGGCGTGATTGTCCATATTTTGCGTTGAGACAGCAGTATTTGCGAACGAGTGTCATAACAGGAGTGATAAGAAGCAAATAATGCTGGTCGAAAGTTCATCACGTGAACAGTCCGTGTAAACAGACCCTTTATGAGAAAAGTTTTTTTTTTTTTTTTTTGGTTACAAGGGTATGCATTATTTCTTTATTCATGCTCAAGATAAACATTGCTGGCCGCCTTTGTTGAAGCGGTATGGATGAGTCGCATTTATGCAGTTACACGTGTATCTGCATATAGGTTGAGGTGTCCGAATATTAAGGTTCCTCAATACAGTTATTTCACTACATTTGGGGTACTGAAAAAATCATATTTGCAAATAATTACCCAAAAAGATTTTTCATCAGATGGTAGTCCATGTAAATGTAAGAATATGAAATCCAAAGATTTTTATTCGAAAGTCACCATTTTAGTAAATTATTGCATTTTTCCTTGGTTTTGCAAAAAATGACATCTCAATCCACAAAACCACAATGTGTAAAATAGTATCATAGAAATGTAGCTCAAGGTTGCCTTTAGGCACTGCAACAGAGGAATTTCAAATAAAATACCTAAATAGAACTGAAAATTAATGATTCCCAAAAATTCAAAAAATGTAATTATCTCACCTGGTACTATTTTAAATTCAGTGTATGGTAGCCAAAAAGGACCAGTTCTACCAATTTGGTAACAAGCTCATTGATCGGGTTGAGGTGTTGAAATCTCTTGCATTTAGCTTGTAAAATGATTGCCCTTCTTCAGTGCTTTTAGTACTTCATTTTATATTTTTCATTCATGCAGTTTATAACAATTTATGCAATCACTGCACAAAAGTTTCACTGTGTTACTGATTGTGTTTACAGGATGGGTGCTTTGAAATTGGATAAATCAAAACCAAATACTTGAAAATAAGATAAGCCAACAGTTTATCCCCATATTTGAACTGAAGGACTGAAAGCAACCTGTTTAGCACCAGAAACTTTGTCCAAGAGGCTTCTGATCACAGCCAATAACTGCAATGGTATAGAAATTATTTTTACCCATTGATTTGTTACATTGGTTCACATGAGCCACCATAAACAAATAATTGATTTTTGCACAGGTGAACTTCTGGACAACACAAAGTTTATATTTATCTAATCCAATTAATGATCTGTTATGTCACCTACTTACCAATGTGTAGGCTGGTAAAAACTCATAGAAGCCCAATGCATTTAATATGTTTTGATGAAAAAGGTTTCAAAAACTTCATTTTCTCAATTTGTTTACTACAAGCTGGGCCGAACAACACCAACCTGGAAAACGTTACACATAAAAATAGTTCGGAAATGAATGCATACTATACATAAATTAACGAACAAATTATGTTAGAAAGTAAGAAATTAGTTGCAATACAGTTTCAAAAATGAATGTTATGTTTTAAATAAAAAACAATGGTGTACTATTGTAATTTTTGGAAATTAGTTCCAAGGCGTATGAATACGTTTTTTTCCTTGGCAAGATGGATATCTCTTTCAATTTGACAGCTACAATAATTTATCAGTGATGACATGCTTCCAAGATAGGCGATGTCATAATGCTATATGCAGGAAGGAGGCTATAAAGCTGAATTTTCAAGGTATATTCATTGTTGATGGGCAAAATAAAATGTGGAAGGGGCATAATTGATGAAATCTGAGCAGTTCAGATTTCCGCAAAAAAGGAAGATGGCGGCGCCCATGAAGAAAAGCATGTCAAAAAAAAAATTCTGGTTTTTAATTCTGGTAGGCTTTTTGATAGAAAGCTTTGTCCGAGTCGCTAGTATTTGTTGTGAACTATTGATCTGCGGCTGTTTTAGTAACTTTTAAAAAGTCTAGTAGGCGTTTTCATTTTTTTCCTGGTGAAAGTGAAAAATACGGAATTGCATTTATTTTCAAAGGCACTGAGATGTGGCTTATGCACGAAATTACTTGTTGTTATAATCTTTAGCACCCCCAAACATTCTTCTGCTAGGACAGGCATTTAAAAAGGAAATCAGGATCACATTTTGGGAAAAAATAACATGCAAATCTGACACCTATATTTTTCTTGTGCAAATGTATTGATGAACCTTAAGGGATCAAAAATTAAGGATGTAATGAAAAGCTCGTAAATCCCAATTTTCTTCGTATAATTGTGGGTTTACATGGGTAATCATAACAAAGACGTGGTATTTTTTGTCTATATTTTTTTTTTAATTTTTGACCTTTTTTTTCCTGTTACTTGTCTTCTGTGACTTCTTTCCGTAAGTTTTATTCTGTGCCTTTTTGTTCCGCGCACCGTATGACTTACGGTGAAACCATCATTATCATGAATTATAGAATTCTGATCTGTCGAGAGCATGTCACATCCAGGACCATCAATTATCATATTCCCCTGCAATAACCTCTCGGTCGTCATTGCTGATCAAAAGTAGGCCTACAAGTACATTCACTGAAAGAATCTCTAGAAGTCACGAAGATGGCAATAAACCATCATATTCCCCTGTAATATTCCCCGCTGACCTAACTGTTAAAATATGTACGAGTGAATTCGGTATAAGAAATCATCTGTTGCCCTTGTTTTAAGGAACATGACGATTTGTTACCTCGGGCAATATTACCTGCTCGGTTGAACACATCGTCATTTTCCCCTCACGCAAGTCAACAAATGAATATTATTACACCTCATTATTATTCATAAGCTATTTTAGTATTCTGATTGGTGAGCGCATGGCACGCGCAGGGTCATAAATATTCATATTCCCCTGGCGTCACTGCCCAAACGTACAGGTGCTTTCACTGAAAGAATATCTAGAAGCCACGCGCAGGGCATTAATATTATGTTATTTATCAAGTAATTTTGTATTGACCCAGTTACAGGTCCGAGGTCTGCTGTATAGGCCGGAGGATGAAGGCCGAGGCCAATGCATCAGACGGCCGAGGACTTGCAACTGTAACAGTTTTATTACATGGCACCATTAAAAGCATAATTGCTGATTGTATACCCCACGCAAACGAAGTTTAAGAGGGGTATAGTGTTTTCACACTGTCCGTCTGTCCGTCCGTCCGTCTGTCTGTCCGTAACACTTTAGTTTTCCCTGCATATCTTGCTTAATAGTTAACAGAATCTTATCATTTTTTAATATATGTTGATATTGATGAGATGCTGCTGCTACATGAAAATGAAGGTCCTGCGATTAATACTGTTAAAGTCATTCCCCTTTGTATTTCTTGAAAACTTGTCCGTGACACTCTTGATTTTCCTGTATATCTTGTTTTATAATTTTAATAACTTAAACTAGAGCTGTCAGTGAAACTGACTAGGGCCCCGGCAGCGCTATCAGAAATTTGTGGACGGACAGACGGACGGACGGACAGACAGACGGACGGACAGAGTGATTACTATAGGGCACCCACACTTTCATTGCGGGGCCCTAATTATTCCTTTCACTTTTTTCGTCTTTTTTAACCTAGCCATTTTTTAGGCCTAATAATGTTAAAGTGTATAGGGAGTGGGTACCTTGTTAGCGCAACTCCTCTCACAGTTTTAGGGTGATCGTTTTGAAACTTTGCAGGTTTTTTTCATATAGGTCTGAAGATGTGCATGTGGTTTTGGTCATACTCCTAAAATTATTTCTATCACCTTTATCGTCTTTTTTAACTTAGCAATTTTTTTATGTCTAACAATGCTAAAGTGTACAGGGAGTGGGTACTTGTTAGCGCCACTCCTCTCACAGTTTTAGGATTCTCGTTTTGAAACGTCGCAGGTGTTTTCATATAGGTCTGAAGATGTGCATGTGGTTTTTTCATACTCCTAAAATTATATCTTTTACCTTTGTCGTCTTTTTAACTTAGTCATTTTTTTAGGTCTAATAATGTTAAAGTGTATAGGGAGGGGGTACCTTGTTAGCGCAACTCCTCTCACAGTTTTAAGTTGATCCTTTTGAAACTTTGCAGGTGTTTTCATATACATATAGGTCTGAAGATGTGCGTTTGGTTTTTCATACTCATAAAATTATTTCTTTCACTTTTTTCGTCCTTTTTAACTTAGCCATTGTTTGAGGTCTATTAAAGTTAAAGTGTATATAGAGTGTGGGTACATGTACCTTGTTAGCGCGAAATTGAACAGATGCTTAACACTCATCAAATACATTTTTAACTTAGCCATTTGTTGAGATCTAATAATGTTAAAGGGTATAGGGAGTGGGTACCTTGTTAGTGCAACTCTTCTCACAGTTTTAGGTTGATCGTTTTGAAACTTTGCAGGTGTTTTCATATGGGTCTGAAGATGTGCTTGTGTTTTTCATTTTATACTCCCTAAAATTATTTATTTCAGTTTTTTCGTCATTTTTTAACCTAGCCATTTTTTGATGTCTAATAATGTTAAAGAGTATAGGGAGCGGGTACCTTGTTAGCGCAACTCCTCTCTCAGTTTTAGGTTGAACCTTTTGAAACTTTGCAGGTGTTTTCATATAGGTCTTAAGATGTGCATGTGTTTTTTTCATACTCCTAAAATTATTTCTTTCCCTTTTTAACCTTTTTTAACTAAGCCATTTTTGCGGTCTAATAAAGTTAATGTGTATAGGGAGTAGGTACCTTGTTAGCGCAACTCTTCTCACAGTTTAAGGGTGAACGACGGTTTTGTTACTTTGCAGGTGTTTTCATATAGGTCTGAAGATGTACAGGTGGTTTTGTCTTACTCCTAAAATTATTTCTTTCACTTTTTTTCGTATTTTTTAACTTAGCCATTCTTTTTAGGACTGATAATGTAAAAGTGTATAGGGAGTGGGTACCTTGTTAGCTCAACTCCTGTCACAGTTTTATGGTGATCATTTTGAAACTTTGCAGGTGTTTTCATATAGGTCTGAAGATGTGCATGTGATTTTTTATTATGTTGAAAATTTACATGAAGAAGTTGAGCAGATGCTTAAAACTCATCAAATAGATTTTGTGTTTCAATAATTTTGGGCCAAGTTGCCGGCTATGAGTACAACTTCTTTTTAACATGTCTGCTCTTTTTTATTATTGACCATTGTCATAAAGGGGGTATCTAATAAGCAGTGCTTATTCATTTTTTTTTTAATTTTTACCTCAGTGTTAATACGGAAGACCGCCGAACAATACAGGACTACGGAACCCGGGAAGGGTCATTTCTGTCCCGATATCTAGCAGAACAGAATTTAAAACAATACAATTAGAGTGGAGAGGAAAACAAGAAATATGCCGTTTAAACGCTATAAAACGACATATTTATTGTTTTCTTTTCCACTCTGAAAAAGTAGGGTGGAATTTAAAGCAATAAAATTAGAATGGAGCAGGAAACAAAAGTATGTCGTTTAAACGACATATTTCTTGTTTTCCTCTCCACACTGAAAAAGTAGTGTGGAATTTAAAACAATAAAGATATCGTTTAATCGACATAATCTTGACCTACCATTGGTTAAAGATCTCGTTTTTTCAATATAATATGTCGTTTAAACGATAAAATCCTAGCCTTCCATTGGTTGGTGATATCAACCAATGAAAGGTCAAGATCATGTCGATTAAACGATATCTTTATTGTTTTAAATTCCACGCTACTTTTTCAGAATGGAACAGAAAAAGAAAAACATGTCGATTAAACGACACATTTATTGTTTTCTGTTCCACCCTAAAAAAGTAGCGTGAAATTTTAAACAATAAAATTAGAATGGAACCGAAAACAATATTATGTTGTTCAAACGACTTATTTCTTGTTTTCCTTTCCACTCTGAAAAAGTAGCGTGGAATTTAAAAAAATAAAAATATCGTTTAATCGACATAATATTGACCTCCCATTGGTTAAAGATCTCGTTTTTTCAACATAATATGTCATATAAACGATATAATCCTAGCCTTCCATTGGTTGGTTATCACGCGGAATCTATGTTGAAAAAACGAGGTCTTTAACCAATGTAAGGTCAAGATTATGTCGATTAAACGATTAATTCTGTTCCATTCTAATTTTATTGTTTTAAATGCCGTTTAAACGACATATTTTTGTTTTTTTTTGTTCCATTCTAATTTTATTGTTTTAAATTCCACGCTACGTTTTCAGAGTGGAACAGAAAACAAGAAATATGTCGTTTAAACGACATATTTTTGTTTTCTGTTCCATTCTAATTTATTGTTTTAAATTCCACCCTATTTTTCAAAGTGGAAAAGAAAACAAGAAATATGACATATTATATCCTTCTTGTTTTCCTCTCCACTCTAATCGTATTGTTTTAAATTCTGTTCTGCTAGATACTTGAACAGAAATGTCCCTTCCCGGGTTCCGTAAACATATTTTTGTTTGCTGTTCCATTCCAATTTTATTGTTTTAAATTCCACTCTACTTTTTCAGAGTGGAACAGAACACAAGAAATATGTCTTTTAAACGACATATTTTTGTTTTCTGTTCCAGTCTAATTTTATTGTTTTAGATTCCAGCCCACTTTTTCAGAGTGGAACAGAAAACAAGAAATATGTTGTTTAAACGACATATTATATCGTTTAAACGACATATTTGTTGTTTGCCACTCCACTTTAATTTATTGTTAAAAATTCTGTTCTGATAGATACTGGAACAGAAATGTCCCTTTCCGGGTTCCGTAGGGATTATCATCCCCCCCCCCCTCCCCTGAATACAACTGCATTCACTAAAAGAATATCCAGAAGACCTACTTGGGTATAATAAATCATTTGTTGCACCTGTGTGATCGTCATATTCCTTCACAGTAGGGCAACAAATGAATATTATTATACCTCACGTGAGTGTGTTTGTGTGCGTTTGCCTTTTTACATCCCTTCAACAGCTAAGGCAATACGGAGACGGGCCTCGGTTTAAAGACTCATCCAAAAGTCTGGAGAAGGCCAGAATCCTACCCATGTACCTGGTGTATAAGGCGAGTGGCATACCCACGACACCACGGGGGTTTCTGCATCCCTCACGTGACTTTCCCTTGTCCTGAGGGTAATAATTTTTATGATTACACAATCCCTTACATAGAGTGTTATGACGGGATGAGTTTAATAAACCAGTTTCAGCTTGCATGTATCACTATCCAATATTGTTGTATTTCGGACGATTGGGTTGGTTTTCCATTTATCATATTTATCATCGCGCCCAATGCAGTAAAAGCCGAGGACAATATATACGCAACGGCAGTTGGCAGCTTCAAAGATTTGTAAAACCGCGGTCTGGGTGATTAAGATCACACAGTAAAGCTGTCTAGCCAATCAGTCATTGTTGCCTTTCTGTCCCAAATGCAACACTTTGGAAATTGTTAGAGCCGTATTGTACTGTCGGGGACAACGATTCCACACAAAAAATGTTTGACTCACGTCATCTTTAATCGTATCATTACCATATTCTGCCTCATCAAAAGGGGTGCTAGTGAATACGAGCCAAACCATCAGTGGAGCTGAGCAGGAACAGGCACAGCGCAAAGCCGGAGCTGTGATATCACCAACATAGCTACTTCCTGTAACCTATGTTGCTCTGTCTGCAACCGATAATTCCGCGGTAGAGTTGGTCTCATTAGCCAGTTTATAACAAACAGAAATATTTCACAAATGTGATTAATGTTGGTCATTGTCATGCAGTAATGACAGATTCGAATTTCAGAGAGACTGGGTAATGATCAGAAACATTTGTACCGTATTTGTCTTCTCGTTGAATGTGAATTATACTACTCTCCATGTGTGATTTATACAGAAAGAAGTCAATCGTTGAGGAGTCTTTTCCATTTGGTGAATAAAGGTAGGCTCAACTGCCTTCGAGTTAATGTCATTCTCTGACATAAATTTATGTAGGTATGCGTTGCGCTTAGTGCCATCTGATACAAGTGGATTTTCATTCAGGTCACCACCTATTATGATGTCATGAGATTTTTGATATGAGAATATAATCTCATGGAGTTTGTCAATAGTTTCAGTAAATAACTGATAACTGTCTTTCTCACCATTACATGGCATGTAGATGTTTACAATTAAAAGTGGGCGTCTCGTACTTAATTTAATGCATTTGATTCTTTCATTGCCACATTCCAGGTCAGACACCAGATGGTCAATGGATTTCCTCCAAAAGGTGTTATGGACGACCTGATGCACTATTTTCAGAGGCCGAAAGTCTCAACACTTTTACCCCTCGGTGTTATGGACGACCTGATGTACTATTGTCCGAGGCCGAAAAGTCTCAAAACTATTACCCCTCGGTGTTACGGACGACCTGGTGCACTATTGTCAGAGGCCGAAGGCCTCGGACAATGGTGCATCAGGTCGTCCACAACACCTCGGCGTAATAGTTTTGCTAATTGTTCAAACAGCAATTAAATAATTGTATACTACCACTCTGCGATAATTTTGTCTATAACATGCGCGTAATTGGGTGCGCGTACGGTTCGGTTCTTCAAGGAAGCTGTCGAAAAAGAGTCTAGACGAAAATTGTAACAAAATTGAGAACATTTGGTACCAAAATTTAATTAAGAAAACGCATACCCACACTTAAGGTTTTATTCAGAAATTACAACGTTATATAGATGTTTGAAGTTCCAAATTTCTGTTTCACCAGCTGACGTCGGTTATGTAGAAAGCCGGTGTTATCGGTTATCCAATTATTTGGAACATCATGGCGTCAAAAGTCGCATGTGAGCTGTCCTGTATTTTTCATTAAAATCACTTAACTTTAATATTAGTTTTCTTTGGTATAATAAAATAAATGTTACATTCCTTTGAGGGTGATAGTGAAAAATGTCACCCTTAGGAATAATATCAACGTCTACTGCGCGTCGGTTGATATTCATATTCCCCAGGGTGACATTCTTCACTGTCAACCTCTCAGGGATATAATATAGGGCCTATTCATTCTCCTACCTCGGGAGGTAAAACAAACAGTTAAAGAAATTCGTTATTCGCACTCGTTTCTTTATCGGATTATTTTACCTCCCTTGGTTTATAAATCCCATATTTCAAATTGGAGAAATTTACTCTATATATTACATGCACTTCCATAGACTTTTAGTATAGTTTGGATCTTGAATTTTGTATCCAAATGCCTTTACAGTTGACTGTTCGCAGCTCCTGTTTACGGTTCAATCAGCGCAGTATTACAGAAGCTGGCTGGGAGAAAAAAAAATGGATGGGCGCCATTTTGAAAGCGCGTTATACAGTTTTGAATAAAAAGAGAAGAAACAAAGTGTTTCAGTGATTAAACAACTAAACATGGTAGAAATCATAGTATTTCTCTGTTATGCATGTAATATATTTAAATTTTAACGGTATGGCAAACAGTGTAGATCCTTATCAGATGATTTGTCATTAGCCATCCCATCATGAACTACACCGTTTGAATAACTATCAAGTATTTAAGTTTATAAGAGTAAAATGAAATAAAAACTATCTGATGAAGTATTTATCAACAACTACTTGTAACACACCAAACTTTAAAATATCAACACCTGCCTTCACGAAAACACCATATACGACATAAGAACGGCATGGAAATCAGATGAAAACAAGGTGGAGCCCGCAGAATTATTATCCGATGCCCATGCATCGATTAATCGATTGATTGTTTTGGCTTTATCCACGTGTCAAGCCTTGCGGATCATTTTTGTGTCGTCTCCAAGAGCAAACGAGGAAAGAGATAGAAGAGAGAGTAGAGATATAGAGAATACCAGGTTCGTGTCTTTTGATATCAAGTTTATCAGGCAAGGCTTCGAAAACGCTTGTAGAATCGCGAGGCTTGCCGAGCGATTCTACATGCGTTCTCGAAGCCGAGCCTGATAAATTTGATATCAAATGACCAAATCTGGTATTCTATTTATCAGTTTATCCACTTGTAAACGTTTTTAATTGGCAGTTTACGAACAGTTACCGATTGTCCTCAATGCGTCCCAACATTCCGGTGCAGGAATTAATCGACCGGTATATTTACAATCAGCTGACCGTTATTTTTCTGTTTATATTTTCAATGTATTTTTATGCAGTTTTTTCAAGTAATAATAACACGTTGGCCATTTTCCTGGTTGTCCGTTTCATTCATAAAAGTGCAATGTTACGTTGACGTGATAAAGCTCACTTAACCTGAGATAGCATATCTGTATCAGGTCAATGTGTTACAATGCACTATATACAGGGGTGTAACTGATAAAATGAAAGTGAATGACATGGGAGAAAGAGGAAAATGAATGTAAGAATGTGTAGAAACAGAACAAATAACAACGCCACCTGCTGCAAGAACAGTAAGTAAATTACAGTTTGGCACCCCAGTGACTCACGATACACGATACCTTTGCCTCCCCTAACCAGCCCGGATCAGAGCCCGCGAAAGTTTATGCAGAGAAGGCAGCATGCTTTCTGATTGGCAAGTCCTCGTTCTTCCTTAATTATAGACTGCTTTGCAAGATGTTCGTTGTCTTGAAGTTATGCATTTGACATGGTACTGCTTTTTGTCCCTTAGGGAACAGTATATTCAAACATATGACCTTAATGCGACAAGCCTAATCACCAACAAAAAAATCCGTGAGTAAATGTTGTTGCAGATTCAAAACAGTTTCCAAAGCTCCACAAAATAAAACACACTGTCGGTGGAACAAAATTTTATAATTTGTACGTTCTGTCAATTTATTTCATGTGCGCACCTGCACTTATGTTTATTTTCCATTAATAATAAATTTTACACGGGTCCTTCTGCCGGTCTCGGTAGCTCAGTCGGATGCGCGTCTGACTGGTAATCCGGTGGAAGCGGTTTCGATACCTGCCTGGGTCGCAACATTCTTTCGTGGAGATTGATCATGATATCTTTTCTTCTGTCATTCTCTCCCTTCCACTGATTCAAGAAGGGCAGCTGTCAGTTTCTGAGGAAAGAATGTGCACTGTACTTGTTAACCGCATACGCATAAGCCTACCCAGGTAAAGTGTGGATAGGTAAACTGACCGGCTCAAAATGACCTAAAATAGTGATGACTGGGCCGTTAAAACCAAAGCAAACAAACAATTCCTTTACAATATACATGAATGAAGTTGGGGATTAAGATAGCTGAGTTCACCGACAATGCAGTTCACTGACACGATTTTAAAAGACAGTCCGACGACACATTTAAAAACAGTTCATGGACCCATTAAGGTTCACCGAGATATTTTTAGATTGTCTAGCCAAAAATTGTTATCCTATATATAAATGACTAATTATGTTGTTAGTTATAAGACAAATGATGTTCACCGATGCTTTTTCTGAAAAAGGGATATCCTTTAGAGGCAAGAAATAAACTAAACAACCCAAAACCTTTAGTATTCGAAATCTACTCTCGAACGTTATCACCAGTGGCCCTCATAGGTTCAAAGTGGCAGAATGGAATCGACGATTCCAAAGGACTTAAAATAAAATCTACACTATGAGGAAAGGCATGAAAATTCTTTCACAGCGACCAAACCGTCCCACAACACCAGCTGTTGTTTATGTTTATAGAACAGAATACTTCAGAACGTACAAATACCACGTTTCGGGAACTTAGTCATATTCATTATAAAATGGTCATCGTTTGGAAGCAAAGCATGCACCACAGACCATAAAAGTATAAAGGGTAGAATTTTCCGAGCCAGACTAGCTAGTTTCGGCATATTAAGTATCTTCAGTGACCATCAAATACTATCAAGGTACCACAGTGGAATCAATGTTCCCAAAGGACAAGAAAATATAAACTACACTATGATGAATGGCAGTGAGACATTTTACGGCCGCCACACAGTCCCTTTACACCAGCTGTATAGTAATATGTTCTATAAATAGGACTGTTCTTTTGAAGCAAAGACAAAGAATACACCACAGAACTTCAAAGTACGAAGTGTAGGCCTACAGGTTTCTTGGCCAGACTGGCTACTTTCGGCCAATAAGGCCTCATCATTGACCATGAAATATTTTCTAGGTTCCACAATAGATATCAATGATCCCAAAGGACAAGAAAATATGAACTACACTTAACTACACTAGCCCGATTTAAGCTTGACTTAAACTGTCAACCAGATGCAAAATCTCCCCTGCGTCATCCAAAGTTCACAAACAATGCCCCATCAGCACGCTGTGTGTGAGACGGCTTTAAAATATTCGAGGCTCACTGATGAGGCCTAACTGGCCGAAACTAGCTAGTCTGGCCCATAAAACATTGTACTCTTTATATTTTCCAGATCTGTGATGTATTCCTTGCTTCCAAAGGATAACCCTTTCTAGAACACATCTAACGTGACTACAATTGGTGCCTGGGAATGTGTGGCGGCCGTAAAAAGTCTCCCTGCCCTACATCATAGTGTAGTTTATATTTTCGTGTCCTTTAGGATCATTGATTCCATTGTAAATTTTGAAAATATTTGAGGGTTACTGATGAGGCCTAATTGGCGGAAACTAGCCAGCCTGGCACAGAAAACATGTACATTATATATTTCCAGTTCTGGGGTGTATTCCTTGCTTCCAAAGGATAACCCTTTCCAGAACATATTTAGTATTGCATTAGCATTATTTAAACTTCTGCACATCACGAAAACATGCCTATATAATTTTGACAACTTAAACCCCACATTTACATGTATATATTAAAACTGGGGTTTACAGATTTATATATTATGTTCTTATTTCTGCTCAAAAACATAAATTGTGGGTACTCGTTAGAACCGCTGACGAGTACCAATAATCTATGTTTTGAGCAGAAATAAGAAAAACATAATAATTTTATTGGAAAATATTCATTTTTGGATGGTAAAATTTTCCAATAGATTTGAATAGGCGTGTTTTCGTTCAGAGGTTTTTCTAAAGCTTATTCATTGGCCCCAAGCAAAGAAAGCAAAGTACGGACAGTACCAGCAAATCGATTCCCGATGAGTGCAGGCTAGGAAAATGGACCTGAACGGGGTCTTGGACGGTTTCGTTCAACCTTAAAACCCTTGGATCAGTTGTTCAAAGCATCGTTTAACTTAACGAGCTCGTTAGTGGCCATATTGTTATGTGTTCTAGCAAGTAAAACATCGAAATTTTTGGTATTTTTTGTTGCAAAAATGTGAGCAGCTTTTGCATTTGCAACTGCTGCGCAAAATATTTGCAGTGTTAAACGATCAAAGATTTAAAGATAGGTTAACTAACCACGTTGTTAGTAGACCGGTCCCGATAGCTGAGTGTTCGCTCCGGGGAACGGGAGGTCACTTGTTCAATCCCGGGCCACGACATACGTTAGTCGTTAAAAATGGTACTAGCTGCTCCTCGGCTAGGACTGGTCGACCCAGTGTCAGGATAATGTGACTGGGTTTGGTATCATGTAATGTGTCTGGGACATGACACTTCAGTGAGGCAGCACTATAAAAGTGAGCATTGAGCTCCCTGTCGCAACCAGACACCGTCGTGATATGACTGAAAAATTGTTGAAAGCGACGTTAAACCCGAATTCACACACACACACACACACACACACACACACACACACACACACACACACACACACACACACACACACACACACACACACACACACACACACGAACGCACACACGCACGCACGCACGCACACACACACACACACACACCACGTTGTTAGTTTTGAAAGACTAGGTCCTGTACTTTAAGCATACATGTGGAATTTGATCTGGTGTACACAGTTTGCCAAACCCAGGACAGAGGACCTGCTCTGATCGGTTCTCAGGGTAACCCTTTTACACAATACTGAGGGAGGGGAGGGAGTGTTTGAGCTTTACGTCTCACCAACAGCTAAGGTCATACAGTGACGGGACCTCGGTTTACAGACTCATCGGAAAGTCTGGAGAAGCCCGGGATCGATCCTGCGACCCCTGGTATACAAGGCGAGTAGCATAACCACTACACCACGAAGGCTTCTTCACAATACTGACAAAACAACGCAAAAATAGCGCATACATAAATAACTGTTACATGTAACTGGGTGATCATCATGTATGGCGTATCGTGAACAGCAGGTTCAAGGTTAAACCTTATCTTGCTGAATATTCATTTAAGCAAAACCCATTTCTGTCTGTCAACCAATCAAATTACTTGATGTAATTTATTGCTACAAATTCATAAACTGAATGCCAAACAGTGTAGATCCTGATCAGGTGGCTTCTTCAGAAGCCACCTGATCTAGAACTACACTGTTTGCAAATATAGGGGTTGTCGTGAACAGCAAGATAAGGGTTAAACCTCAATTTGTTTTTGTTTGTTTTGAGGTTTGACATCCCCGTCAACACTGTATAGGTCATTTTAGAGACATTGCTTCCAATTTGTGGAACTTTTACACGACATGAAATGAGATGACATCTCAAGCCCTGTCGCCCAATGAAACCAATAGTGTTTATATGCATGGACGGTCCGACTCGCACCACTTTGCCTGGGCAGGCTTAGATCCTCTAAGCGGTTTACCAGTACTCCCGTGCGGTCGGTTTCAGCTCTGCGTGGACGCATCATGCAGCCCATATATTTCTTCAAACCCCGATGGGCGGGGGCCGACAAAACTCAATCTGTATAGAGTAAATTGGCGTTTACCTATGTATACCATCAAGTTAACAAATCCGTGAAATAAACACCCCATACACCCCACTTTATAAGGAGAAAACTGCGGTTTACGGGGGTATACATTGTTTTATTTCTGCTCCAAGATATAGGCTGTGGGTGCTCGTTAGAACCGCCTCATTGTTTGCAGTATATATAAGAAAAATATCACGGATTTGTATCAGGAAAGTAGCCATTTTGGAGTTATGAATAATGCATTATATCGCACGGGTGTGTCAGCGTCATGTGACAAAACAGATTGCCTTCTTCTTTTTGATAACATATTTTACTTTTCCTCAAACATATAATGCTGGATGCGCATTTACCGATCGTTCATCAGAGTCGGACGAAAACCAGGGTACACGGAGAAAAATAACCTTACCTTCCGTTGCAGAGCTTGGCGACTCACAGTATGACCGACCCCTAGCGTGGCTCGAACCCACTGTAGAGACACAATGTGCTGCATACACAATATGCAAAGAGAGGGAGAACATTACGTACCCAACCTACACAATATTAACTGTTCATTAGAGCGCCCGCTAGTGTTTGGAAGGTCGTTGGTTCGAGCCCCGCTGTGGCCAGAATAGTTTCGAACCTAATCGGCATAGTTAAATGTAAATCAAACAATAAAAGTGATTATAGTGTGCATCTTCTGATCTTATGCAACCCGGAAAAAATATTTGGGAATAATTCCAACTCTCCATCATTTTATTCCATCACGTGAACAAGTCCGTGAAATGAAGACCCCCCTAAACCCCACTTTATATAGAGAAAACTGGGGTTTAGGGGGGTATTCATTATTTTTCTTATTTCTGCTCCCAGACATAGGTTGTGGGTACTCGTTAGAACCGCCTCATTGAGGCGGTTCTAACGAGCACACACAACCGATGTTTTAAGCATTTATAGGAAAAATATCAAGGATTTCATCAGAAAAGTAGCCATTTTGAAGATGTGAGAAATGCACTATGCCGTACGGGTGTGTTATCGTAATTCATTTCGAGCAACTTGTATGGTTGAAATTAAAATTTTATACTTCGACAAATTCCGTCATTACGAAAACACGCCTCCGGCCACTGTCCATCGGGGCTTGAAGAAATATATGGGCTGCATGATGCTTTCACGCAAAGCTGAAACCGACCACACACGAGTACTGGTAAACCGATTAGAGGATCTAAGCCTGCACAGGCAAGCGGTGCGAGTTTATAAACTATCTTGGTTTCATTGGGCGACAGGGCTTAAGATGTCATTTCATCTCAATGTCGGATAAAAGTCCCACAAAATTGGAAGCAACGTCTCCAAAATGACCTATACAGTGTTGACGGGGACGTTAAACCTCAAATCAAACAAACAATCGAAAACACGCCTATACGAATATTTTGTAATTTTTACCGCCGAAAAATAAAACACGAAAATTTTAAGATGAAAATTTCTGATATTTTTCTTATTTCTCATTAACATATAGATTATGGGTTCTCGTTAGGAATGCCTTTTCTCATCTAACGAGTACCCATAATCTAGATATTGTATATCAAACTCATAATCTATATCTTGTCGATCGCCGGCCTCGGTAGCTCAGTCGGATGCGCGTCTGACTGGTTATCAGCAGGACGCGGGTTCGATACCTGCGGGTTTGGCAACATTCTTTCGTGGAGATTGAACATGAAATCTTTACTTCAGTCATTCTCTCCCTTCCGCTGATCCAAGAAGGGCAGTTGTCAGTTTCTGGCGAAAGAATGTGCACTGCACCCGCTTACGTATAATCTTGCCCATGGCAGGAAAATTGTGGATAGGAAAACTGACCGACTCAATGACTTAAAAAAGTCATGACTAGGCCGTTAAACTCCAACACAAGCAAATATTTGTCTATCAACTCGTCTATCTAATTCAGGTTTTTTTACCAAGATGTTAAACTGTCTGTTTAACACAGCTGGGGCCAGTTGTTCAAAGCATCGTTAGCTTAACGAGCTCGTTAGTGGTCAAATTGTTAACTGTTTTAGCAAGAAGAATATCGAAAATTTTGGTATTTTTGCTGAAAAAATGTGAGCAGCTTTTGCGTCCGCAAAAGCTGCTCACATTTTTTCAGCAAAAATATTTGTGTATTTGCCATATTTAACGATCAAAGTTTTAACGATTCGTTAACTAACGACGTCGTTAGTTTTGAACAACCGGCCCCAGGTCGGATACCATGGCAAACACTGCCAGCCCAGATCAAACGCCACAGAACGCTGTGAATGATCAGGGCCAGTCATCTTCGCTAACATAATTTTCTGTAAAAATACAATACAAGAGGGCCATGATGGCCCTTGATCGCTCACCTGATCCATAGTGTAACAAGTGGACCCCAGGGAGGGCCATTATTGGCCCAAGGCCTTTAATGAGCATAATGTTGAGGGAGGTCTTAAAGGTGAAGCTTCATACCAAACATCAACAAAGACTATAATTTGAACAATCTAGGCAAAGGTCCACTAGATGAAGCTACACACCAAATATCAAAAACCTGGGCCTTGCGGTTTCTGAGAAGAAGATTTTTATAAAGATATTCCCTACATAAGCCTATGCACTAGGGCTATATAAGTCTATGTAAAACCAAAGAGCCCCGGGGTAGGGGGCATATTTGGCCCCAGGGCTATAATTTGAACAATCTTGGTAGAGGTCCACTGTATGACGCTTCATACGCTATTAATCCATCCACTGGTTAAGCAAGAGAAGCTCTGGTGGCCATTTTGTTAACCCAAGGAACAGTATGAGCAATTTTGGTAAGGGGTCACCAAACGAACATTCCTGTGAAATAATTTTAAAATCCATCAACTGGTTAAGGAGAAGAAGTCGTTTTAAGGTTTTTCTAAATTTTTAGCTCTGGTGCCATTTTAATCACCCGAGCGAAACGGTATGAGCAATTTTGGCAGAGGTTCACAAAAGGAACATTCCTGTGAAATAATTTCAAAATGCATCCACTGCTTAAGGAGAAGAAGTCGTTTTAAAGGTTTTTCTAAATTTTTAGCTCTGGGGCCATTTTGTTCACCCGAGCGAAACGGTATGAGCAATTTTGGAAGAGGTTCACAAAAGGAACATTCCTGTGAAATAATTTCAGAATCCATCCACTGGTTAAGAAGAAGAAGTCGTTTTGAGGTTTTTCTAAATTTTTAGCTCCGGGGCCATTTTGTTCACCCGAGCGAAACGGTATGAGCAAGTTTGGTAGAGGTTCACAAAAGGAACTTTCCTGTAAAATAATTTCAAAATCCATCCACTGGTTAAGGAGAAGAAGTCTAAGGGTTTTCTATTTTTAGCTCTGGTGGCCATTTTGTTCACCCGAGCTGAACGGTTTGAGCAATTTTGGTAGAGGAACCCAAGGAACATTCCTGTGAAGTAATTTCAAAATCCATCAACTAGTTAGATGAAAAAGTCGTTTAAAGTTTTTTTTCTATTTTTAGCTCTAGTGGCCATCTTGTTCACCCGAGCTGAACGGTTTGAACAATTTTGGTAGAGGGTCACCCAAGGAACGTTCCTGTGAAGTAATTTCGAAATCCGTTTAGTGGTTAAGGAGATGAAGTCCTTTAAAGGTTTTTTCTATTTTTAGCTCTGGCGGCCATTTTGTTCACCCGAACGGAACGGTATGGGCAATTTTTCTAGAGGTTCACCAAAGGAATATTCCTGTGAAATAATTTCAAAATCAATCCACTGGTTAAGGAGAAGAAGTCGTTTAAAGGTTTTCTAATTTTAGCTCTGGCGGCCATTTTGTTCACCCGAGCGGAACGGTTTGAGCAATTTTGGTAGAGGGTCACCCAAGGAACATCCCAGTGAAATAATTGCAAAATCCATCCACTGGTTAAAGAGAAAAGTCGTTTAAAGGTTATTCTAGCTCTGGTGGCCATCTTGTTCATCCGAGCGGAACGGTTTGAGCAACTTTGGTAGAGGGTCACCCAAGGAACATTCCTGTGAAGTAATTTCAAAATCCATCCACTGGTTAAGGAGAAGAAGCCGTTTAAAGGTTTGTCTTTTTTAGATCTAGTGGCCGTCTTGTTCACCCGAGCGGAACGGTTTGAACAATTTTGGTAGAGGGTCACCAAAGGAACATTCCTGTGAAGTAATTTCGAAATCCGTTGACTGGTTAAGGAGAAGAAGTCCTTTAAAGGTTTTTCTATTTTTAGCTCTGTTGGCCATTTTGTTCACCCGAGCGGAACGGTATGAGCAATTTTGGGAGAGGTTCACCAAAGAAACATTCGTGTGAAATAATTTCAAAATCCATCCACTGGTTAAGGAGAAGAAGTCGTTTAAAGGTTTTTCTAACTTGAGCTCTGGCGGCCATTTCGTTCATACGAGCAGAACGGTTTGAGCAATTTTGGTAGAGGGTCACCCAAGGAACATTCCAGTGAAATAATTTCAAAATCCATCCACTGGTTAAGGAGAAAAGTCGTTTAATTGTTATTCTATTTTTAGCTCTGTAGGCCATCTTGTTCATCCGAGCGGAACGGTTTGAGCCATTTTAGTAGAGGGTCAGCCAAGGAACATTCCTGTGAAGTAATTTCAAATTCCATTCACTAGTTAAGGAGAAGAAGTCGTTTAAAGGTTTTTCTATTTTTAGCTCTGGTGGCCATCTTGTTCAGCCAAGCGAACTATTTGAGCAATTTGGTAGAGAGTCACCCAAGAAACATTCCTGTGAAGTAATTTCGAAATCCATTTACTGGTTAAGAAGAAGTCCTTTAAATGTTTTTCTATTTTTAGCTCTGTTGGCCAATTTGTTCACCCGAGCGGAACGGCTTGAGCAATTTTAGTAGAGGGGCACCCAAGGAACATTCCTGTGCAATAATTTCAAAATCCATCCACCGGTTAAGGAGAAGAAGTCGTTTAAAGGTTTTTTATTTTAAGCTCTGGCGGCCATTTTGTTCACCCGAGCGAAACGGTTTGAGCAATTTTGGTAGAGGGGCACCCAAGGAACATTCCTGTGCAATAATTCCAAAATCCATCCACTGGTTAAGGAGAAGGAGTCTTTTAAAGGTTTTTCTATTTTTAGATCTGGCGGTCATTTTGTTCACCCGAGTGGAACGCTTTAAGCAATTTTAGTAGGAGGTCAGCCATGGAACATTCCTGTGATGTAATTTCAAAATCCATCCACTGGTTAAGTAGGAGAAGTCGTTTAAAGGTTTTTCTATTTTTAGCTCTGGTGACCATCTTGTTCACCCGAGCGGAAAAGTTTGAGCAATTTAGGTAGAGGATCACCCAAGGAACATTCCTGTGAAATTAGATCAAAATCTGTCAGGCAGTTTTGGAGAAGTTGTTTAAAGCAAAAGTTGACGACGGACGACGGACAAATATGATCTTTAAAAGGGTTATCCTTTGGAAGCAAGGAATACACCACAGAACTGAAAAATATGGAGTGTACATGTTTTCTGGGCCAGACTAGCTAGTTTCGGCCAATTAGGCCTCATCAGTGACCCTCAGATATTTTCAAAATTCCACCATGGAATCAATGATCCCAAAGGACAAGAAAAATATAATCTACACTATGATGTAGGGCAGGGAGACGTTTTACCGCCGCCACACATTCCCACACACCAGCTGTAGTGAAGTTAAATATGATCTTTAAAAGGGTTATCCTTTGGAAGCAAGGAATACACCACAGAACTGAAAAATATGGAGTGTACATGTTTTCTGGGCCAGACTAGCTAGTTTCGGCCAATTAGGCCTCATCAGTGACCCTCAGATATTTTCAAAATTCCACCATGGAATCAATGATCCCAAAGGACAAGAAAAATATAATCTACACTATGATGTAGGGCAGGGAGACGTTTTACCGCCGCCACACATTCCCACACACCAGCTGTAGTGAAGTTAAATATGATCTTTAAAAGGGTTATCCTTTGGAAGCAAGGAATACACCACAGAACTGAAAAATATGGAGTGGACCGATCCAAAAGCTCACCTTGAGCACTTCGTGCTCAGGTGAGCTAAAAAACGAAAAATAGGCCTACCGCCCATGTTATGAAAAATGGACTTGTCCAACATATAGGAGTAGAAAAGTTCACTAGTTTTGTTTGATTTGATGTTTAACGTCCCCGTCAACACGGTATAGGTCATTTTTGAGGCGTTGCTTCCAAGTTTATGGGACTTTTACCCGATATTAAAATGAAATGACATCTCAAGCCCTGTCGCCCAATGAAACTGACTTGAACTAGTATACTTCGAGACTGGCATAATTTCACACTCGACTGAATGCATATATTTATCTTCGACGTTTTCCGAAGAGGTCGATATTTTTATTCATTACATGGAGGTTGGTATGTAGATCGCTATTCACAAGATGCCGAAAATTCACGAGAAGATTACGAAAACCGATTTATTAGGCGGTAACATTAACTAATTTATTTTTTGCATAGAGGGCAGTCCCATGTCAAATTTCACCTGCTATATACAATGGGTTAAGTTTGTTGAAACGATCACGTGTGCTTTCAAATAAAGCGCAGCACAGGTTCAAGTTCACTGGTGGAACACTCATGTTAGACGCTTCAAGTCTAATGAGGTTGGTGTCCTAGTACTGACTTTGATTACATAACGTTATCTTGGCCCACCCATCGTTTCCCGGGTGAATGTATTGCCGGATAGATGTGTGTCATCTCATGTGTGCCGCGACAGGAAAATGTATACCTTCGAAACTTTGCGCACAATGAAGAGAAAATCAATCTGTTCTTTACGTTTCAAGAAACTCTATAAGGGATATTATATGTCCTTAACGCCAAACGAAGACTCTGATCAGCCTGCGCGCATGTGCAGGCTGATCCGAGTCTTCGGTTGGCATACATGTCATAATATGCAACATCGTTTGGCGCTGGCCGTAGTGCCTTGTTAGAGTTGGGCCGTTTTTAGGTAAAACGCATCAACTGACTTATGTGAACAGCGCAGAATGAGATAAACTTGCATTCCTGTGCAGGCATAACTTGAATAAAACTTGTCTTCTGATAATCTTCGGTTAGGTGGCGTGCGTGCGGTTCACTCTTAGTAACAAAAGACGTGCCGTTTTCCGGCCACGCGACCAAGCATGCGCGAGACCTATATAACACCCGTAACATCAGCTAACAAACGGGACTAGTCACAGACCCACCAAGGCGGAGGTAAGTTATTTTGATACCCGGATCATTGTAGTTGTTTTTTGCTTTTTTTTGTTTTTGTTTTAGTTTTGGTTTTGCTCGCGTATGTAGCCGTACATATATTCCTATGTACAACGTTTCATCACGTTTTACGAAACGTAATGCGTTCTGTTACGTTTCTAAAACATAGTAAACGTAAACCTCAGTACGGCTTATTAAGCCATATATAGCTCTATGTAATTCGTTTTCACTGCGTTTATTGCTGTCCTGCTACAGTGTATGTTTTAAAGAACGCAGTAAATACTAACCCTCGCTGACACTTAGGAATAAATTTGCACCTGCGGAGCAAATTCATTCCATAGAGAACAGAGGGTCTGCATTTATATGAAGCAAACAATAAGTTTCGCAATACGAAAACACGCCTATTCAAATATATGTATAATGGAAAATGTCACCCACCAAAAAATGAAACTTTTCAGATAAAAACTCTGACATTTTTCATATTTCTGCCCCAAACATAAATTTTGGGTGCTAGTTAGGACCATCTCACCGAGGCGGTTCTAACGAGTACCCACAATATCTGTTTTTGAGCAGAAATAAGAAAATTAAATGTATACGCCTGTAAACCCAGGATAAAAGTTTGGTTTAAGGAGGTCAAAATGATATAAGCGTGTTTTCGCGATGGGAAATGGCATCACTTGTACAAATAGTGGCAATATAATATGTAGGTGTGAAAATTCTCCTTAAGTAACAGCTAAAAAGCTGGTTTTTCAGATGAACATTTTGATTTTGTTTGTTTGATTTGATGTTTAACGTCCCCGTCAACACTTTAAAGGTCATTTTGGAGACGTTGCTTCCAATTTTGTGGGACTTTTGCCCGACATTGAGATGAATTGACATATGAAGCCCTGTCGCCCAATGAAACCAATAGGGTTTATTAGCATGGACGGTCCGCCTCGCGTCGCGGTTCCTGGACAGGCTTAGATCCCCTAAGCGGTTAACAGTACTAGTGTGCGGGCCGGATTCAGCTTTGCGTGGAAGCATCATGCAGCCCATATATTTCTGCAAGCCCCTATGGGCGTGGGCCGTTTTAGATGAACATACAGAGATTGCTAATACATGCATTAGTCATGCACGCATAATGTCGCCGTTTTTATATTGTACATTACCATGTCATAATCAAAGCACTGATGGTGCTGGCGGTCGATTGTCTCTCAAATGGGCCTGAACGGGGACTAGGAATGTTTCGTTTAACCCTTAAATTCCTTGACTATAAGCAAACTGTGTAGACCCTGATCAGAGACGCTGCGTGTTTCCGCGTCTCACCCTAAAATTCCTCTACTGTAAGCAAACAGTGCAGATCCTGATCAGACGCCGCGTTCTGCGGCGTCTGATCTGCGTATACACTGTTTGCCAAGCCCAACCCGCGAATCTAGCACTGATTCTTACGCAACACGCTGACCTCACTGCGATAAAATTCTATAAATAAGTTACATGGATTTCGTACAAATCAGTGATAGTCGCGTGGACTCCAGCACTAATAAAAGTTCGTCCTTATAACTTTGGGTCGATTGATAAAAACAATCGACCCAAAATGATGTGTCGTCCGTGATAAGCATATTATCTTTTTTTCTGCATTAAACCTTTCCTATCTTGAGCCAACATCATGTTAACAAGTCGGTGAAATAAACACCCCCTTAAACCCCACTTTATATAGAGAATACTTGGTTTCACGAGAGTATTTTTTTTCTTATTTATGGTCCAAGACATAGGCTGTGGATACTCTTTAGAACCGCCTAACGGGTACCTACAACCTATGTTTAAAGTATACCAATGAATACTATCACAATCAGAAAATTAATCGTTTTAAATACATGAAAAATAGAAGTGAAGGCAATGATCAGCAATCGATACAATTAACCCACATCTCCCATCAGTGACACCAAAGGGAAAGAAAAACAAACAAGAAATAACTAGACCATGATGGCAACATCAATAGCGAAAAGCCAATGCAAAAGGATTTTTACTTTCCCACAGAATGGCCAAAGCATAGTAATCATTCCAACGGACCATTCAAACCAGGAAAGCCTCGATAGCGCAGTGGTTAACGCGTTCGTCTCATGATCGAGAGGTTGTGCGTTCGAATCTGGCACCCGGTACCGAGGTGTGTCCTTGGGCAAGACACGTAATGACACTGCCTCACTCCACCCAGGTGTAAATGGGTAGCAGTGGTGAAATAGTCACAGCCCCTCGCTCTCGCGCGCGTGAAAACATCCGGAATGAGTGTTCGAGAGCGATTAGATAAGCTTGAACCTTCCATCGCAATCGAACTAAAATAAATTAGTATAAACTAAACCAGGAAAGACCGAGAAGGTAAGAATTTAGCTCAGATTACTGAAAATATGTTTAAATAAATATCGCAAAGACTTGCAATTTCGTTGTTTTCTGGTGTATAAAAGGTTGCCTGTTATTGTTTACGCTTGCAAATTAGGGACCTGAAAAGTAGGTCCGGTCTATAAACGGTCACTACACGTATTATAGGTCAGTAGAAAGTATTATAGGTCACTACCAATAATAGCGTGCAGTTATTCGACCTCCTTTATTAGGTTACTAGAATGCCTGATTGCGGTATAAAAATAAAAGAAGCGATACACACACTCAAAAGACAAACCATAACAAAAATAAACCACGACAGAAGAACCGCCCGAAACCAATTCAACTCCATCGGGAGGGGGGGGGGGGGGGGGGGGTGGAGATGAAAAATGCTGACAATTTTTTCATATTTCTTAACGAGCTCCTATATTTTAAGCAGAAATAAGAAAAATAATATTTACCCTGTACACCCCTGTTTTACCATTTAAAAGTGGGGTTCAATGTGGTCAGAATTATATAGGCGTGTTTTCGTGATGTCCGTCGCGATTTAGACAAATAATTTGTTCAGTCCGCATCAAGGCCTCCAAACTCATCAGTGCAACATCTCCGAGTACTTAAACACTGCATTTTGTCAAACGGATGTGATATCGCCATTGAAATTGTTGTTGTACAGTCAAATGTCGGTACAAAGAGGGTGTATGTTTTCTTTTCCTTCAGCATTTCAGTGGTTTCTTGCTGTCGAGTCCTCACCATTGTTTCATCTCTATAGTTGATTGGTTTTTGTGTTCACTGAGATGTTAGGTTGCACGGATGAGTTAGGAGGCCTTCATGCGGACTGAACAAATTATTTATCTAAATCTCGACAGAAGTGAGGGCGAGGATTGTGGCCACGTAAATCGATTTAAACCCCCACTGGATTTCGTGTCACTGACTGTTCCAAAGCGGTTCTTCTGTCGTGGTTTATTTTTGCTATGACTTGTCTTTGAGTGTGTGTATCGATAATATAATTTTGATTTGCAAATTGGCCTTTTGTGGGAAAGTAGATGTCCTTTTGGCTTTCCGCTATTGGTGTTTCCATTAGGGTTTGGTTGTTTCGTGTTTGTGTTTCTTTTCCTTTGGTGTCTTTGATGGGAGCTGTGGGTTAACCCTTTTTGTACCAAAAGGGGTCTTCCTCCTTATATATAACAGGAGTCCATTTCAAAATTTAGGGGCGACAGGTTGTGGTATCTTCAAAATTGATTTGGAAACTGGCTGAACTTCCTGCAAATAGGGTAGGCCCTGATCAGACGCCGCGTTCTGCGGTGTCTCATCTGGGCCTGCACTGTTTGTCAAGGTACCCCTGTTGGGGTTTCCGGTACAAAATGGGTCCGCTTCTATTTTGTCTGTATTAAATTACACTACAAACTCTAACAACACTTGTCAAGGTCCGAAACAGAAACAGTGTTACATGTACAGTTAAATTCCGCTGTTGAGGGGAATGGGGACACCTGGCAGATTGTTTCCGCCATTTTTCCAAGGGAGACAATTTTCGGGACTTACTGTTCGCTTTTCTATAAGCCATGTCCTACAGAAAGAGGGATCTACTCCTGAGGAGCAAATTCTTTCCTTTAAGATTTGACCCGGCCGTCGCCGATCGGGGCTTGAAAAAATAGATGGGCTGCATGATGCTTCCACGCAGAGCTGAAATCGACCGCACACAAGTACTGGTAAACACCTTAGAGAATCTAACCCTGCCCAGGTAAAGCGGTACGAGTCGGAACGTTCATGTTTAGAAACCCTATTGGTTTCATTGGGCGACAGGGCTTGGGATGTCATGTCACGTCAATGTCGTGTAAAAGTCCCTCAAAATTGAAAGTAACGTCTCCAAAATGACCTATACAGTGTTGACGGGCACGTTAAACCTCAAATCAAACAAACAAAATTAAGAACTGACCCCTATTGACATGGGAGACAAAATACTTTAGCAGGAGTTGCCTCCCCTGAAGGTGTTCCCCCATTAAGACAAGCTGAAAGTAAAACTATTTCTTCTTCTCAATCACATATAAAGAATCAGCTTTTCTTCCTTTGTATTTTCGACACCCAGTATCTTGGACTAGTAAGAGACCGTTTTTGGAACTGTTCAAAAGTGATCTTATGACCTCGTATTAATAGTACCAAAGGTGGTCTTAATATAGAAATTGTAATGTAGTTACATTATACACACAGCCAACTATATGAAAACAAACATGGTTAGACTATACAGAAAATGACACTTGTGTTATTTTATTTTCTCTAAATTCTAAGCTATTTGGCATCACTTTATAAACGGTGTTATATCGAACCCCGTTTTTAATGAACAGTGGTATAAAGAGGACTATAAGCAAACAGCTTTGTGGGACACGTAAAAGAAAAGAACGAAAATATCACTAGATTTACAGAGATGTGGTTGCTACATGTGGTTGTTCTGATCCTTGGCATGCTACGAAGTACGTCTGGCGAACTGCGATATTCCGGAAATGGAGAGAGTAAGTTCCCTTTTATCTTAGGATGCATTCCACACTTTATTGTCCATTTCGACATCTGCATGGACGTCACACAAATGAAATGCAAACGCACATTAATTATAACAGTACACGTCCATCAAGTACCATATCAACAAATTGTGAACATACCAAATGATAAATTAAGTTAAATACATGTATGAATATCATAAAACGCACTGCAATCTATGTAAATGTGTTGTTACACTTATGTAAATAATACCCCACCCACCTCCGACTGCGTCCAATTTTATCTAAAAATGGGGCAGGGGCCAAGAGATTATCCTAAACAAAACTGGAACAGTAACAGTTGATAAGTTGACAGAATAACTACAGAATATTACTTGTATATAGAAATGAATACAGAAATAAATCTTAAATGTCATGTTGGTTCTGCAGTAAAATCCAGTCAAAAGCATGCTACATTTTGGACAGGGTAAAAGCCGACACCAGGCAGAAATCATCAGATCCATTTACATACAGTCGCGTGATAGTTAACCCAATCATAGTTGATAAATTTGCTTCCTTCTTTGGGTCGGGTCTCTGACTCTGACGGCTCAAGCCTAAAGACTAACTTAAACGTTTACTTTTGTGATGGCGGTTGGTGCCTAGTGGTTTGTCTCCGGTGGGGCCCAACGGAGCCAATGCTGCCGAGTCCCCAACGTTGTTTCATCTCTGTATTCGTTTGATATTTTATGTTCTCGGAGACGTTGCACTCATGAGCTAGAAATCCTTCATGCAGACTGAACAAATTATTAATCTAAACTGCGATAAAACCAAAGGCGTAAACTCGATTTCAGACCCCCACCCCACCCATCCACCCGGCCACACCGCAGTAAAAAATGTTTTACTGACCATTCCAAGGCAGTTCTTCTGTCGTGGTTTATTATTGTTATAGTTCGTCATTTCTTGTGTTTATTGCTTTGGATTGCCGTTTGGCTATTCAGTGGGAAACTAACTGTCAATTTGGCTTTCCGCCTTTTGACGTTTTCATTAAAGTGAGGTTAATTTATATTCGTGTTCCTTTACCTTTTATGTATTTGATAGGTGTGAGGTAATTGTGTCGATTCCCGATCATTGCCTTCATTTCTTTTTTCTTTTTTAGTACAGTCATGCGACCTCCAGAAAAGAAAGCCTCGCATTTTATACCTTTTCCTCAACGAGTTTAATAAATTGTGGATGAATAAATAGAGGATCTAACATGATTTTCATGCATTGTTGAATTTATTAAACGAGTTGGGGAAGAGGGATAAAATGCGAGGTTCTGTCGAGCATTTTATCCATTTTCCTCAACGTGTTTAATAAATTCACTAATACATGAGCACGAATGCAAGATACTATTTATCATATGACATTTAAAACGCATTTTATTCAAAATCGTTTTGCAAAAATGCCATTAGTAAACGCGACGTCGTTAATAATAAGTATTATTATATATAATACAATCTCAATACAAACAAACAAACCACTACTACTACTTATGGGGCGTATGTAACTAATTTACATATTTAATCCACTAGTGGATTATCGAATTTATTACATGGCGTTCTTTCATTCTCAGACGCGACGTCACATGATAAAGAATCTTACGCAATGGTCATTTCATATGAAATTCACGAAACTCTCCAAAGCTAGTTGGATAAATTTTATATGAAATGACCACTCGTATCGTCTCTAAAGGAACCATGCCCAATTCTTATACATTTTTCGTTTGAAGGCATGGTCGCAGCCTTTGCATTCACACATCTAAAGGGTCCGAATATGTTAAGCAATGGAATGAACTCAAGTGATCGCTGATCTCTAGATAATATTGCTAGAAAGCATTCCAAAAAAACAAAGTCCGGGTGTTAGTGTGTCAAAGTGGCACAGGATTGCGTCGTTCTGGTGACGAAGTAACTTTTATAGGCAAGACTGCCAGCGGACAGCAGGGAAACATTTTAGAAAATTTTGATGATATCACAGAGGCTTTTTGTGACTCGAACTTTTGATTGACCTTAACTGTTCATATTGTTTGTTGGAATTTACATAGATAATGATAATAATAATAATTATGATACTATTATAACTACTACTACTACAACTACTACTGACAATAATTTAAATAATAAAACGAAGATGATGATACTTACACTGTTACTAATTTTTCTAATACTACTACTATTACTGGAACCCGCCGATCGGGGCTTGAAGAAATAGATTGGGCTGCATGATGCTTTCACGCAGACCTGAAATTGACCGCACATGAGTACAGGTAAACCGGTGAGGAGGTCTTAGCCTACCCTGGCAAAGTGATCCGAGTCGGGACTTTCCTATATATAAACCTTTTGGTTTGCTTGGGTGGCAGGGCTTGAGATGCCATTTCATCTCATTGTCGGGTAAAAGTATCACAAATTGGAAGCAACGCCTCCAAAATGACCTTTATAATGTTGTCAGGAACATACAATCTCAATAGAAACAAACAAACCACTACTACTGATGATACTACTTATAATAACGAAAATAATAATTTTAAAAATAAAAGCGATGACAATAATAATTAAACTCTTACTACTACTCCTACAACTACTACAACTCCTTTCTACTATAATAATAATAATAATGATCATCATCAAATCGATGGTAATAATAATTTTATCTTGCTACTACTCCCAAATCTACTACTACTACTACTACTACTATTACTACTACTACTACTACAAATACTACTACTAATACTACTAATACTACTAATACTACTACTACTACTACTGCTGCTTCTATTACTGTACTACTACCACTACTTAAACTATTAACGTGATGAAAATAAAGTGAATAAACACTAGCTAATATTGTTTGTAGGAAACAACATTTATCAATAACAATGATAATACTGATTACAACGATAATAATAATATTACTATTACTACAACTACTACTAATATAAATAATAATTATAACGTGTTGTTCTTGATGTTGGAAAGGAGTGTGCTAAGTATAAAGCAGAGCAGCCTTTTTGTTGATTGGGCTTGTCGGTATTTTTATTTTGCTAAAGCTGTGCTCACTCATGCACTGATCAGTCATGGTGGAGTTCAGCTCTGTGAAATATACATTGTTAAATTCAACACTGGTTCTACGTCTATTTAGATATTAAATCTGTGGAATTCAACAAAAAGAACAAAAACTGTACAACGGGAATTTGATACTGCAAAGTCAGTGTTCTTGTAATTCTAGTTGATGAGTTTATAACTCAAAGGCTTAAATAATCAGAAATCATTGCCTGTTTCTTTCCGAAATGGTTCAATGTAATCAGAATCGAGTCTAAACTTTTCTTGTTAAAATGTTAGCGCATGGCGAACAAAGTCATTCACAATAACCCGCCTGGGATTGTGGCTATTGTATGTAAAACTGAAGTAGAAGAACCCGGACCCAAAAGTTACCCAGCAGCTCATAAACTTTGGCTCGCTCATACTGAATTAGCCATTGTTTGGATTTAAAAAAAAAATACATGCTAGACGGCGTAAGCAGTTTTGCTAAACCAGTACCGCTTTTGAAGAGTCACAATCCAATCGAGATGTACATCTACATATACATCATCAAGGTATTGAAGGTAAATCGTGATAACATTCCGCGTTTCGTTTCGATTCTTGAGAAATCCGAAATTCGTTGTGTTAAAAACATTTTCCGTGAAACATTAATGACATGAACTCAGATGGCTCGTTTTCCATGGTAAATTCGAACACGTCCCGACGGTCTCCCCTGCCACCAGGTTTCATTTTTTAAGGGATTTATTTTATCTTGAATAAAAAAAGAACAATTAAGGGATAGGTTTTATTTTCCTGTTTTAGCTTGAAACGGTATTATGTATGTACTCATTAGAATCGCTAATGAGTACATACAAGATACCTTTATCTTTCAGAAGGCAGAAATATTATCCCAAATACGCCTCCTGACCTGACGATAAAACGAACCCTCTATAGCCCGAACTACCTCTGCCTCGAACAAGTTGCCATGGTCCGAAATGCGTTCGAGCAAGTAAAGTCTAACTGTATATTTCAGCAAGAGAATTTTGGCAATCACAAGCAAGAGATGACCTGAACAGAGCAAAATCAATCAAGCTAAATATTAATGTGGCAAAGAACGTCATTTTATTTATCGGCGATGGCATGGGAATGTCTACGATCACTGCTGGTAGAATATTAAAGGGACAGTTACAGAACAAGACAGGCGAAGAAACAGTGTTAAGTTTTGAGACGTTCCCTCATGTCGGCCTGTCAAAGGTACGTTTGCATCTTGTCATACCTGACAAGCTTCTGTCAGTCAGTCATTTATTTTAAAACATTATGAATGACTGTTACAGCAGCAATAACCGTATCGGAACATCTCACATTTTATATAATTACATATTTTGCATCAGAAAGAAACGTCATTTTCAGAGACTTGAAAGCAATGTCCGACAAGTGGGTGTTATCCTAATGTTTGTTAGTGTTGAGATTTTACGTCCCCGTCAACACTTTTTTGGTAATTGTGGAGGCGTTTTTTGGGTCGATCGGTTTACGATCGACCCAAATTTATTAAATGGCCAAACGGAATTAATGCAGTTGTACACGTGACCATCACTGATTTGGGAAAAACCAATATTATGTTTTATTAATAGAACTTGAAACGTTGGCTATTTTTATCGATGCAACAAAAACTATCCATAGAGTCTTGACAGGAACTATCTATAGAGACTATCACTGAAATATTAGGTTTTATTAATAGAACTTGAAACGATGCGCTAGTTTTATCGATGCAACAAGAGCTATCTATAGAGTCTTGGCAGGAATCTGTGCTGGATAATACCCAGATCAGACGCCGCGGAATATGGTGTCTGATCACCAAGTTGCACAGGAACGTCACTGTTTGCTTAAATAGTGGCATTTGAGGGTTAAACGAAATACCATAAGAATGCCAGGCCACGATGTCACGTGACGTCTGTCGGAACATTCTATTTATAAAACTGTTATATATACAAATGTATGCCAAGTCGAGGAAAAATAGACTTTTCGCACTCCTGCTAAGAACTTAATTTTCTAACCCTGAAATGTTTAAGTGCAAAAATGAGTAGCTCAGACTTTATAGGTGGTATCGTTATTAGACATACAGCGTAGACCAAGATCGGATATAGAGTACATTGCTTCTGATCAGGTCGGCACTGTTCGTCATATGTATGCAACAACAGTTTTGAACACGATTCAGGGCCGTACGCAGACTCTGAAACGGGGCGGGTTGGGGATGCGAATTTCAAGTATTTTGCGGAGGGCGAAAAACTATGAATCTGAAATAATTTTAAAAAGATGGGAGGGGGCTGCGTTTGCTCCCTCCCCACTCTGTTGAGCAAAATCCAAGTACTACCCTAAGACGTCAGAGCGCAACGTAAGAAGACAATTCTGGACTGTGCGTATTTGTTTGGAATAAGGTTTAACGTCCCCGTCAACACTGTATAGCTCATTTGGTTACGGGACTTTCAGCTCTGCATCATGCAGCCTTTCTATTTATTCAAGCCCGCATGGGCGAGGGCGGATGGACTGTGCTTGTACACTTGGGGATTGGAAAACAGAATCTACATAATCAGACGTCACATAACGCGATGTCTGATCAGCTCTACTGTGCTGCTAAAAGTTAAACGAACAGTTCGATTCTCAGCTCAGGACTATTTTCCAAACCTACACTCAGAGACGATCAACCCGTCAGTACTCTCAGTGCTTTGATTTTATATTTTATTTGACTTTTGCCTGGCATTGAGATGAAATGAAATCTGAAGCCTTGTCGCCCATAGAAAGCACAGGGATTTAAAACCAGGGACGGTCTATTCGCACCACCTGGCTTGTCCGATTTAATTTCAAAATTCAATGTTGGACTTACATCTCTTCTGCAGCCATGTCTATCGGAGACCGAATTTTATGGTGACTTAGCATACAAATTCAGAAAAAAAATGCAATGATTTCCGTACCCAACTTCGTAAAATTATTCTTCGATATAAAACATAGTGGTTATACGATAGACTGCATGCATGGTAGTCAACGTAATCACAGTTGACAACTTTGCTTCCCTCTTTAATTGCACGCGGGTGGATCAGGCATCAGATTCTATGATGGTTCCAGCGTAAAGGCTTCTGAGAATTAGAATTTAATTTTATGCAATGTTTGTTGGTGCCTGAAGCTCTGTCTCTGGTCGGGCCCATCGGAGTTGGCTTTCTTTTGGTTGGTTTTCTTTTGCTCCAGTATTTCAGTGGTTTCTTGCTGTCGAGTCCTCACCGTTGTTTCATCTCTGTGTTTGTTGATTTTTGTGCTCTCGAAGATGTCGCACTGATGAATTAGGAGGCCTTCATGCGGACGCAACAAATTATTTATCTAAATCGCGACGGAAGGCGAGGATACCAACATTCAAAGACAAACGATAAGAAAAATAAACCGCGACAGAAGAACATAGGTTAAAAATGGCAGTTAATCAGGCATCTAAATGTGTTTAGGCTATGTAGATCCATAGTGTGCTCCCTACGCAAAGTATTCCCTCGACGAGCATATTGTGTGCCCTACCTACGCAATATGCTACCTGGTAAGGAAGCATATGGTCACAAGGACAATTCGTGCCGCACCATGCAAAATACGTCTAAGGACATGAGCGTGATCTATATCAGCCTGCGCATTAGCTATGCGGTTATCCATCAACACACATTTTTTACAGGGAAGGAAAAATGGATTCACCATTTTTTTTGAGTGGATTCACCATTTCTGCGGAATGGTTTCATTATTCTTTCCTTATGAACTCGATATTCTTATATAGAAGCCTCCGTGGTGCAGTGGTTATGCTACTCGCCTTGTAAACCAGGGATTGCAGGATCGACCCCGGGCTCCTCCAGACTTTCAGATGAGTCTTTAAACCGAGGTCCCGTCTCCGTATGACCTTAGCTGTTGGTGGGACGTAAAACACAATCACTCACTCACTCACTCGATATTCTTATTGAGTAGATTCGATATTCTTGCTTGTTCGTTCGCTATTCTTTCTAAGTGGATTAACTATTCGTGCATACCAGATAAAGAAATCCATACTTTTAGTTTGGGATAGAAATTCTGTTGTAACCCTGGTGTTCTTACCCAAAATTGAATATTCTCGCGCGTTTGATTAATGCACTAGTTAAATACGACCTCATATGCGCCGTCGTAAAGATTGACGTCACAGCACGCTACGTGACGTCACTAAGCATCACTGTAGTGTCATGACAATATGTCGGACGTCGGCAACCGAAGTGTTTGCAGTATTAAAACTCCACGCTCAGAAATAGAAGGTGTGCAAGAAAAAGAATCGTACAAGGGTGTGAGGGATGGATAGAAAAAAAACGTCCCTCGGGATCACTGTTCGGCATCACTCGGCAAGCCTCGTGATGCCGGACAGTGACCCTCAGATCCGATTTTTCCATCCATCCCTCACACCCATGTACGATTCTTATCTTCATACCCCGTAGGTTCACTATACTTACAGAGTTACTGCGTGGATTCACTTTTCTTACTAATTGAAATCACTATTCTTACTGTGTTCATTCACTATTCTTACTGAGTTCATTCACTATTCTTGTGAAGTGGATTCACTATACTTTTGAGCGACAAATTTGAAGAAATACACGATTTTAACAGTAAATGGTTGGACATAGTTCGCTTTCAATTTAGGCATGATATTAAATGGTCATAACAGTTTTACAGTCAATCTAGGGCACACAGACCACAGTAGTTCTCAGGTCATAAATTGTCTTTGGTGTGTATGCAGTCAATCTTTATAAAAGAGGATAATTACCACTGTCACATCACGAAAACAGGCCTATATAATTTTGACCCCCTCGAACCACACTTTTATATAGTAAAACTGGGGTTTCCAGGGGTAAACAATATTTTTCTTATTTCTGCCCTAAAGTATAGATTGTGGGTACTCGTTAGAACCGCCTCGATGAGGCGGTTTTACCGTGTACCAAAAAGCTATATTACGAGCAGAAATAAGGAAAATATCACAATTTTTCATGTTACAATTTTCATTTTTTCGGTGATAAAGGTTACAATGAATTTACATAAGCGTGTTTTCGTAACGAACTGGACAGAATGGCTTTCATTGGTAGAAATGCATATTTTACTTAATTTTCTAACACTGAAGTTGACTAAAACTTACCAAAAATGCAAAAATCATTGCTTCCAAAGGATAACCCTTTCTATGACATATCAGACGTCACTACAGCTGGTGTCTGGGAATGTGTGGCGGCCGTAAAAATCTTCCTGCCCTACATCATATTGTAGTTTATATTTTCTTATCCTTTGTGATCATTGATTCCATTGTGGAATTTTGAAAATACTTGAGGGTCACTGATGAGGCCTTATTGGCCGAAACTAGCTAGTCTGGCTCAGAAAACAAGTACACTCCATATTTTCCAGTTCTGTGGTGTAATCCTTGCTTCCGAAGGATAACCATTTTATAGAACATATTTAACTTCACTACAGCTGGTGTGTGGGAACGTGTGGCGGTGGTTAAACGTATCTCTGCCCTACATCATAGTGTAGATTATATTTTCTTGTCCTTTTGGATCATTGATTCCATTGTGGAATTTTGAAAATATCTGAGGGTCACTAATGAGGCCTTATTGGCCGAAACTAGCTAGTCTGGCCTAGAGAACATGTACACTCCATATTTTCCAGTTCAAAGGGGTATTCCTTGCTTCCAAAGGATAACCCTTTCTAGAACATAATTTACGTCACTACAGCTGGTGTCTGGGAATGTGTGGCGGCCGTTAAAACGTCTCCCCGCCCTACATCACAGTGTAGTATCAAAAAAAAAAAAAACTGGTATCAACACTAAAGAAGTTCTATAAAAGGCACCATGATCTTGTGGATCCGTACAATGTGGCCATTTCCAGAATTATTTCTGATATGTTTGCCAATGGAAAGTCATAGGAAGACTTCCAAAATCTCGGACATACCCTTCTCGGCATTTACACCTTTTCTTCGTTCGGGTCGATGGGCATGGTGGGCGAAGCTTGCTTACCAAGTAATGCTTAATATCCGCGGACGCCTGATTACACTCTTCTGGAGTCCATGTCTGTTGATCTGAACATTGATTATTGCCATTTCGTCCATGGATTAACGATTTTGGATAAACGCTTTGGTACTACGACCTAAAGTACTTATATTTTCTAATCCTTTGTGATCATTGATTCCATTGTAGAATTTTGAAAATACTTGAGGGTCACTGATGAGGCCTTATTGGCCGAAACTAGCTAGTCTGGCCCAAATAATATATACACACCATATTTTCCAGTTCCGTGGTGTATTCCTTGCTTCCAAAGGATAACCCTTCCTAGAACATATTTTACCTCTAATCTGATATAAGGATGATGAAAATACACCAAGTTATATTGCAGAAAATTGCATTTAAAGCTGACAACTACTGTAAGGTACAGTTTATCCTTAACTATAATCGTCTAGGAATAACACCTTTAATTTAAGTATCCATATTTGACCTCCACCTTCATGGTTCCATGACTAAATGAACAAATACGTATGATACGTGTTACAAATTTGCATGCAGGATTAACAACTTTTACGCAAGCAACAATGTTTGGCCTTGTCTCCTTTTCATGGTTCGGTGACTTTGCGCTCCCACATGAATGACATAGCCTTCGGCAGAATGATTGTTAATGCCAGAATCGAAATAGATCAGCTTAGGTGTCCAAATTATTGAGTAATGAATCACAGATTATTAGGGCCGATCTATTTTGTAAATAAAACTAACTTGATCTAGCATGAAACAGAATTATTTTTTTATAACACTATGATTATCATAACATCATTTAGCAAGTCCGTGTAATGCACATCCCTGTAAACCGCACTTTATATATGGAAAGTTGGGTTTGGATGAGGTACGCGTTATTTTTCTATTTGCTGTTGCAAGACATATGGTGTGGCCCGGAATTCGTTCCGAACACAAACGACCTATTTTTCGACAAATAAAAATAATATTACACATTTTCATGAGTAAAAATAGCCATTTTCTTGATATGCAAGAATGACCTATGACGCATGGATGTCACAATTATTTTTTCAGACATATGACCAAGATGCTCAGACTACAGACTCAGCCGGTGCTGCCACTGCAATTTACACAGGCATCAAGACAAACCAAGGAGTATTAGGAGTCGATGGCCGCTCGAGAAGAGGTGACTGCTCTACACTGGAAGGCACAGAAATATACGGCATCTTGAAGTGGTCCCAAGAGGAAGGTAACTTAAGAATCATAAAAAGTAGAAGTAAAACAAAGATCAGGAATCGATACAATTAACTTACTCCACCCATCAAAGACACCAAAGGGAAAGAAACACAAACATTAAGCGACCAGACCATAATGGAAACCTAAACAAAGGAAGGCCATAAGGACAGTTACTTTCCCACAAAATGGCCATATGGCCATCCAAAATAAAAAGACACAAGTGATACACACAGTAAGTAACAAACAACGACATAACTAAACCGCCACAGAAGAACCGCCTTGGAACGGTCAGTGGAATGATTTCCACTGGGGGACTTAAATCGATTTTACGAGGCCACAATCCTCGCCCTTACTTCCGTCGCGATTAAGACAAATAATTTGTTCAGTCCGCATGAAGGCCTCCTAACTCATCAGTGCAACATCTCCGTGAACACAAAAATCAAAGAACCACGGCGTGAGACAACGGTGAGGACTCGACAGCAAGAAACCACTGAAATGCTGGAGCAAAAGAAAACCAACAGTTAGACTCCGATGGGCCCGACCAGAGACAGAGCATCAGGCACCAATCAACATTACCTTGAATTAGATCTCTCTAATTCTCAATAAGCCTTTACGTTGGAGCCGTCATAGAATCTGACCCACCGGCGTGCAATTAAAGAGGGAAGCAAAGTTGCCAACCGTGATTGGGTTAACTACCATGCATGCAGTCTGTCGTATAACATCCATGTTGTACCCAATCTTTTTATAGCGAAGAATGAATTTACGAAATTGGGTTTTGAAGTCATTGCGGTTATATATTTTTCTGAATTTATTTACTAAGTCACCATAAAATTCGGGTTCCGATAGACCTTGTTGCAGAAGAGATCTAAGTCCAATATTGAATTTTGAAATTAAATCAGAATGGCGTCTATAAAATTTTGAAAAGGCTTTGCGTAGTTTATGGTACCGATAACCCTGATTAAGGAGTTTAGCCGTTAATAATTTATTACGAGTGTTGAAGTCAGTTACATGAATATACACTCTAGCAAATCGAATTAATTGCGAAATATAAACGCCATAGGATGGCGCACGAGGAACATCACCATCCACAAAAGGAAAATTTACAATTTCAAAATCAAAGTCATCGCGTTTATCATAAATTTTGCACGAAACAAATCCATCTACAATAGATAGATGTAAATCCAAAAACGGGGCCTCGGTATCAGAAGAATTTGCTTTATTTAACTGAAGTTCTGGGGGGTAAATCTGACTGATCAAACCATTGAAATAGGTATTATCAGTATTTAATAAATCATCTAAATATCTAGAAGTGGAGCTAAAGGCTTCAATAATTTCAGATTGGTTATCAATGGAAAGCGACAACATGAAGTCTCTTTCATAACAATACAAGAACAGATCAGCCACAAGAGGTGCGCAATTCGTACCCATTGGAATACCCACAATTTGTCTAAATAACTTAGTACCGAATCTAATATAAATATTGTCAAGTAGAAAGGTGAGGGCATCACACACTTTCTGACAAGACCAAAGTGTATAATTCTTATGCTCTTTAGAAGTGAAAAATGCATTTCTGACATTACATGCAAGATAGAGAGAATCCTCTCTGTGAAAAGCCCATTCAATTAAATCATTAAGCTTTTCTTTAATAAGATTATGAGGAAGTGTAGTGTAAAGAGTGGAAAAATCGTAAGTAGACAGACTTGAAGCACAAAAATGTCTGGATTTCAATTTATTTAAAACCTCATTCGAATTTTTAATAGACCAAAACAGATTTCTTCCTGATCTTTCAAAGACTTTATCACAATATTTAATCACATGCGTTTTAATAGCAGTAAGACAGGAAGTTAATAATTAAGAAAGTTCAGTGGTAATGCAAGAGCTAGAATTTGCAATAAACCGTGCTTTGTAAGGTCTTTTATGAAGTTTTGGTAACCAGTATAGCGTAGGAAGCTTGTCTTGGCCTTCGTTAACACACACAGCAAACTTGGTTGCTGAATGACAAACATGTTTATCTACTATAGCTCTCTCTTCAGCTAAAGGCTGAAGTTCATTGGCCTTAGTACCACCAAGCTCCTGCTTAAGCGTGTTAACATAGTGGAACCGTCACACAACGACGACGTTGTTAGCGGCCTTGTCTGAAGGGGCCATAACAAACTACTTATGAAATTCTTGAATACCTAGTTTAAGATGATGTAAAGACGTCTTGGGTTTAGGAGGTAATAAGTTAGTATTTTGAGAATAGAAAGAAATGCGTTTATTCACTAGTTTTAAAATGCTAAGTTTCCAGTCCTTAAGGGCTTTATACTCAACATACTCTCGCTTACACCATTGATTACCGAATTCATTCAAGGAAGCAGCGATTTCATCTCTACATTTACTGAAATCAATTTTAGAAGGAAACCGATAGTTCGGTCTTTTAGAAATTATATTCCTTATCCTAGAATCAGGAATAATTTTCAAATTGCCAGTAATTACATGACCAGCAGCAGGATAGCCATACTTTGAGTTTTTACAATCACATGAATCAGGAGTATTAGTATCAATATCAAGATCTGAAACAAGTTTATTGAAATTAAAAAAGAAAGATCTAACAGGTTTGTTATATTTATAGCAAATTATAGGTGTTTCAGTATTTTGAAAATAAGCAGGAATGGAAGAAAGCACCGATCTCTCACGGAAGATACTGTGCAAATCTATAAAATCCATACCCTTATTTATGAAGGATATTTTGAAGAAATGACGTTTATGAGTAATTTCAGAATCAATGTAAGGACGGAGAGTATGCTGAGTATAGCCTCTAGTTAAGAGTGCCGCATCATATAACTGATGAGAACTATCGTAGAATTTATTCGCCTCGGTCTCCAGAAGACGTAAATAAGTATGAATCCATGCACAATATTCACTGGGTGAGTCCGTCCGTCCGCCCCTGGTCATTTAGCAGAACGTCATGCCTCTTTAACTATTTTGAATATTTTAATTTTCTCGTTTTATAAATTTCATATGAAATAACCACTCGTGTAATATCCACTATCTACATATATATACACAATTGAACTATAGTTATTAAGCTGCGAAAAGGAATGTCCGAGTATATATGCGCCATGCGAATCCGCACTCTCTCACCTTAGTCTTCGTTCTGCTTGATTTAGATGCCAGTCGACCCAATGTTTCCTAATGCAAACAGGAAATAAGTGTGTAAGGTAGCAGAACACAGTTTCCAGCTTGTACACATGGGGACATTTCGTTCTTCATTAATATGGGTAGGGATCAAATTCATTGTCTAAGTACTGTTTGGCAATTATGAAAGCAATAACTTGAGCACGTCCTTGGGAGACTTACACATACGCCTTTTACCAGTGTAGTGCACAATCTTTCGCAAGAAACTGACAACTGCCATTCTTGAATCAGCGTGCCGTATAAGAGATTCCATCATCAATCTCAACGAAAAAGTGTTTCCGACCCGGAAGTTATCGAACTTGTAATCTCCTGTATTGATGGGTTAATTCATGGTCACATGACCTGACTATCAATGGATGTAGCTGAAATACAAAACTACTGCTATTTGATATTTATCGTTACGCTTCCTGATTCAAAAAATGGGTTGACTTCAAGAAGAAATTGCTAAAAAGTAAACGGCTGCTAGGGGTCGATTTCTAGCTCCCCTTCATTTTCAGTAGGTTTATTTATTTGGTTATTTGTGGCGATTTATTTATGTTGTTGTTTGTTCTTTACTGTGTGTATCACTTGTGTCTTTTAATTTTGGATGGCCATATGGCCATTTTGTGGGAAAGTAACTGTCCTTATGGCCTTCCTTTGTTTAGGTTTCCATTATGGTCTGGTCGCTTAATGTTTGTATTTCTTTCCCTTTGGTGTCTTTTATGGGTGGAGTAAGTTAATTGTATCAAGTCCTGATCTTTGTTTTACTTCTACTTAAAATGTAGCTGCATGCTGACTATTGTCCTTGCAAATGCAATGTGCTGTCAGGGCTCCCTTGAAAACAGCAGAACAGGGTAACAAACTAGCAGCAGAAGGGGTTGGAACAGTATTTGTTTACATAGTCGCTACATTGGTTGAATACTGTACAAGCTATTGAAATCAGCTTCGAATTATTCTGTAGCAACGTCAAAGTCTCGCCGAAAACTTAAAACAGGAATCGGTACAAATAACCCTCAGCTCCAAGGGAAAGAAACACAAAAATGAAACAACTAGACCCTTATGGGAACATAAATAGCGGAAAGCCAAAAGGACAGTAACTTTTCCACAAAATGGCCTATTGGCTATCCAACACAAAATAATATAAGCGATAAACACACACACTAAGACAAACCATAACAAAAATAAACCGCGACAGAAGAACCGCCTGTATGCCTGTATAATTTTAAACCCATGAAACCTCACTTTTATATAGTACAACCTTGGTTTACACGGGTATATATACGAAAAATATCAGATTTTGTTTATCTGAACATTTTCATTTTTGGTGGCAAAATTTGCAATATATAGATTTGCATGTTTTCTTAGGGGTTATGTTAAATATTGATATCTCAAACTACTGTCTAGGTCATAATATTGAGATCTCAAACCAAACATTCCAGTCTCGCGGCAACTGCTATGGTAATATATGTCTGTTTTGGAGTTACTGGGCCCAGTCAACACTGTTAAGGTCAGATTGATCCTGTCAGTTTACTGAACCACCCTTCCTTGGGAGACTTACAAAGACGCCTTTTACCAGTGCAGTGCACATTCTTTCGCAAGAAACTGACAACTGCCATTCTTGAATCAGCGTACCGTACAAAAGATTCCATCATCAATCTCAACGGAAAAGTGTTGCCGACCCGGAAGTTATCGAACTTGTAACCTCCTGATCACCAATGAGATGCGAATCCGACTGAGCTACTGGGGCTGGCTGTAATAATAATAATTTTCACAAACATGTAATCCTGACGTTTTTCTTCAGGGAAATCGGTGGGATTTGCAACAACCACGCGTGTTACTCACGCTACCCCAGCAGCCCTGTACGCACATACTCCCGAGCGAGATTGGGAGGGAGACGTGGATACGAAAAATGTTTCGTCAAAATGTAAAGATATTTCTCAACAGCTTATTGATAACAATTTTAATATCAGCGTGAGTATTAGTATCTCATGTGTACGTACCATGTGTCTGTAGAGGAATTTCAATGACACACATGAATATATGTGTCTGTTACGGGAACACATCCGTGACATAAAATGACGTCTTTCATATCTCTAGAAGTAGCAGTTTTCATATAAAAGTTTTTGTGAGATTAAAGAAAACAAAACGTAACTGCTATTTAATGGTCTTGTCCATGTCTTCTTTGTTTCAACGTTGCATCCGACTATCAGGTCACACATTCTGGATGTCTTTTGATATCTTCCCAGACGCAATTGCGATGACGTAATGAATAACGTCGGCATGACTGAAACTTTCCCGCGTTTGAATATAACGATTTCACTGCAAAAGCGGTATCTTGTACAAAACGTAGTTCTATTTCCCCGGATAAGAGGAAATAATTTTTCTGAGCAAAAGGAAATTACCAAGTTTGTGTCTGATAGAAATCATAGTATTTCTCTGAATCATAGTATTTCTCTGCAATGGATGTCATATAGACGGGCCTCCGTGGCCTAGCGGATAAGAGCGCTGACTCTTAATCATTAGGTCTCCCACCGCTGTGGGTTAGAGCCTCGCTCGGGTCACATGTGAACCGCCAAGTTCTGCAACGGAAGGTCAGGTGGTGTTTCTCCGGGTACTCTGGTTTTCGCCAACCTCTGATTAACGATTGGCTCGATATTAGTGAAATCATTTTGAAAGGGCCGTAAAACCAAAACAAGAAATGCATGTCATATAAATTCTTATCTTTGTTCTAAAAGGTAATGATGGGCGGCGGAAGACAAACGTTTCTATCAAAGGATGAGATTGATCCGGAAACGGGTACCACCTCAAAGCATGGCCGACTAGATGGTAGGAACTTGATACAAGTAAGTGGATCATTTCTTTCGAAATTAATTCACCCATAGACACCTAGGGTTCAAAAATGGATATTGTAACAACAGTGATTCCGACACTGGTTACATGAACAGTTCATCACGAACACACGCCTATATAATTTTGGGCCCCCTTGAATCCCACTGTTGTATATTATACTTCGATATAAAAAGATTGGGTACAACATGGATATTATACGACAGACTGCATGCATGGTGGTTAACCCAATCACGGTTGGCAACTTTGCTTCCCTCTTTAATTGCACGCCGGTGGGTCAGGCCTCAGATTCTATGACGGCTCCAACGTAAAGGCTTATTGAAAATTAGAGAGATAATGTCGGTTGGTGCCTGATGCTCTGTCTCTGGTCGGGCTCATCGGAGTCTAACTGTTGGTTTTCTTTTGCTCCAGCATTTCAGTGGTTTCTTGCTGTCGAGTCCTCACCGTTGTCTCACCTCTGTGGTTCTTTGATTTTTGTGTTCACGGAGATGTTGCACTGATGAGTTAGGAGGCCTTCATGCGGACTGAACAAATTATTTGTCTAAATCGCGACGGAAGAAAGGGCGAGGATTGTGGCCACGTAAAATCGATTTAAGCCCCCCAGTGGAAATCTTCCACTGACCGTTCCAAGGCGGCTCTTCCGTGGCGATTTATTTATATTGTTGTTTGTTACTTACTGTGTGTATCACTTGTGTCTTTTAATTTTGGATGGCCATATGGCCATTTTGTGGGAAAGTAACTGTCCATATGGCCTTCCTTTGTTTAGGTTTCCATTATGGTCTGGTCGCTTAATGTTTGTATTTCTTTCCCTTTGGTGTCTTTTATGGGTGGAGTAAGTTAATTGTATCAATTCCTGATCTTTGTTTTACTTCTACTTTATAGGGGTAAAATTTATTTTTCTTATTTCTGCTCCAAAATATAGATTGTGTTTACTCGACAGAACTGCCTAATGCTCCAAAATATAGATTGTGAATACTCGTTAGCGAGGCGGTTCTAACGTGTACCCACAATCTATATTTTGAGCAGAAATAAGAATTATATCACATTTTTTATGTTAATAAAAAGTTTCGTTTTTTTAGCGTTAAAACTTACAATGTATTTGTGTAGGCGTGTTTTCGTTATGCCAAGCATTATCAGAACGTCGACAAAACCGTGTAAAGAACAGCTTTGAGACTAATACTTTAAATATAGGAGAATGGGATTTACATAGAGCATAAGTTACCTATCCATATGAATACCACTATTGGGACTGTTCAAAAGTGGGCTTTAAGACCTCTTTTTAACAGCCCCAATGGTGGTCTTTTATTAAAGTACACTGGTTTTAGAAAAAAAAAACAGAGAAAAAAAACGAAACATTTAGATACGTTCTTAAAACAAGTGTAAGTCTGAATGTTTACTCTTCTTAATAGTGGAATTTAGTTTTTTCTTAATTTTCCTTTTTTATGCTCTACATATTGATCATGACGACTAGCTACTTGTCTGATAATTAGTTTTTTGTGTTTTTGTTTGTTAAATATCTATTTTACATTTTCTTGTCCATGGCTCGTCTATATACACAGTGGTTTCCAGATACCTCAGTTCAAACAGGATGCCCATAAAATTCATTCCTTTGATTGCAAAAATATGTTAACAAATTTGCAAGAAGCAGTGGCAGAAGCTATAAACAGAATGCATATGATCCAACGCATGACACATCCTAGAATAAGACATCTGCGTCCAACGAAGACTCAGATCAGCCTGCGCATCCGCGCAGTCTGATCAGAGTTTTCATTTTGCGATCTAAGGATAGCTAAGGGCCCAATGCTCCTTCATGCAGCAAGAGAAGTCACTGGTTAGACTATATGGATGCGCAGGCTGATCTGATTCTTCGCTGTGCGCACATGTAATTTGTAGGAAATGTTGTGCCCCGGCTCACATTTCAGATGCCGTCAGTCTTGGCGTCTTATAATGTAAAGGTTAAGAAAACACTCATTGTCTTTCTCGGTAGTGCTTGGTTGTCATTAGTTCTTCCATTACGAAAACATGCCTATATGATTTTGACCCCCTTGACCCCCACTTATATAAAGTAAAACTGGGGTTAACAGGGGTAAAAATTATTTTCTTATTTCTGCTCTAAAATATAGATTTTGAGCAGACATAAAAATATCACAATTTTTCAGTTTTTGGCGATAACGTTTACAATGTATGTGTATAGGCGTGTTTTCGTAATGTGTTTTAGGATTGGAAGAAAAGGCAGCGGGATTTAGGAAGGAGATTCCAGTACGTCTGGAACCAGACAGGATTTGACAATATTGATCCCGAGAACACAGATTACTTATTAGGTATGTAACTTTTATATCAGATTCATTTTGGCCTTCCTTGTAGGTTTAAAAATCCGTCCAAATCTGAGACTATTCCAGGTGTTGTCGCGCTGTGACACAAGCAACGCATTTTTCTATTGCTCAGAACGTCTTTTATGATTTCCAGACTCCGAACCTGTAGTCGATTTCCTTGATGGAAATGTTAAATATGGCAACCTAAGTGCCGTCCACCCGAACAACGAGGCAAGCGACGTCCTATGCGCCAGATCTGTATGTAACACGTGGCCACAAGTGTTTCCTCCACCGATGTCTCTCACTTTTAATTGCAATTTACATATTGTAAAACACGTTTTGCATAAAGCAAATCATAGAATTAAAATCATAGGCAATAAGTACCAAACCCGCTTGACGGGGCCCAATTTAGAGTATCATTTATGGCACTCAATGTCAAGCATACAATGCGAGCAGTGAATTAAGAGGAACCTTCAGACAGAAAGCCAAATCCTTGGCCCCTCTGAATGGCTGGGCATGCGCAGTTAAAATTTGTCATGACGGAATGTTCGAAGACACAAATTCGCTTGGCGGGGCTCAATTAATAGAAAGGTCATGTAACACGCATGCTTCCCAAACAAACAGAACACAACAAAAGCACCTTATATTTGTATATGTACATTACATTAGGACTGACAGCCTATTTTGACTTGATAAGCATGTAATGGAAAGTCGTTCTTGAAACAAAGAACTCAGATACTTTGGAATAGAAAGAACTTATTGCCAGGATTTCTTTGTGCTGAGCTACCTTTGATTTCTATTTTGATGGTTCATGTCTTGCTTGTCCTAAAACAATATCTTTTAATTACCTGGTAACCGGCATTGTCATTTTGCTGTAAAAAGATCTATCACGAGGACTTCAGCTTGGAAGTCTTTGAAACACGCCTCACAAAGAGGTATTGCAGACGGTAGAATTTAAAGTTCACTCGCTTTGGAACTGTTCTAATGTTCTTTTCTATATCTAGAAGCCTCCGTGGTGTAGTGGTTACGCTACTCGCCTTGTAAACCAGGGATCGCAGGATCGATCCCGGGCTTCTCCAGACTTTTGGATGAGTCTTTAAACCGAGGTCCCGTCTCCGTATGACCTTAGCTGTTGGTGGGACGTTAAACTCAAAACACTCACTCACTCTCTTTTCTAGATCTGATACATACGCTTGGTTCCTGGCCACTGCTTTACAATATGCTCTCATGCTGGGTCAATGCTCAACCAATAAAAAAAATTATCTATCTCTACTGGAAGTTCTAAAAACAGAAGTGAAGCTAATGATCAGGAATCGATACAACTAACCCACAGTTCCCATCAGAGACACAAAAGAGAAAGAAACACAGACTTGAAATAAATAGACCTTAATGGAAACCCAAAAGAACAGTTACTTTCCCACAAAATAACCAATTGGAAATCCCCCAAACATATAGGCACTCAAAGACAAACCACAACAAAAATACACCGCGACGGAAGAACCGCCTCGGAACGTTCAGTGAAACGAATTCCACTGTGTGTGTGGGGGGAGGGGGGGGGGGGGGCTTAAATCGATTTTACTCGGCCGCAATCCTCGCCCTTACTTCCAACCCTGTTATCTTCTAAAGGTACTGCCAGGTCTTTTATCCCTTGGCAATATACCTCAATCCCCTTGCAAAAATTAATCTGCATTGTGTGAAGATTACAAGACTCTACATCTACTAGAACATGTTTCTTCGATATATTTGGATAATTGTCTAAATACTGTTTTGCTCACAATTGGCCCGGGATGATTCCACTGGTATAGATATAGGGGCTCCGTTCTTCATACAGGGCCTCCATTATGACTGTAGCAATAGAAAAATTATCTGCATGAGCAAAGAATTAAGACTTGTTATATAAAAATATTTTAACCATAAACGTACTTCATCATGTGTCGAAAATCAAAGTAATACAAATATCCATTCCAAGGCGGTTCTTCTGTCGCGGTTTATTTGAGTGTGTGGGTTGATTTTGTCTTTTTGATTTGGATAGCCTACTGGCCATTTTGTGGGATAGTAACTGTCCTTTCGGCTTTCCGCTATTGATGTTCAATTAGGGTCTAGTTATTTAATGTTTGTGTTGTTTTCCCTTTGGTGCTTGGAGATATGGGTTAATTGTATCGATTCCTGATCATTGCCATCACTTCTATACAGCTTGAGCCTGTTTGGTTTCATCATACTAAATTGTGAAGAACGGAGAAGAACTGCATGAATTCCTCACATCATACAGTTATGCTTTAGTGAAAGCAGGACCTAGGGCAAGAAGGTTGTGTCCTGCTCATATTAAAACCAGTGGACAGTGGAACATAAATCTGAAGGTGTCTGCGATGCGATATCATCATTATCCCTAAAACTGATGTTGAAATGGACACATTTAGTTGAGAACACAAATTATATTTGTCATTGCAAGTGTACAAATTAAAACTGACCCCCGCCAATCGGGGCTTGAAGAAAAAGATGGGATGCTTGATGCTTCCACGCAGAGTGAATCCGACCCGCACACGACAACTGGTAAACCGCTTAGAGAATCTAAGCCTGCCCAGGAAAAGCGGTGCGAGTCGGCCCGTCCATGCAAATGAACACTATTTGTTTCATTGGGTGGCAGGGCTTGAGATGTCATTTCATCTCAAGGTCAGGTAAAAGTCTCACAAAACTGGAAGCAACGTCTCCAAAATGACCTTTACAGTGTTGACGGGGACGGTAAACCTCAATTAAACAAGCAAACAAAACGAATTAAAACTGAAGTTTGATTTGAGGTGGGAGATGGTAATTCACTTATGTGGCTCGGAGCTTAGGTTTCTGAAGCTGCACCATTTGTTTCATCAACTGTTTCATCAACAACTGTTGTCTCTACTTTCTGTCGAGGTTTAAAGTTAAGCTAAGCTTGCTTTGTTGAAAAAGCAGTATTACTTAATTTGTTATGCTGAGACTCTTTTGTCTGTTGCAGAATTCGTTTCAGTCCAGCATTATCACACAATATGGCAGTTTTTCACAATGTGTCCTGTCCATGCCAGAAGTTTTTACAACATATATTCAGCCCATAGACATTAACATCAACTTTCCGAAAACACCTATCTAGGAATTGACTCTTGTTTGCTGGTATTAGTAATCATTATTATATCTGTCTTGCGCTATGGTGGTGCGGTAAAGCATCGGATTTGAGATCGAGAGGTACCCGGTTCGATTCCCGCAACAGCCAAGTGTTGTTTCCTTGAGCAAGAGACTTTATCAACATTGCTTAATACTGGTTCCAACCCAGGAAAAGAGGGCCACATGGAAGATTAGTACTAGTACTCATTGTGTTACCCTCTATAAATAAGGTCGATTGTTATCAGTAGTAGTGTAAGTAGTATTTTTATCTGAAAACATAACATCGGTTAATACTTGGCTTTAACTTGGTGGTTTCTTGCTGTCGAGTCCTCACCGTTGTCTCAACTCTGTGGTTCTTTGATTTTTGTGTTCACGTAGATGTTGCACTGATGAGTTAGGAGGCCTTCATGCGGACTGAACAAATTATTTGTCTAAATCGCGACGGAAGTAAGGGCGAGGATTGTGGCCACGTAAAATCGATTTAAGCCCCCCCCCCCCCAGTGGAAATCTTCCACTGATCGTTCCAAGGCGGCTGTTCTGTGGCGATTTATTTATGTTGTTGTTTGTTACTTACTGTGTGTATCACTTGTGTCTTTTAATTTTGGATGGCCAAATGGCCATTTTGTGAGAAAGTAACTGTCCTTATGGCCTTCCTTTGTTTAGGTTTCCATTATGGTCTGGTCGCTTTGTGTTTGTATTTCTTTCCCTTTGGTGTCTTTTATGGGTGGAGTAAGTTAATTGTATCAATTCCTGATCTTTGTTTTACTTCTACTTTTTATAAATCTCAAGCATAAGTTAATGTACCATTTTAGTATTGAATATAAATATTTGAGTCAGCCAGGAGAATTCAAAAAGAGCCTATGCTTCTCGTAAATATTTCATCACGAAAACACGCGTATATTATTTTGACCCCCTTGAACCCCACTTTTATATAGTAAAACTGGGGTTTACAGAAGTAAACTTTATTTTTCTTATTTCTGCTCTAAAATATAGAGTGTGGGTACTCGTTAGAACCGCCTCGAATACCCAAAATCCATATTTTGAGCAGAAATAAGACAAATATGACAATTTTTCGTCTTAAAATTTTCATTTTTTTGGCGATAAAGCTTACAATGTATTTGTATAGGCGTGTTTTCGTAATGTAGATGTCTTCACAGCTCATATGCTATCCATAAAATCAACCAATGTGTTTCTTTTTCATGTTGCCTCTGCAAGAGCTGATATATGAGCAAAAGTTTCAGCATATTCATGAGATGGTGCAAATTGCAATTAACTTATGCTTTATAAAAACAATGGGCTGGACAGTGTTGCTTCACATGAAGGAAATGATGAACAAAATATAATATGGGTGGCATAATTTTACTGAATTCGATTGAAAGTTTATTGTTTCTTTAAATAGTTATTTGAAGCTTGTATTCCTTGCTTACCCAAACACAAATATAAAGGAAATTATACGAATTTGGGGATAATACCGGTATTTATAGGTTTGTATAGGTATACTGCTGAAACATTGCATTTGTAGGTATTTATAGGTTACTTGGCGCCCTGACAGACTAATGAATCTTCAAGTAAAAATAAGCGAAATCATGTTTGGCAATTAAAACTTTTCCCTGTATCAAGTAGATTTTTCTAGATTCACCGTATTCATGGCTCAACCAAGTCGGTTCTTTCGTTGCGATTTATTTGTGTAATAGATTGTCTTTGAATGTGTGAATCTTATATTTGTTTTATTTGGGATAGACAGTTGGTCATTTTCAGGAGAAGTAACTGTCCATTCGGCTTTCCACTATTGATGTTTTCATTAGGGTCTAGATATTTCATGTTTTTTCTTCCTTCCCATTGGTGTCACTGATGGGAGGTGTGGTTTAATTGTATCGGTTCCTGATCATGGCCTTCCCTACTATTATGTTAGCTTAGCGAGCTCGTTACTGATCAAATAGTTAATTGTTCTAGCGAGAACAATATCTAAACTTTTGTTATTTTTTGTTGAAAAAAAAGTGAGTAGCTAAAAGCTACTAACATTTTTTTCAGCAAAATGTTAGTATATTTACCATATTTAATGATCAAAGTATCCACTTGACAATTACTGAGTTTATCCATACCTCAAACCAATTTCATTATACCAAAGGTGTTCAAGCCACTAAAGTTCAACCTCATCACGTGAACAAGTCCGTGAAATGAACACCCAACTTTATAGAGAGAAAACTCGGGTTTATGTGGGTATACATTATTTTTCTTATTTCTGTCCCAAGACATATATTGTGGGTACTCGTTAGAACTGCCTCAATGAGCTTTTTCTAACGAGCATACACAATCTATGTTTGCAGTAGAAATAAAAAGTACCACATATTTTCACCAGAAAATTAGCCATTTTGGAGATGTGAAAAAATGCACTATGTCAAGCGGATGTTATAATGTATGGATGAATTTTTGCTATTGCTGATGAATCCTATAACAGTCATTTCCATTATTACATATAGTATAGTATTTATGTTACTTGTACTATTATTATTATTATTATTATTATTATTATTATTATTATTATACCCGCTTTTTCGAAGAAAAATCGGGTATATTGTTTTCGTACCACAGTTCGATCCGGCGTCAGTCCGTCTGTCCGTCCGTCCGTCCGTCTGTCCGTCTGTCCGTCTGTCCGTCACGTTTCTTGTGATTGGATCTCCTCTGCAACCACTGAAGTTACACTTTTGAAACTTTGCATGTGGATAGTACATGGAATGTAGATGGCAGTGGGCAACTTTTTTGTGACCTTGACCTCAACATGACCCCAAGGTCAAAGGTCAAAAATTATGATTTGCCATATCTCCTAAACTATTGGAGTTACACTTCTGAAACTTTGCTTATTGGATGGGCCTTGGAATATAGAATATGTCAGGATACTTTTGGTGTGACCTTGACCCCAAGGTCAAAGGTCAAAAAGTATGATTTTGCCATATCTTCTAAATTATTAGAGTTACACTTCTGAAACTTTGATTATTGGATGGCCCTTGGAATATAGAATAAATTTGGATACTTTCGGTGTGACCTTGACCTCAACATGACCCCAAGGTCAAAGGTCAAAAAATATGATTTGCCATATCTCCTAAACTATTGGAGTTACACTTCTGAAACTTTGTTTATTGTATGGCCCTTCGAATATAGAATATGTTGGGCTACTTTTGGTGTGACCTCGAACCCAAGGTCAAAGGTCAAAAAGTATGACTTTGCCATATCTTCTAAACTATTGGAGTTACACGTCTGAAACTTTGTTATTGGATGGCTGGTGGGATATAGAATAAATTGGGATACTTTAGGTGGATTCAACATAACCCCAAGGTCAAAGGTCAAAAAGTATGACTTTGCCATATCTTCTAAACTATAAATGCTACACTTCTGAAACTTTGCTTATCAGTTAGAATGTTCTTTGCAACTTTTTTTAACTTACATGTAGTTTTGGCCAGCTAATACATAGTCATTAGTGTTATTAATAGAAAAAGCGGGTATTTGCGATGGTTTACCATCGACTGCAGATCTAGTTATTATTACTATTGCCTCAAACAGGTCTATTTAATCCTAGTCACATGGAGTTTGAAGTGGACAGGAAAGACGATATAGGTGGTGAACCATCATTGGCAGAAATGACTGAGAAAGCCATTCGAATACTCCGCAAAAACAAAAATGGATATTTTCTCTTGGTTGAAGGTATGGTGTATATGAACAATATAGGAGCCGTGCCTTGTATAAAACTGTTTTTATCCCCACGCTGTAGCGGAGGGAATCTTGTAATCGCCTGCGTCCGTCCGTCCTTTGTGCTATCTTCTCCTAAACTGTTAGTAAGAATCCAACCAAATTGGATGTGTTGGTTGCTTACATGCGTGGGGATGTGCAACAGTACACTTATATTTGGCCACACCCCAGGAGCCCTGGGAGTTGAGGGTGGCGTTCAAAAGTAGTCAACTTTATAGATATTGATACCAAACTTTACAAAAATAATGATTAATGCAATATGTAAACTATTATACGGGATTTTGACTGCGACCCCTGGGTCATGTCTCAGGTCGGATTTGGGAATGGGGAGGGCAGGGGGGGGGGGGGGTCAAAATTAAAGTTTTTCGGAACACAGTTATGTGGCATATCCAATCAAAGGGACTGATTAGTAGAATATAAAACAAGTAACGAATTGACCCGGGGGAGGGGTGAAAATGTCAAAATGTAAGTTTTTTAGAACAAAGTCATGTGGCATATCAAATCGAAAGGGGTGATTACATGTAGTAGCATAGAAGTAACATTTTTACCCTGGTGTCGGATTTGTGCCCCGTGGGAGGGGTAAAAAGGTCACATATCAGGGAAAATGCAATTAAAGATACGTGTTGTTTCATGTGTTCGTTTTGCGCTTTACACAATTTAGGTTAATTTGGAGATGTTGTTTTCAATTTTGTGGGGCTTTTACTCGACATTGAGATAAAATGACAAACCTTCTCAAGCCCTGCCGCCAAATGAAACCGATAGGGTTAATATGCATGGACGGTTCGAATCGCACAACTTTGCCTAGGCAGGCTTACTGTCCTTTTGGCTTTCCACTATTGATGTTTCCATTAGGGTCTGTTGTTTCTTGTTTGTGTTTCTATCCCTCTGGTGTCTCTGATGGGAGCTATGTGTTGATTGTTTCGATTCCTGATCATTGCCTCCACTTCTATTTTGTATAGCCATTTTGTGTGAAAGTAACTGTCCTTTTGGCTTTCCGCTATTGATGTTTCCATTAGGGTCTGTTGTTTCATGTTTGTGTTTCTTTCCCTTTGGTGTCTCTGATGATGGGAGCTGTGGGCTGATTGTATCGATTCCTGATCATTGTCTCCACTTCTATTTTAGACCATAAAAGTAGTTTATCAGTACCCATGTGTGCCCAGTATCAGCTCTGCGTGGAAGCATCATACAGAGCAATCTATTCGCCAAGCCTCGATGGGTGGGGCCGGAAATACTACTAAGCCCCTGAGGAGAAAGCGATGGGATTTAAGATGGCGTGCCATTGACTGAATTCTAGTTTTATCATATGACGTCGCGTCCGAGAGTGTGATAACGCATGTAATATTTTCGATAATCCACTAGTGGATTAAATATGCAAATTAGCAAGATACGTACCGTAACGTTACATGTGTGACGTCCTTACATGTAACGACGTCGCGTTTACTAATGGCGGAAAATTAACATTTTTGTAAACAATCGTGAATAAAATGCGTTTTAAATGTCACATATGATAAATAGAATATTCCATTCGTGCCCATGTATAATTGAATTTATTAAACTCGTTTAGGAAAAGGGATAATATGCTCGGCAAGCCTCGCATTTTATCCCTTTTCCTCAACTCGTTTAATAAATTCAATAATACATGAACACTCATGTAAGATCCTCTATATCAGCAATTTATTAAACTCGTTGAGGAAAAGGGATAAAATGCTCGGCAAGCCTCGCATTTTATCCCTTTTCCTCAACTTTTTTAATAAATTCAATAATACATGAACACTCATATAAGATCCTCTATATCAACAATTTATTAAACTCGTTGAGAAAAAGGGATAAAATGCTCGGCAAGGCCTCGCATTTTATCCCTTTTCCTCAACTTGTTTAATAAATTCAATAATACATGAACACTCATGTAAAATCCTCTATATAATTTTCGAACAAGAAATGTGTAGCTCACCCTGCGCGAATCGGAACATTTGCTAGAATATAAAAATCTTATATGGGTGTGAGGGGTGGATTGAAAAATCCGTCCCGAGGGACACTGTCCGGCATCACGAGGCTTGCCGAGTGATGCCGGACAGTGATCCCGAGGGACGGATTTTTCTATCCACCCCTCACACCCATATTGGATTCTTTTTCTTGCATACCTTCCATTTCTATTGCGAATTTTTAATGCTGCTGTCACTTCGGTTACCGACGTCCGCCATTTTGTGATGACACAACAGGAATGTTTAGTGACGTCACGCATGACGACGCCGCGCATGAGGTTGTAATCAACCAGTGCATTTAACAAACACACGATTATATTCGGAACACCAGGGTCTGAACATCAATTTCTATCCCAGGGTAAAATAACGGATTTCCTTGTCTGGTGTGCAAGAATAATACGTATCTCTTGTTTCTTCATGTAAGAGCATGTAAACATTTTATTCCCAGAAACTCCACTTTTACATAGCAAAACTTGGGTTTTCACAGGTATTCATTATTTTCATATTTCTGCTCAAATCATAAATTGTGAGTATTCGTTAGAACCGTCTATGTTTTCAGCTGAAATATGAAACATTTCGGAAGTGTGTTTATCATATGACGTCGTTGATAAGCAGTGGAGAACGTCGTGTAATAAAAGTCGTATGACCACACGTGTAAATATCACTTTGGCGGGATTATGTAACGTCATGAAGACGTCCATGTCAACAATGCAATTTTTGTGGAAAAAAAATGTCAAATTCAAACGATAAAATCCAATGTAAAGTAGTAATATGATGAACAGAATCATACACCCGTGGTCATTTCATATAATATTTATGAAACTCAGTCAGCATGCTAAGTTATTTAGCTATTATACAACATTCTCGGCCTGCATGGTGAAACTTTGGTTTTAATCCCTCTCTCTCTTGCCCTCTCTCTCTCTCTCTCTCTCTCTCTCTCTCTCTCTCTCTCTCTCTCTCTCTCTCTCTCTCTCTCTCTCTTAATCATTGCTGGTTTTAACCTTCCTCTCTCTCTCTCTCTCTCTCTCTCTCTCTCTCTCTCTCTCTCTCTCTCTCTCTCTCTTTTTCTCTCTTATTTT